>CAOKZL010002388.1:0-202406 GCA_948472985.1 Iguana delicatissima | reverse complement strand
GGCGAGGGTACCGTCTTGTCTTTTGTTTCAAGCAGCAAAATGTTTTAGACCAATTCTCTTTCTTAGCTCTCATAAACCAGCTTGAAAAAAATGTAAGAAGGCATTTGGAGGTGGGGAACATTTGACAGGAGCAAAACTAAAGAAAACTCAGGCCCAGTGGGCTCATAGGATTGCAGCTTGAAGAATTATTTTACATTAACTTAATCGCTCCCAGTCTCCATCCAGCAGCTAGTTATATTCTGGTTATAATGGTTAAAGTTACTATGTACTTTCAAAATTTCCAAATGTTACTAGAACTATTCCCTTTTAATTACTTTTCAGATCTGAACTATAAACCACTGGCTTCTGGTACAAAACACATTCTCCTCTTGGCCACTTTGTTCTTACCTCGATGCCATCCATGAGCCAGCATGAGGAAGCAGTATGAAGCACGACACAGCACTTAAACCATGTGATATTCCTTCTCCATTCTTTAGTGAAACCATACCCATGTAAGTATAAGTAATTAAGAGTTACTGTTACAATGAACATGGGAAAAAGGTCATGTTTATCTTACAAACATACGGTAAAGCATTTAAACTCTCATTAATGGAAACAGCGTTTAATTATAAGTAACTGTTTGTTTGTAACTTGTTACTTCCAAACTCTGCATGGGACAGAATGATCTCATGTCTCTATTAAATAAGCATTGAAAGATACTGCCATTCTCTCTCTCAAACAGAGTTTTTAAAGCATTTGTGTTAAACCCTTCCTCTCATCAGAATCTAAAAAGTTCACTTCCTCTAATGCACTTGCTGTTGTTGTGTGCCTTCAAGTCACTTCTGACTTATGGTAACCCTAAGGTGAACCGATCAAAGGATTTTCCTGGCAGAATTTGTTCAGAAGGATTTGCCTTTGGCCTGAGGCTGAGAGTGTGTGACTTGTTTAAGGTCACCCAGTGGGCTTCCACGGCAGCGTGGGGATTAAAACCCTGGTTTCCAGAGGCTTAGTCCAGACCGCTACACCATCCTGGCTGTCTTAAAGAGAACCATTATTTTCAATGTATTATTTTCGATTTATAGATGGAAATCTGAGAGACTGGCAGGTTCGTCTGCCAAGGCAAAAGACAGTTCTTCAAAGACATCCTTCTTTTGGCTTGCAAAAGATGATGGCTTGCCAAAGATCTGGGTTTTTAACAGAATTCAGCTGCAAGGCACCCAGAACATTCCCAGTGCTTGACTGTCCAGATTTATTTAGGCTTGCCAGCAATGTCAGAGGAGGCACCAAGAGCAACCACTGCCCCCTTAAAAATCTTAGGTTGTCCACTTCCACCAATGACAGTGAATGAAGGATATAACTAGCAGACTTGGCAATCCAAGGCTTTCCGATATAGCTATCAGCTGAGCATTAAGTCCCATCTTGATGGTAGGTTCTGAATGCTAGACACCTCTTAGCTCTGCTTCTCACTGCAAGATCAAACACAGAAGCTATGCTGGAACATCAGAGAATAATCTGGACTACCCCCCACCCCCGCAACATCACAGGGTTATCCATTCTAATGAAAAATAACATCCCTTGCAGCTCCTTTCACCAAGCAATGCAACCTTAGAAGCAGGGTCTCCATCCTCAGAAAGAACAAGGAAGCTACATTTCTTCTGAGTAGGAACTGGAAAAAGCTTATTTTGTGAGCAATCCACCCCCTCCCCCAGAACAGTTGCTCAGCTTTAATCCTGTTATTAAGAAACACATTTTCCTGCTGCCTCCCCTGCCTTTCCCCAATCTACACCCCCACGATCATTATTTATGGATTACCTGTTTTAAATTCATTACATGGGTTTATGAATTTCCAATGGTTTTGGAGAACACAGTGAGACTGGGCTGCACACCGGGCAGAGCGTTCAGCTCCATGTGCTGAGGCTGGCAGTCCAACCAACACAAGGAGTCACTTGGTGCCAGAGACAGACAAGAAGGAAAAGCAGGACAGAAGCTGTATGAGTCTTCCAGTGATAATTATGCAGCAGGCAGGGATGAAGGAGCAGAACTCCAGAACCAAGTACTGTAGACAAGGTTGGGGTGACAGGTGCTTCCTCTCTGGAGTGGACTATCTCGAACAGAGTTCCTAAAGCAGGGATGAGGAAGCAGAAGCCCTTCAGATTTCACAGGACTTCAACTCCCAGCAGCCCCCAGGGTGAAGGATGATGGGAGGTTGAGTCCAACAGCCTCTGGAGAGACACAGGTTCCCCATCTCTGCAATAAGAAAGGAACTGAGTAAGCTTCATGTTGTCAGCCCAGGTTCTTGGAGAGATGCTTCCCTTTAAGCATCAGTTCATGCCATTCTTGCCATGAATGTATTTTAACCCTCTGAAAACACACACATCTATTTATACTCATGCATACATATATAAATAGAGTAATGACTGAGGAAGTTGAACTTGTCATCCAAGTTAGGAAGGTGCTTTGAAATAGTAGTTTAGGGTTTAATATCACAACTATACCTGAGTTCAGATTCTTATGACAATGTTTGGCCCAAAATCTTCAGGTCAGTTTCTGAATGCTTATAGCAA
The DNA here is from genome assembly GCA_948472985.1 of Iguana delicatissima. NCBI lineage: Eukaryota > Metazoa > Chordata > Lepidosauria > Squamata > Iguanidae > Iguana > Iguana delicatissima. Next base: position 199,863 of record CAOKZL010002388.1, on the reverse strand, counting down.
ACCTTTGAGGGGACTCAAGGACAGTATTTTGGTGGTCTTCAGAGCTTCTTTGTTAAAGTCAAAAGTCAATGAATAATCCCAAAGAGCAATTATACTACAGTGGATACCCGCCTATTAATATGGATGTACAGTACACAATTCAAAGACATAGCCTTGGTAGTCTGGATCAGTATGCAAAGGGATTTTTTAGCTCCTTTGAGACTGACTGAGAGAAAGAAGTTGGTAGCCTAAGCTTTTGCAGACTTAAGTCAACTTCATTAGGTACATGGAGTGAAGTGCCTAGGAACAGACCTTTATGAGCAGGTTGCATGTGTGAACAGCAACAGAAATGCAAAACTTGAGGGTAAGGTGAGAAGGTGAGAAGTTCAGTTTTGACAATGGTCATTCAGGGACAAAGGCAGGAGGAAAGATGCTGCCTAAAGCAAAGGTGAGTAGATAACCATATAAACGGTGGGGGGATGTAGTGGAATATATTGTGATTGCACTTCACCCCATGCATCGGATGAAATACCACACACTTATGTCTACAAGAACTTAGGCTGTTTCCACACTACACTGCTCCAGTGCTATTATTCTACTTTCAACATCCTGTGAAATTCTGGGGTTTGTAGTTTACTGAGGCCAAAGAGCTCTCCAGCTGAGAATTCTAAATGCCCCTCTCTAAACTGCAAATCCCAGAATTCCACAGGCTGTTGAAAGTGAAATAATAGCACTACAACAGTGTAGTGTGGAAATGTCCTTATGCTATCAACTTCTTTCTCTCAGTTAGTCTCAAAGGTACTACAACATCCCTTTGCCTACACTAGAGCAGTATTCTATCACTTTAATTGTCATGGCTCCAGCCCATGGAATTGTGGGATTTGCAGTTTGGTGAAGAAATCAGAATTCCTTGTTGCAAAGCTCTAGCAGTATACTGTATAGCAGTTCAAGGGAGGGCACCACAACTTTTCCAGCAGAGAATTCTAAGTCCCTCCCAAAGTACTGATGAATCTCAGGATTCTACAGAAGGGAGCCATGACTGCTAAAATGGTAGCAAATAGTAGCAAATTGCTCTAGCTGTGTTGTACTGATGTGGTCTTACTTTCTTATGCAGTTCTGCTATAAATACACTGCAGGAACGCCAATGTTTCTAACTGAAACATTTTGCCAACCTTTGAGCAGGTCCTCTTCTATAATTTTGAGAACTCATCATCTTAATATTCTCAGTTGGTACTTCGCACCATCAGAAAACAGCAAACAGGACTAATTTTTGTAAAGTGTGGAAACGTCTCTTTCGCCACTCAGGTGTCCTGTGGCTTCATGATCCCCTTTAGCTGTTGTGGACCATGGATGGTGGTCTGCTCTTCTCCCCAGCTGAAGGCATTTTGTATTTTAATCCCTAGCTTCCTCAGCACCGTCAAGGAGGGAGGGGAGGCTTTTGCTGCCTATTGTATTAAAAATAATACAGCCAAAGAGAAATTCATTACAGATAAGTATGACAGCCGGGTGGAATTAAAGAGCCCATCGATCATCGCCTGACGTGTGCTTCTTTTGTTCCCTGGCTGGTTTCTTTAAGTCTTTCATTCTCAGCAGTGCCTCAGCTCATTAGGTTATTTGTCACCCCATGTCTGTTAAATGATGGCCCCACTATTAGAGCACCATCAGAAAAGCCAAGCCACCACTTTGCCAGGAGCAGCCAATGCCTAGCCTTTCACCCACCTATAACATTCTGTGACATGAAGGTAGGTGGGCCACGTACTTCTGAGAGTGTGGGACGGAGGAGGAGGGTGCAAGGCAGGCTGAAGAGCTATGCTAGGAATGGACAAACTTGCCTCTTTCAGGAATACTTCTACAAGCACATGTCTATTTCATTCTGTTTCCACACCAGTTAGCAAATGGGTGTGTCTTTTGAAGTATATAGCAGGTTTCTAACTCCCTCTCTCAGATGCCTATCTTAGGCAAGGAGGGTTGAATGTCTCAGAGAAGGCCATGATCAGGAAACTCGACTTTATTAAGAGTCTGGACTACTAGTAAGGTTACTTAAGGGGGAATGCTCAAAGTAGAGTCATCAGACTGGATGCATCCATTCTTTTCAGAGAGTAATGGCTGTATCAGTAGAACAGGACTGATCGCTCTGTGACACTGTAGGTTTATTTCCAGTCTCTTAAGAGACTTCTAGCCTTGCAAGACTGGAAATTCCCTCCCAGTGTTTTTACTAGGGTTCTTGCCAGCCTTCCAAAGCTGACTTCCACGCATGGAACACTGGCAATCTCCCAGTTCATATGCTGCCACCACCCCCCTGAATTATGAATTACTTAGACAGAACAGGAGGGACTCTGCCTAATCCCTAAGCGTAAGGAACTTCTACCTCCCCCTTGCCCTGAGTGAGAGGTCCTATGTAGCGTGTGCCAACCCTGGCGTGGAAATGGAGAGAAACGGAGGTTTATAAAAGTGTTTTAATCAAGGCATGCAAATAAACAATATCACACTTGGGAGACCCCCTCTCCCAGGTACACTTAGTCACAAGAAGTTACAAAAACAGATATAAAAGCACAGATACATTCTTTAGATCAGCCAATTCCCCAAAATAATAAACAGCCCTAACGCGGCTAACTACTTTATTCTAGTACTCACAGATGTTCTTAGAAGAAAGAAGCCAGGAGGCCAGGCATGCCTGCCTGCCTACGACTGGCATAGATCTCATCTCTGTGTGTGTCTCTCTCTCTGGCCACATGGCCTCTCTGAAGTTTTATTTTCCTCCTTGGAAGGATCTGGAAGCCTCTCCAAGATGCCCGCCTCCTTCCTTTTTGGTTGGTCAATTCTCACCTTGTGACCTGTGATGCTGACCCTTTCTTTTTGGTTGGTCAACTCTCACCCTGTGACCCTTGATGTAATCCTAACATCTCATTAACCCTTGGTTTACCTGAAGAGGGAAGTATCTCCCTTTGATAAACCTAGATAATGGAGAGCCCCATTATCACACGCTCCAATGAGGAGAACTGTGGGGAAGCACCAGAAGGGAAGCTACTGGGCAGCAGCAATAGTGGGTGTGATCCTGACAGAGAATCTCATAAAGACAACATCAGAAGTACTTTGGCTAATTCTTATTAGTACTGTGCAGAAGAAGGCACTGGTAAAACACTTCTGAATGACATTTTCCTCAAAAACCCTATGTTGAAGCAATCCAAAATGAAGCAAGAGATAGTGCTGGAAGATGAGATCCCAGAGTCAAAAGACGCTTCACCAGTTACTGGGGAAGAGCAAAGAATCAGTATGAATAGTGCTGGGTCTAATGATGTAACTGGATTCAAGTAAATGTTCAGCTGTTGATATGCTCAAATGTGAAAGAAAGTCCAAAGCTGCACAGCAGATATAATAGGTACAAGGAACATAACAAACATGAATTAGGGAAGTTAGAAATTATGAAACAAAAATGGGACACATAAACATAGAAATGGAAATGAAACCTAAGAAGAAGCAGCGTGGCATTAATAGTGAGGTAAGATGTAGCAACAGCAGTCAAGGGATATAATGCAAAGTGTGACTGAATAGTATCAGCAAGACTCTAGGGAAAACTGATCACTATACTTACAATTCAAGTTTACGCTGCAACTACAGAGGCAGAAGAGGAAGAATTAAAAATTCTATGCTGGCATCCAAGAGGAAATTTATCATACACAAAAACAGGACATGTGGATAATCATAGTCATAATCAAAACACTGCAGAATTTGATCTAAGATCAAGAGATGAAGCAGGTGACCAATTTGTCAAATTCTGAGAGTTCAACAGTTTGATCATAACAAACGCATTCTTCAAGCAACTAAACAGATGATTGTATATACAGATATCATCAACAGACCAATACAGAAATCAAATAGACTACATGGTTGGAAGCAAAAAATGGAGAAGCCTTATTCTTTCTGCAAAACAAGACCAGGAACAGATTGTGACACAGACCATGAACTGCTTATATTAAAAAACTGAGTAAAGCAAGAGAAGTATAATGGCCCTTCCATTTTCATGAGGATTTGGGACACAGAGCCCTTGTTAAAGTGGAAAAACTGTGAATAACCCCCCTGAACCTGCTCCATTCCCTTCCAGGTTTCCCCCTCCCATTCCCTTGCCTTTTGCATGTTGGGTCCAGAGGCAAGGGAATTTGAGAGAGCTTCGGAGGGGAGAAGGAAGGTTCGCGTGTGTGCCCTCCCCCAATTCCCTTGCCTTTTGTCCCAGCAGAAGTTCTCAGCACTGGGGCCAAAGGTAAGGGAATGGGAGGGGGAGCTCCAGAGGGGAGAAGGAAGGCACATGAGTGGCTCCCCCAATTTTTGCCTTCTGTCTGAGTGCTTGCCTTCCTTCTCCATGCCCAGCAAAACACAAGGGAATGGGAGGAGGAGGATGGGGGGGCATGCACATGCCTCACAAATAACCAAATTTGTGAAGATCAAACTTATAAATGTGGAGGAAGGATTGTACACTAAATTGATCACAATACCAAAATACATCTACAGAAAATCCCTGTAGAATTTAAATAACATGTAGAGAACAGATTTGTACTACCAATTCAAAACTGACTGAGAACCAGAAGAACTGTGGACAGAAGAATGCAAAAAGATACTATCTGCAGCTAAACCCCCCCCAAAAACCCAAAATAAAACGAAAATGAAAACAGAAAACCTCACTGGATGAGAGATGAAATTCTTCAAATGGTTACGGCCAGACTAGAAAGTGACAGAAACACAGTCAGGGTTGCAATTAATCAGCAACTTGTACAGAGGGAGAAAGAGAACTATTATAAAAATCAGTACAAAGAAATACAAGACAACAAGAAAAAAAGGTAGAATAAGACCTCTCCTACAATACATATCTTGTTAGAACTTGTTAGGACAACTATGAAGGAACTAGATAAGGTAATCAAGTGTAGAGATATATCACAAAACACCAAACTCAGAACCATCCATCTATGTATTTCTCTGTATGGTTGTAAATGCTGGTTAGTGAAGAAAGCTTGCTGTGGTGGAGGGGACTCAGTTAAAATGCAAAACTGGAGGAGAGCTCCACTGAACATTGACAAAAAGGCAAATAAATGATTTCAAGAGCAAGTCAAACCTGAACTCTCACTGAAGTAGCTCGCCAAGAATTGAGACCACCAGATTAGAAAGCAAAAATAAAAGTTTATTTTACTGCAGGGATCTCAGTGGAATGATTTCCAAAGCCTGAGAGCCCCGATCCAGGTATTAGCTCTCTTTTTATACCCTCTTGTAAACAGGTTACAGGAAATGATTACATATGACCATATATGAAGTGTTTACAGGTCAGGCAGACCTGGGTTACATCTTTCAAAAATGATGTATTTTGGTACCAAGGGAGTATTTCTCCAACATCAAAACTCCCTAGGTTCCCGGCACTGCTAAGCACATACCTAAGCCTCTTGATAAGATAAAGGGCGCATCTGCTCACCTTATTTTTCTATATTTTTCTACCTTAGCATTAGCTTCTTCAACTTAACCCTTTCATCACCAGACGCCAAAACGACTAAACTTAGGTTATCGTAGTTTGGATGCATCACGAGATGACATGACTCATTGGAAAAGACAATCATGCTCAGTGAAGCTGAAAGCAGCAGGAAATTACAGATGAATTGACTCAATCAGGGAAACGATGCCCCTGAGTTTGCAAGATCTGAACAGGGCTGTTAATAACCCGGTCTCTTGGAGGTCTCTCATAATAGAGTCTCTTGGAAGGCACCATAAGTAGACGCTGACTTGACAGCACCTAACAACAAGGTTTTTAAAGTTTCCATAAAATTTTGCTTTCATTTTTGGCCTTGCTTTCACATGCACAAAAACTCGTGGATATTTTTGTATGTAATTTTTCTTCATATACATATTTCTGAAAACATTTCCCCTCATATATATCTTTTTATATTCCATTTTTCTCAATATGCACATTTTCTATTCTATCTTCCTGAATATATGTATTTTGTGCATATTCTTGGTTGAAGAACTTCATCACAAGATTCAGAGAAGTGAGTAAGCAGAAGGATAATTGATATTCATTTGGGAAATATAAATTAGGTTAGTTAATATTAAAATGTATACCAAATTAATTTCATGCCCATTCCCTATTATACATACTATACAGAATTCCTCCATGAGACAGACATCTCCCTGTAGTGATGTTGAAGTAGTGGCTTTAAAAATAATGGCTAAAAAAGGGACCCACTGAACATCACACTCCTAAGGGCAGGGAAAGATTATTCTAGATCAGGGAAGACAAGACAGACAGACAAGAACATTTCTTTGTCTCCTGTATCCCACTTCCTGATATGGATCAGGATAATTAAGCATCATTTTAAAAAACAATGGGCAGCTCCATTAAAATGGGTCATGACATGGGGACATTATGAGGTCTAGAGTCAGGTCTCACAGAAATATCAGAGAGTGATTGATTATCAAATACCGGAAATATTCCAGCTGAATTTCAGCACTTTTTACATCTCAGTTTACATCTCAGTTATTATACATATGAGTTACTGTCTCCCATGAATATCATTGGGACTCTTCTTGCCAGACCAGAGCCAGGGAAATTGGGACAAGTCTACCCTTAGCAAATATAAAATGGGCTCTATGAATCATCACCATCATCATCATCACAGGCACCACCACCTTTCCCTGAAAACTGGAGCTCAAGACTGCTTACAAATTAAAATGAGTACAATTTTAACTACAGACCTAAATGCCTTAAAGGCACCAAATCTGTCTGATCTTGGAAGCTAAGCAGAGTCAGCCCTGGTTAGCACTTGAATGGAAGACCACTAACAAATATCACGTGCTGTAGGCCATATTTCAGAGAAAGGAAATGGCAAAACCACCTCTGAGTATTCCTTGCCTAAGAGAAACCTCCGAAATTCATGGGGTGGCCATATGTCATCAAACAACTTCAAGGCATGTAGCTATACACAGTTTAGCTAAAAACATACAGAAAGTCAACATTAAAACAGAATTAAACAACTAACAATAGTTAAGCAATTTAAAACACACACTTGAAAAGGATAAAAAGCAGGCAAAACATTATCATTTAAAACAATACAGTATCTCTTAACAAATCTTTTCCTTAAATTTATTCAGTTCTAAAAGCCTGTCTGAATAGAAAATGCCTTTCCTGGTTGACAGAAGGACAGCAAGGAGGGGGCCATTCTAGCCTCCTTAGGGAGGGAGTTCCAAAGTCAAGAGACAGCCACGGAGAAGGCCCTATTTTGTGTTCTTGGTTAGACTTAAAAAAGATTTCCATGGATCTCAGGGTCTGGGCAGGCTTAGATTAGCAGAGGGTCTGACTGAAGACTTCACTAATTCCTTCCATACCACCCATATTTTTGATATCACTGGCTCCTGAAAATACCTGAAAACCTTCAAAGAAGGAGCTGAAACTCTATGGTGTTCCAACTCATATTCCAGAAACAGAAACCATACAGCTGTCCCTAGAAAGGGGATCTAAACAGACTTCTTTCATCGTACCAACTGAGAACAGGTGTTAAATCAAATCAAATCAAATCAAATCATATCAGGTCCATCCTGAGTTGTCTGCAGCTCACTGGACTGCTGTGGTTAAGGCACCATCGTTTCAGTTTCCTAAAGCCAATGAGGAGTTGATGTGGCCATCAACACTTCCCTCATCCTGACATTCTTTTTGGATTATATCCCCTGGAACCCCTCAGCCAGCATGGATAATAGGGGGTTTGGGATGGCACAGTCTGCTCTTTGTAGTCCATTCTGGGAAAATTAAAAGATACCACGCAATAACCATGCAAGCCTCTTACGCAAATATTCCATCCGCTTTGCCCCTTTGTGTTTCTCTTGCTACCACCCTAGTATTTGTTAGCTAGTCTTCTCCAAGCCTCAGCAGTTTCTGAGAACACAGACCCGTCCCTCCCCTCCCAGGGGCAAGCCGAATGGCAGATGGTGCGTGAAAAGAACCCTCTGGTATAGAATAATTTTCTCATCCACATTTTCTAATTAGGTTCAGCAGTATGTCAGAGGGTGGGATATTATTTCTTTTGCAGACCGGTGTGTTTTCTTCTAGGAAAATAAGCAAAGCAAAAACAAGCCTTACCTTTTACTCCTTCTGTCCAGAGCATGGAAAAGTTACTTTTTAAAATGATGACTCATTGCTAGCTGTGGGATTCTGGAAATTGTAGTCCAAAAAGTACACAAGTACAAAAGTAAGCCCAAAGTCCCTGCCACTGAGGAAATTTCTGGCAGAGGTCTGGACATAAGGAGGCCTGATTATTTGTTGGAAATCCAGACCTTTCCTACAACCTCAGTTATTTTCTTAGCAGAGAGCCACACTGTTGTAGTGGTTTGAGTGTTAGATAGGATTGTGGGAGATCCTGCTTGGCCATGGAAACCCACTGGATGACCTTGGGCAAGTCATGCTCTCTCAGCCTCAGCAGACTATGGCAAGTCCCCTCTGAACAAATCTCACCAGAAAAATCTTTTAAGGTGGTTGTAAGTCAGAAATGACTTGACAGAACACAACAGCAAATTTTCTGAGCAATAAACTAAGGGCCTTTCCACCGTACACTGTTATAGTGCTATTATTCCACTTTCAACATCCTGTGGAATTCTGGGGTTGGTAGTTCACCGTTGCCAAAGAGCTCTGTGGCTGAGAATTCTAAAGGCCCCTCCCTACTTCGCAAACCCCAGGATTCCATAGGATGTTGAAAGTGGACTAACAGCACTATAACAGTGAAGGGTGGACAGGCTGTAAGCCTGGTTCCTGTGCTACCTCACTGGAAAACCCTGTCCTGGGGTCTACAATTTTGATATTAAAATATGATACAATGTGCCTGAGAGGACACCCAGATATCCGGCCATGTAGGCAGCAACGGTCGAATGATCGAAAACCAGGTCAGGCCAGTACACTCCCCCAAGCTGTGCAAATCCACAGTAGACAAAGGGTCCTCAGCCCCCGAGAAGCCAACTGGAGGGGATTAGCATGTTTGCCCCAAGTTGAGCATTGATAACCGTAAGATCATATCAGGCAAGGACCATTTACATAAAGTCACACCACAACCCAACGCAACTGAAGCTCCTGAAACTTTGGCAACACCACGTAATCCCATCATGCAAAGGAAGTTGCCATTGTGGAGCTTCTTTCTCATTGTGACACTCACTGTTCTTGCCGGGAAAGGATTAGCCCTCCAGATACTTTTTCCTCTACAAATAGTCCCTGTTTTTGAGTGGTTCTTTGGATCACTCCCAGTCATCCCAGCAAACCGTTTCTCTGTCCATTGAGTAATACCCTCAGTGCTCTCCGTGCTGAGCTCCACTTCTTCACTGTTTTTCCTCGACCAAGGACTTCAGGAAAAGGTGCAGTATTACCCCAACTACAATCCCTTCAATATCTCCCCTATCCAGTTTCTTCTCTTTTGCTTCTTAATAGGTCTTGAGTGAGTGTGTGTGTGACTGCGTTGGTGTGTGAGACTTTTATTCAATAAAATCATTTATAAGACATCTTCGTTTGGTTTTTGGCTTGGCCTGACCCTGTAAAAACTGGGTAAAAAGACCCCGCTGGGTTACCCTGCCTCTTGCATTGCTGTTGCGTGTGCTCTGTTGAGTTCCCATTCCTTACCACGTGGAGCACATTAAGGTGTCCCCCATGGGACCCTAGAAATCAGGGTAACACCTTAGTCCATTCTGTCCCTCAGGGGACAGACTCAGAGCATCTGGGAACGGGGGAGTGTTTTGCTGAGGGATAAGGGATTAGCAGTGACATGGAAGTGCTCCATGCATTGAGGTCATCTTCAGAGACTCTCTTCCAGGTCTTTCTGCTATGTGAAGTAAGGTGGACTGTGAGAGGGAGAGGGAACTATCGCAGTGTTGGCACCCCTTTTGAGCAAACAATTTTCCACGGTGCTAACACAGTTATATTTTCACTGTCAGGTAAAGATTTTTAACTTCCTTGGGTGTTTATGATTTTTTTAAAAATATTTACCTTTATTTGTATTTCAATCTATTTATATATTTATTTGCATGTATGCATATATATATATGCATACACATAAGCATATGGCTTGTATTTAATCTTATTTTGGAAAACCATTCCAGAATCTACAATGAAGAGATGTACAGAATTTTTATATATATATATATAAATATAAATAAATTTATTAAAAATAATAATACATTCATTCATATGCAGGATTTTTAAAAAGTGTGTGTGTGCATGTGTGTGTGTGCGCGCATGCGCATGTGTAAATATATTAGAAATAGCAACAGATACTACAATCAGGTTGAGCCATTATGTCTCCTAGTGTTGGAACTGGGAGTTCATGGCCTAAAATTCAGTTTCAAACGAGACTTCCAAAATGATGGGTGTTGTTGAGGGGAATGCAAGAGGCTATGCTGGAATTTTCAAGGGTAATCTACAAACAAATTTTAAAAGCTCACGGCAGAAAGCACGCACCTTCTAAAACAGTTTAGCATGATGATTATTTTAAAAGAATGTGTATACTTGATAAGTGGTCTCAGAATGGGGTATGGAAGGATGTTCCCCAGTCACCAGTGATAACATAGATACTTGCCACTCTTTTACAGCTCACTGCTGGGGAAAGCACCTTTTCTTACAACAGATACACAGGCAGAAGGTAAATTGAGATGACCGCTGGGTGGTTTGCAGTATATATCCAAGGGCTTCTTCCTCCTAACTGTTTAACACTGCCAGCAACAAAATGACTTTTCCTACCTAAACTGGGCTGCTCTACGGAAGGTAAATCAGGAGCAGCATTCTCTGCAAATGGACAATGAGGTCATTTCAGTTTGGTCCTTAAAAAACATATTCTGAGGCTTAAGAGGGTGTATCTCTGGCACCAAACTTGGGGTTCGAGCAAAAAGCACAGAAGCCTGAAGTCCCCCACCTTTGCACTAAATGGGAGAAAAAGAAAAAGATCTCTCCCTCACACCTAACATGGAATCTCACATGACAAAACCATAGTTTGATGAGGTCCAAACACAGAAGCTCACCTATGAGCGTGAGCTCATGCTCATAACCTCCACAATTTCTGCAACATTTTCCATGGGAAAATGGGTTTTGAACAGAATACTTTATTTTTTTAACGTTTATGTTGTCTTCTAATGACTGGATGCTACAATGAAAACAAGCAGCCACAGCAGATGCCTTATTTTTCTTTAACTCACAAAAGAATCCAGATTGTGAGAGAGCCCAATAAGTCTCACCTATTAGCTCTGCCTTAAATCAGGGAAAAGCACACAGGAAAATGCAGAAGGCAAGAAGATGCATATCTTACCTTGATCTCCTCCACCCTGATCCTGATACCAGAAGGTTGGCAGTGAAGATTGGGAGTGAGATGGCCAGCTGCAAAGCATAAAAAATAGACAATTCATCTATCATGGTTTTTGCAAGGCCCTTATTACGATAATATTTAGGATTCCCAGACAGCATTCCTTTTTAGTCAGTCAGTTAGATCATCAGTCAATTAGTTCTGGCATTTATCTTTCACCCTGCTCAGCCTACCTGGGCCTCCAAGGTGATGTACTATAGGAAACAACAACAACAAAAAAACATTTAAAATATCAAATTTAAACTGTTACAACTTTCACAAACTAAAACAATTTCTTTCAAATCGTTTAAAATCCACAAACAGTTAAAATATCCAGAGCAACATTCTGAGTTTTAAGGAATGAGGAAATTAATGAAAATTAATACAGTCACAGCTGCCCAGTGAAAGTTCAAACGGGTTGGAGCCAGCCTAACTTCCTCTGAGCGGAATTTCACAGTTGGGGTGCCACTGTAGAGAAAGCCCTGTAAACTACTGATGTAATGGAATGGAATTTAGTTTATCTGCTGGGAAATACCTAAGGGAAAGTTGACAAATAATCACCTTCAAACCAATAAGACGGTTGATTAGTATCACAGCAACAAAATTTTGACAGCTGACTATACAACTGTAATACAAAAAGCAAGAAACGACAGAAAGGTGCCTGCAAGAAGAGCAAAGCCTTAGCCTAGTGTCTAAACTTATCTGGCGAGAAATCTGACTCTTCGGGCCTTTCCGCATTACACTGTTACAGTGCTACTGCCTTCAACATCCCGTGGAATTCTGGGGTTTGTAGTTTCCTGAGGCCAAAGAGCTCTCTGGCTGAGAATTCTAAATGCTCCTCCCTAAATGGCAAACCCCAGAATTCTATAGGATGTTGAGAGTGTAGTACAGAAAGGCCCTTTCTTTGGTAACCTCTGCACCAAATAAGACCGAGGGAGGCAGTTAGGAATCAAAGATATATATATTTGCTGAGGCAGCTTCAGAAGATCAGGCAGCTCAGATTCATGTATAACTGTTCTTGACACAATGAAGTTAGCAATGGTGTGTGCGTGCGTGTGTGTGCACAAATGAAGACTTCTTTCAGATGTTTAGCAGCATTGCTTCATCTAGTGGAAGCAATGGCAGAAATCAAACAAGCCTACAAATAAGTTTAAATAGCCTGTGTAATGTACTGGTTAGAGTACCAATTCAGACTCTCCAACATTTTACAAATGAAACCCAGGACACATGTGGTTAAGCAACATCAGAGTGTGGCTGAGAAGCAAAAGTTATTGAGGAAGAATACAGAAGCTAGAAGAGGCTGCAGTTTGCTTTTGCTTGGTTTACAGGAAAGGGCAAGATTCTATCCCCTTCTCTCCTTCCCTCCTTCCCTGAATTAACTGAGTGCAAACTATTTTTATATTTTGAAATCAGTTTGCAGCAACTGAAATAAGCTGAAGACTAAAGGGGAAAGTAGAGAGAAACTGGGACATTTTAAAAGCAACTGAAAAAGTGGGACAACAGATGATTAATTGGGACTCCCTCAATTGGACAGAACTGGGATTGGAAAATTTTGTTAAAAGTCCCCACACAGGGAGTAAACTCACTGGGTGATCTTGGACTAATCACTCCCTTTTTCAGGCACACCTCCCTCACTGGGTTGCTGTTTTGATGATGAACTAGGGAGGACAGCCAGGCTGCCTTGAGCTCCTGGGAGGTATGGCAGGATATAAGGTAGCTAAATAATGCATTGTACAAAGTCTGACTCATTGAGAGTGGAACAAATGAGGTCAAAAGCATGTGACAGACTTGCATTAAAACATTCTCACTGCAGATTTGGACATTCATTAGCAGAATTTTTATGCTGTTTTAAAGGCAAAATATTCATGCTTGGTTACAGAATGCAGCTGTACCCTCGAGGAAATATACAGCCATAGCAAAGGCCTTCTTATTTAGATAGACTTTTGGCTATGAATGGTTGCTGTGGAAAGGCCTCTCAATGGGAACTGCTGTACTTTCATCTTCATTGTTATTTTTATGTCTTTCAAATTGTTTAAGTTAGTGCTGTTTTTAATAAGGTAATTCATTTCATAGGTTTCTAACTGTTCTTCATTAGTATGATTGGCTTTTAGCTGTGCTTTTTTTTTTTTAAAGAAAAACCTATGTTGTGAGCTGACTTGAATCTTGTATTGGAAAAAAGCTGGAGCAGTAACTGAATGAATGAATGAATGAATGTTGTTTTTTTAGCAGAGGAGGATGGGCTATTCCCAGAATCCCCTAGCCAGAAGGAACATACCAGCTTGGGTATTCTAGTCCAAAAATGTAATTCTTCAAAGCTCTAGCTATAAATCAAGAACTCAAGGACTTGATTCTGCCTTCCTGAAATCATCCAAATTATACTAATGGGAAGACCTGCATTACTCCAGGCCCTGTGCCAGTGTGGGGAGCCAGCAGCAATAGATCATGGTCCTCCTAATCTGAGGGGAACACATTGATGTTTTGCTGGACAGATAATTACACCTCTCTCCCTCCGTGCCGAGGTACGAGAGCACAGCCCTGCATGTTCTTGGAACAAGTGGACCATTGATGAAATGATAAAAGGACTGCTTGTTTTGTGCTCAGGCGGAGCTGGTTGCATGTGTGCCAAGACCCTGTCTGCAGCAGGAGAGCAATCCTTTTGCTGCCAAGTTTGTCCTCCCTTTTCTCAGCTCCATTTACTGCACTTGGCTCTTTGGGTCTTCTAGCTTTGTTTCGGGAAAGACTGAGAAAGGCTGCTGTGCTGCAGACAAAAGTTCATCACCTACATTTCTGTCTTTAAAGCTAACTGAACAGCTCTTTTCAGTTGTGGATGGTGAAGGGATCTGAAAGCTTTCCCAGGGCAAACATTTGGCTATATCTGTTAAAGCAGCATGTGGGCCCCCCTCTAGCCTTCTCTTTCAAGCCAAGGTGCATAATACCCAAAGCTGGCTTTTGGCAACATGAACCAGAACAGCTCACAACCAACTCTCCCCCCGGGTGCTGCTAACAACAACAATAGCAAAATACATTACTATTTGGTGTCCTTTCCTGACATCCAAATATCTGCTGCCCACAGTTACCATCTCTCTTTACATAACGGCAGGAACAGCCCTGAGCTCTTCTATCACACAACTTCTGTATTTCTTGATAAATATTTTGGATTGGATCCAGCATCTGCCTTCTGCTACTGGAAAGTCCCTGTGCCTTTATCCCATTTTCAGGTATCCCTTTCTCTCACAGCATCTTTCACTGGGGTCCCTGATCCTTTGCGTGGCATTCTTTTTTGGGAGCCAGGGACACTTCTTTGGGGTGAAGAGACAACGATGTCCTCTTCCATCAGCCCAGCTGGTAGCCTAACTTTGGATTCAAATCTCCTGTATTTAAAATCCAGCTTAGTATGCATTACTTGTCACAACTGTTAATTGAGTTCATGACTCAAGAAGCTAACGCTGCTTAGGATCTATCCATAAATATGCCAGACATCAATGTGCATGTGTGTCTATGGGAGACAGCTTAGCTGTGACAAAAGGAAAGATTTATGTGCCATAGTTGTTTTTCTGATGTACCTTCAAGCTAACTCTAATTTGTGGTGATCCTAACATGGGGTTTGTTCAAAGGGGATTTGCCTTTGCCTTCCTCTCAGGCTGAGAGAGTGTCACTTGTCCAGGACCATCTGGTGGGTTTCCCTCACAGAACAGGAGTGCAGACCCTCATCTCCTAAAGTGCTGGTCTGAAATTCAAATCCCTATATCACGCTAGCTGTCACTGACACTGATTCAAATGGGAAAAGTGTGTTAAGGAGGGAAGAATATTACATATAAAAATAAGCATGAAATGCTCTCTCACAGGAAGTGACATAGCTGTTATTACAGCCATTTCTTTTTTTAAAAATAATTTTTATTGAATATTTTGATTACATTTATTAAAAGAGAAAGGAGAACTTTAGTCTAAGACATTCCCCTCTCGGGGATAACTTCGTTACCTTGATCTTTTGAAAAGAAAAACATAGATTGACATAACTTGAATATCCTCATCCATTCTTTTCATGATTAAGTTACAATATTTATCTTAATTTCATTAATTAACAATTTAATCTTAATGTAACATTCTTTATATTTTTAATAGTTTCTCTTCCTCCCTTTCCCTCCCCCACATCTTCAAGAAGTGAGTGATAATCTATCTATATTTTGTTCTCTAAATTTCTATTCTACTATTCAATTAGTGAGTCCATTATTTTCCCTAACTATTCCTACACCCGTACGGGTCTACTTCTCTATATGAATATTCTTCTTCTCGCATAATATAACCATTCATAGTTTCTTTTCATATTATACATTCTACATAAACATATTACATATACCTATTCATTTACGTTCATCACACAATTTTGTTATAAATTATATATCATTCTATTCATATATTTGTTAATATTTAAATCATTATATATAAAGTTATTTAATCAAAATTCTATTCTTACCACATCAGTCCTCAAGGTTACTTATTTCCTACTTAAACCATTTAATCAGATTTCCCTATCCTATTCTCCCTTTGATGTTGAACATTAAATATTAAATATTATTGAATATCATTCCATATTAAATATTTCATACTCAATATTTACCTTACTTAATGTCAAGATTCGATTCCTCAAGTAGCATACTCCCCCCATAACTGTTTCCATAGAGGTGATACAATTTTCCATCCATCATCACTTTGGATCGTGGATTTCGCTAATGTCCATATTCAAATCCTGTTGTATTCTGCCATTTCAAATAATTTCATTGCCCAATCTTCTATCTCTGGGGATTCACTATGTTTCCACCACTTCAAGATCTGACTAGGATCATTGCAAAAATGATCAACGGCATAACCCTCAGCTAGAGCTGTCATGGTGTAGCGGTCTGAGTGTTGGACTACGACCTTGGAGTCCAGGGTTCCATTCCCTGCTCAGCCACAGAAACTCAGTGGTCTTGGTCATGCCTCACACTCTCAGCCCCAGAAAACCATGTGATAGGTTCTCATTAGAGTCACTGCAGGTTGGAAATGACTTGAAGGCACAGAGAGCAAGCGTGGTGTAGTGGTTTGAGCCCTGGAGGCCAGGGTTTGATTCCCACTCAGCCATGGAAACCCACTGGGTAATATTGGGTGTGTTACACACTCTTAGCTCCAGAAAACCCTGTGATAGGTTTGCCTTAGCGTTGCCATAAGTCAAAAACAACTTGAGGGCACACCACTACCACTACCACAAGCAGTCTTAGCTTGTACATTTATGGCTCAGATGGCTTAATAGTTGTATTTCACATCAACATCTTACTTCTACGCTACTTGTCGTATTTCTTTGGCTTCTGCATCCATGGCATTGGGACTCTGCTTGAGGCCATAATTTGTTCATGTATCTGTCATGCTCTGTGTTTAATTAACCACTATGCCACCTTATCTGTCTTTTTAGGCTTTCTCACCATCTACCGTGAGTCACCCTTGCTTGGCTTTTCCTAAACATAAGGTCTGTGCTGTTAGTCCTTTGGCTTCTCTTCCTCCCCCACCTTCTTTTTTTGTCATGAAGAATGCCCTGTACAAAAGTTCCTGTCACCTTCTTACCACTTTTCTCTTTATAGAAAACCGTCTTTATTCTCTTGTTCAGCAGTCTTACATCATTAGTACTAGGAGTGGGCAGACAGACAAACCATACTTTCTCTCTCTCTGTGTATGTGACTTCAAGTTGCCTGTTGATTTATGGTGACCCCATGAATTTCATTGGGTTTTCTTAGGCAAGAAATACTCAGAGGTGGTTTTGTCAGTTCTTCCTCTGAAATACAGCCTCCAACACTTGGTATTCATTGGTAGTCTCCCTTCCAAGTACTAACCAGGGCTGAGCCTGCGTAGGTTCCAAGATCAGACATGATCTAGTACCTTCAGGGTATTTAGAAACCTCTACAAACTCTACTATACCACAATCAGAGATATACATGTGGGGGCTGTATAGGAAGGTAGAATATTGCACCAGATGCTGAACTTCTTTTTAGACCAAATTTATAGTTTTTGAAGTATGAAATTGTACTTGAAGGTATTTGGAAAAGGAGGAGAAAGTTCAGAATCCAGAAAGATAGCTCGCTGAGCAGGAGTCATTGCATTTCAGCTGCCCAGACAAAACACAGTGGTCTCCAGCAGCCTTACTATCATCTCCAAGGGCTGAGTTCCTGATCTCCTACTATGCCCCCAAAATGAAGTGCAAAATCATGAGCCTTCCCCTTCAAGCTGTGAGGAGGGAGACTGCCATTCATTCTGGGCAGTTATCTCCAGGCTGGAGTTGCAGGGAGCTGGGAGATGGCCTCTAGCATTGCAGTAAGATTCAGATGATGTTGTGGGTAAAAATTATGAGAGTGATCCCACCTTCTCTGGTTCTACGCTGATGAACAAGAGTAGGTGACATGAAGTCCACATCTCTGCCCGCTCACATATTTATGAGCCCCTGCTTGCTATGTTTGTTGATGCAGAAGGAAGAGTGCTACTGATATGTGTAATGCTTCCCATTCTTCTGTCTTCCCTTCCAGAAGGAAAGCAGATGCTTGGGGACTACCTTACAGCTATTCCATGGTGCAAGGGAATGCTCTGAAGCTACTCTTTGGCCCTTTCCGCATGGGGCGAGGGAATCACCCCGTGCCTCTACTTACCGAACTTCTTGGCCAGTCTGGTCCATGCTGCTCCGGAGCAGTGCATGCTCATCGCTCCGCACTGCTCCGGGGACGAAAATGGTGGCTTCCAGTTGGTTGAGGGTCTCGACCAACCGCTGAAGCTCGCCAGCCTAAAGCCTGCCCCTGGCAGATCACAAGCTCGCACTGGTGCAAGCCTGCAAATCTGCACCAGAGAGCAGGCATGGAATGGTGCACTCCGTGCTTTTGAAAGACCTATTTTAAGTGGTCTTTCAAAAGCACGCCTGATGACCACTTGGGGTTGTTCCGGAGTGGGCTGAGGTGCGGATCTACATTAAGTAGGTCTGACCCAGTCTACTCCCAGGTGCAGACGTTCTCCCTGGAGGACGCTCTGCACCGTTTCAATTAGCCCATGAGGAAATGGCCTTTGTCTCTCCCCCACTCCCAGCCAATTGGTAACATCTGAAAGCTGCTCTCAGTACGAGCTCATCACTACTTTCCAGCACATCTCAAATCCCAGAAGGTGCTCTTCAGAACAGCACAGCAGCTTTCCCGCAAGCAGAGCTGGACTACCACCCCATCAATCCCACTCAAGGGCCGTGCAACATGGAGGTCATATTCCAACATGGCCAGAAGGCACCCGGCAAGGGAAGACTACTGGGTAAAAAGTTGATCTCTACAGTCAGTTTTCCCTGAGATGGATGTGGGAAGCAGGAGGTGCTGTAAAAGGGAAAATAATTAAAGCGTGGAGAACTGGTAACCTCTGAGGTCAGTCCAAACCCATTACCACAGGGCATGTATTTATTTTGCTCCCTCCTTTCTCTTGTTGACCTCTGCAGGAAATAATTATCAAACCACTTCATCTTTCAAAAGGATTAAAGCTGGTTAACTCAATTTTCAGAGGCTTTTGTTGTTTTGGTTTCCCCTCAACTGCTGCACAAAGAGATTTTCATGCAGCTTTTTATCAGGTTGCCTTCTGGAGCTTTTTATCAGGTTGCCTTCTGGAGGTAATTGGGTTTTAAGAGACGTCTCTTTAAAATGTGTAATTCTGCCTCTTAAACTAAAACAACCAACAGTCCAAAAAGGTAACAGAGAATAAACGCAATCTTCTGCATCTAGATGATCTCCTCGGTCTACATCTCAGGGGCTGTCACTTAAGTGAAACCCATAAACCACTGATTAGAGAGTGTGAGGGCAGACTGTGTATCGGAACTAAGTAGAGCTGGGTTCTCAGCAACTCACAAGGAGAGCAGCATGCTTCAGAGTGAGGGCCCAACAAGGTTCAGCATTTTTTCCCCAGAAAAAAAAGAGTAAATAACAGATGTCGTTATTTTCTTCCTCTCAAAGAAAACTGCTGCCTTGAAGCTTCTCTTTGTAACCAAAGAGAAACCTCCACAGGCACCATCAATGGAACACCATACTAGGCTGAGTGCAGATTTATCCACCAACCGATTTTTGATCTCTCTCTGCACTGTACCAAGACAGGGAGTACATAGTAATGGTTTCCTGCTCACTTTGTTGAAGAAAGACAGGATGACCATATGCCTGCCTAATCGCCCCAAGCCATGCCATGGTTGTTCATCTAGCACTTGGTGTGGGAACTAAGCTTTGTTTCTTCATTCTCTTCCTTATGCAGGGAGAATGGCATTGCTCCAAACAGTAGAGGAATTGGAAATGCAGGCTTGTGCTTCCAAGGGCTCTTCAAACAGCTGGATGAGAGTAGGAATAGGAACTCCCATTATGTCTGAATAGTGGCCATGTACACACTACACAGTTTTAATGCTATCATTCCACTTCCAACATCCTATGGAATCCTGGAGTTTGCAGTTTAGGGAGGGGCCTTTAGAATGCTCAGCCAGAGAGCTCTTTGGCCTCAGTAAACTATAAAGCCCAGAATTCCACAGGATATTGAAAATGGAATAATAGCACTATAGCAATGTAGTGTGGAAATGGTCAGTGACTGGAAACAATGAGACTTTGTGGTTTTTGGCCACAACTACCCCTGAATATGTTTCCTGGAAACAACGGGGACTCCCTTTCTCAGCTGTGAGGTGAGGATCTAGACAAGGCTCACAGGCCAGAAGTTCCCCTCCTGTGTCATAAGCAATTATCAGTTCAAGACACTGTCTCCTCCCAGAATCTATTTCAGGCAAAAAGTTAGATTTTCAGGGAAGTAAGAAGTACACTTTGCAATCTATGGAGATCTGTTTAGATCCAGCAGTTCTGTAACTTGTGACTCAACAGAATATACTGAAGTACTGAATAAAGCTGACGCCTTAATGCTATCATATTGTCACACCTGCTTAACTACAATTCTTAACCAGCTTGAAAAGGAGAGGAGCGAGGCCCTGCTACTTAGAATCATAGAATCATAGAAATGTAGAGTTGGAAGAGACCACAAGGGCCATCCAGTCCAACCCCCTGCCATGCAGGAAAACCCTCAAAGCACTCCCGACAAGTGGCCATCCAGCCTCCGCTTAAAAACCTTCTACTTCTACTTGCTACTTCTCTCCAGGCTTCCATATTCATAAGGACAAGACAGAGATCAGTTACATTCACCTTGCTGTGAATGGGCTGCACAATAAGATAGATTTTGCTGAATTCATATCCTGCACAGATCTGAAAAGGCAAGACATTTTTACTAAGTGACCGCAGTTCTTCTTTAGATGCCGCTTGAGATAATTTCACAAATTCCCTTGAGAAAGGAAAACTGGAAGCTCAAGGTTGTCTCACACAAATGCAAGGCAAAAAACCCTCTGCTTTGGTCAAAGGCCATCTTGCAGTGCAAGTCTCTTTTCTCCAGTATTCAGGGGTAGCCTTGTTGGCCATGCAACAAAATACAACAAAATCCAAAATCCACAAAAGAGCAGTACCTTTATTGCCAAACCAAAATGCAGAAAATACATCATGCAAACTTTCAAAGCTTCACTGGCATCAGGCAAAGATGTTAAAAATCATGCAGAAGAAGAAAAGCAACCATGGTAGAGTCACAGAACTACATTTTGTCTCAGATGTTACTACTGTTACCAGTTAAAATGGTATAGGGGGATATCAATGCAGGCACAGGCTGCTCCCCTTCTTGACCATGAGGGGATGGAAGACAAAGAGCAATAAAAAGTGGGTAATAAAATTTCAACTCTGTTAGCAACAGTAAAGTGACTTTCCTTGAGATGTAGGCTGACCCTATCTTGTGCAAAGCTACCTGCCCCTTTCTTAGGCAAAGAATATTGAATTTCTCAAGACTCTGTAGTGTTACCATTGTCTTGTGGATATTGTATTTTGGCATAGTCTCTTCTATCCAGATATTCTTCCTTCTGCAGTGCAGGACAATTTCATTTCCAGATCTGAGACTTCTTCCACCTAGTATTTGACATATGTGGTATTTATGAGATGGCTTTCTCCTGCCCCCACAAATTATTCCTTCTTTAGCTTGAACGAACTGCAAGTGTTTCCTTCCCAATATCTCTCTTGCTTTGCTGGGGTAAATAGCAACAGATGAAAAATGTTTTCCTTTCTTTCTTTTTTTCCAAGGGTATATAAGCATTTTGAAAGCTTATCTGTAGCTTATCTCTAGCAGCTAAATGGAGTAGCAGAAAGGTATTGCACACATGCTAGGCAATCATTATTTAGGCAGCCTGGTTCACTTAGACAACACTAGAATTTACAGAACATTTTAAGGTATCTGGGGAAAAAGTATTTTTCTGCATTCACTCCAGGTGTTTACATGCTCCCCACTCTAATGGTAGTTTAGAATCTCATCTATTTATACTCTCAGTTTTGCTAGGAACTGACTGTGTCAAAAGTTGAGGAACAAAGGGACAGAATGATAAAAGACATGCTCATAAAGAAGAGCAGTGTTGTCAATACATTAACGGTTCTCATTAATTGACTTGCCTTTAATCAGTGCATTAAGCAGAGTCAAAACCAATTTGAGGAGAAGGTTCTCAGGCCAATTCTTCTAATTTAAATTTGCTTGCATTTTAATGTATATTATAATTCTATTCCCCCTGCAACATTCCCAGTTATGTGTCCTTCTGGATTTAGAGTTCCTTTTTTTCTTTTTTCTTTGAAATTTGGTAAAAATGTTGAATCTTTCAAGTGGATACTTACAATTTGTACCTTAAAATTCACCAATAAGAATGAATAACTAAGGTTTTGAGCATTATTTTTGAATGTCAAAAGCAAAAATTTGATCATGTTTGAAATTAAAAAAAGTATCCAGATTATAAACAGAATGCAGAAAATCAACACAAGAGCTTTGCCACCTGCCAGTTTCCTATATTATGGAAAAGTGAATAAATTTTCCATGCACTTCCAGTGCCTGTCTGATGCAGTGATCACCCACCGCTTTTGCAGTGCATCCACATCTCCTAACATTGGGAGGGGGACAGTTGGACTAGTTCACATGCCCTGTTGAATGTCAGAAAGCAAGCACAGTAACAGGGAATGCAAATAATTCCTGCCTTTCCCTCTTCCAGGCAATGGTAATGCCTGAAAGCCAGTAAGTGGTAGCTTTAGAAGGGGCAAAGTCAGTTCCCTAGGGGTTAGGCTAATAGTGTGGTGTAGTGGTTTGAACAGGGACTTTGGAGAAGAGGGTTTGATTCCCCAATCAATCACGGAAAACCTAATGGGTAACCTTGGGCAAGACACACTATCTCCACCTCAGAGGAAACCAATGGCAAACCTCTTCTGAACAAATCTTGCTAAGAAAACTCCATGACAGGCTTGCCTTACAATTGCTGTAAGTCAGAAGTGACTTAAAGGAACACAACAAGAGGAAGAAGTTTTACATCCCAGCTCCAAGGTTTTATGAAAGTGGAACTCTGCAGAAACATGTATTTATCAGGAGTGAGGGGATAATTTTTTATTTGTTCCCCTATAGCTCTCCGGTTATTCTCAGCCACAAATGCTTAGTGAGTGGGAAGCCTATGCCACTTGGTCTCTTGCTTCTTGAAAAATGAAATGGGCAGCACACTCTTGCTCTTCAAATAACCTCTGTGCTCTGCATGCATATTGCTTGCTGTAGGAGAGAGTCATTAAAGCAAGCTAATCTCAGTACCTAACCATGCATGTGGTCTGCACGTTTCTCTCTCTCTCTCTGACTTGCAAAGCAGTCATTGACTTTCATCTTTCACTCTCTTTTGTTTACATAATCTCCATCACAAAAGCAGGCTACAATGGAGTCTCTTCTCTGTCCTTTATTCAAACAATACCAGGGATCTATCCAGTTCAGGCTGAGGCTTTCACAATGCCATCTATTTAACAGGATGATGTGGAACTGCTGCAAGGTTGCAAGCCTTTTACTGAAAACTGGGCACTTTTGGAACTTCTAATAATGTATGTTTTCAGGGCACAATATAAACAAACAACAATGGGGAAGTGCCTATATCTTGTTTCCCCACAATTTCACTTTGCTGGTACCTGGGACAGTGGTTACTGTCTCTTGAAAAGGCAGAGAAGAGTGTGTTCGCTACAGAATTACAGCAATCTAACTGCTAAGAGTTCAGCCTAAAGGACCCTGGGACTTCTAATTTGGTGAGGCACCAGAGTTCTCTGACAGAGAAGGCTAATTATCTCACAAAACTACAAATCCCAGGATTCTGTAGGAAGGATCTATTCACAGTTAAGTGGTGTCAGGCTGCTATAATTCTGCAGTGTGGATACACCCTACGTGTACATTTTCCTTTGGACTCCAAAGGGAAAGATGTCTATGCAGTCTACAAAGCCCATACTGTCTTTGCACACTTAGGGAAGGGCTGCAAATTAGTGGTAGGGCTGCATGACAACCAACAACTGTTGAAATTCTCTACACATTCATTAATGGGACAGGAGTCTCACCCCTTATTAAACATGACAACCCTAGTTAGTGGCAGAGCACATGACTTAACATGCAGAAGATTCAAAGTTCACTAGCATTTTCAGTAGGTCTGGGACAGACCCCTCCCTGAAATCCCAATTTTCCTTCAAATAAAAGGGCCCTTTTACTCTAACCAAATAAAGCACTTTAACTGCTATGCTACAGCCTATGGAATCATGGGTTTTGCTGTTTCATGAGTATTTAGAACAGTGGTTCTCAACCTGTGGGTCCCCAGATGTTTGTGGACTTCAGCTCCCAGAAGCCCCAGCCACTATGGTCAATGCTCAGGGCTTCTGAGAGCTGAAGTCCAAAAACATCTGGGGACCCACAGGTTGAGAACCTCTGATTTAGAAGGTGCAGCAAGAGAGCTTCAGTAATTCCCAAATTACAGATCACAGGATTCCACTGAACGCAGCCACAGTAGTTAAAGGGAAATCAAAGTACTGTAACTGTGTTGTGCGATTGGGCCCCTCCCTAAACTGCAAACCCCAAGATTCCATAGGATGTTGAAAGTGGAATAATAGCACTGTAACAGGCTAGTGCAGAAATGCCCTGTGTGTTAGAAAACTGCAGAAACTGTGGACTGCAGCTCTCATAAGCTCAAGCCAATACTGCCGTCTCTGTGCTGAAACCATTGTTATTTGCTTCTCCAGGAAGGTAATTTTTCTCTTCCTTTGTTGCTTTTTAACAATTTCCCCTTGTCCCTTCCTGGCAAAGGATTCCTTTCTCTGTAATGTTTCTCAAACAGGACTCAAACTTATCTCCCAAGGAAGCAGCTGTATTTGTTCAACATGCCTCCTCCAGAGATGTCTGGCTATTGTACCATACAACCCATCCTTCCTTGCCCATCTATTAGCCATCCAAAACTGATTATTTACAGTAACTGCATATGAATGATATCAATTGGATTCAAATGAATGTTCATGGAACCTCTTAGTTATTGGTCATTTACTACCAGGGCCACAGTAGCTGGCACTGTGCAATGGCACTGTTTGGTTGTGCTTTGTGTCTGTGGGGGGAATGGTTGACATTATGTGCTTCCCCATATGTGGATTGGCTCCATCCATGCCTGGCTGATACGAACACTGCCAGAGTTGTCAGGGAAGAGAATGACTGTCAGAGTTGGCCTGTTTTCTGGTACACATACTGTTTTTGTTGTTGTCTTCTCAACCTTCCAACTAAATTGTCTTGATGTTACACCTGGACCACAGGATTGCTCCAGCGGTAATCCAGGTAACCTCATACTACCTGCTTGCCAATCAGGATTGGCCCAAAAAATTTTGCTGCTTGACACAGAGGAGCAGACATTGTCATACACCCTCCAATCACAATGCATAGCACCCAATCCTGGGCAAGTTATTTTGGTACTTTTGACAGAAAATCTCACAATTGCCTTTTTGTGGGAACAAGGAAATGACAATAGCATGTTAAATAACTTTTTTTTTTTAAAAAAAGTTGCTTTTCAATGACACTCCAAATCCACTGCCCAAGGTGCCCACAGCGACAATGTTGCTGAATAAGGATAATAAACTAACACATTATTGGATGAAGGTTTTGGAACTCTACTCTGTTTTTAAAGAGAGGTTGTGGATTTTAAGGGAAACTTGCTAATGGACCACATACACACCTGATGTGGTTCACTCTGCTCTCAATAAACTGAATTACACTGCTGCCAAGGGGGTTAAATCACTTCCTTGGTAAAAGTATTCCTGGTTATATTATAACTCTGGGATAATTTTCTGTTTTATACTCACTGGGCTGCTGCTTGGAAGGGTGACACTGTAAATGTTGCTAAATAGCATCACTAAAGTGCTAAGGGATGAGTCAGTAGAACTTGTATCACTTACCACTCCTTTGATCGTGCCCTAAAGCTGATTTTTGGTTCAGCGAGCAGACACCATGTGCTTCTCCAATTGCCCTTTTCCTAGCTTGCTTACAGGCAGAAATGATGCAGATTCTCTTTTTATTGGACAACGGTGGATGGACTAGAATACGCAGCCACAGGGAATCCTATAAAAAATCCTACATCATAGGGACTGTTTCCAAACACTCTGTTTAATGTCATCTAGAGAAAGGTAGGTACAGATTTATGTGTATACACGCCTGCCTGCCTGCCTGCCTTCCCGTACACACACACACAAACACACACAAACACATCCAACTCAGCTGATCTCAATTGCAAGTAACAGAATAAATTAAATACATATTAATGTTTATTTGTATTTTTCCACGTATAGTTATAAAAAGATCACTACAGTGCTTAATGCAAAAGCTGTTTTTACAAATGGTCATGCATATGTGGACTTGGAGTTCATTTCCTTCTTTTGGCTCAAGCTAAGTGCTAACCAATTAAATCTGCATAAATCTGGGTACATCTGCATATGCAGTGGCAAACCAGCAATGCCAATTTCTTGTTCCTTCTGGGAAAAATGGCATTTCTAATGAGTCTGCTGAGGAGACGTGCCTGGCAAATATATCCAGAGGACACTGTCGCAGGCGTTGTATTGTGAAGAACCAAGATTGGAAAAGTAAGTTTTTTGGACTACAACTCCTTCAGTTCCTTGAGCCAGCATGGCTTTCCAAGTTTAAGTGAAGAACCACTGCTTAAGAGTGATGAGGAATGAATCAGATTCAGGTCCAAAGAAGAACAAGAAAGCTGAGCAAATCTGAAAGTTTTTTTGATCACCTTAATGTCTCCTCAAAACTTCATTTAGATTCGGAAGCATAAGCAATTCCACAAGCCTCAAAGGACTTCTCCTGGATTAAGTCTACATCAACAAAATAAAGTCCCTTCACCCCCCAAAAAAACTCAAAACAAAAACCCAAAAGTGAGCTGTGGAATTGGTAGGGAGAAAAGCTAGGGCTTCTGAAGAAAACTTTAAAGTTGTGAATGTTTCTGGAGGGAAGCTGCAGGCCTAAAGGGGAGGAGAGAATTAATGAATGTGGTAAGCATAAAGAATGAAAAAAAAAAAAGACTAATAAAGACAGTAGAGTATTATGAATGGAGGCCCTGAGGGGAAAAAACAGACCTATGAAACATTAAAAAAAGGTAGGAAGACAGAAAATTGGAATGCAAGAAGGAAAAATCAGTAAAGGGAACTGCAGAATGGTTATGTATGACTGAGTCATCTAGCCAGGTAGATCTTCTGGGGATCATTAGAGGTGTCTCTTGCTTTTTGAAGGCCTGTTTTTTGATGATCCACTCTTGGTAGTAACCAGAACTACTCTCCTCCGCTCCATCCATCCCACCCGTCTCAAAAACCTCACCCAATCAGAAGAGTCCTCAAGGAAAAGGGGGTGGATTGTTGTTGGGAGCTCCGTACAGGCGTATTTCATTCAAAAGCTTTTTCTTTATCCCCTCTGTCCTCCCATCCATCTCTTGTTCTTCCTCTTCTCCATCCCTTGTGTTCCGTGTGCGCCAGTTTCTTGGGCTTATAGCAGCTGTGCCACTGCCCTAGCCATCTTAAAGAATGGGTTCTGCGTTTTGATGATTTTCAGTTTTTGACAGCGCTCTGCTCCCTCACCTGTCAAATAAGTGGGGGGCATCTGTACTTTAAATAATTAAAACACAGGCCTAAGGCCTTTGCTTTAGTAGTTTCCAAGCAACTGTATGAATTATGGGAACACAAACCAGCCTCTTATTTTTCACTATCAACTTTCAAAAGTCAGACCTAAATCACAGAGCTCCTCTTCTGCTGTTCCTATGGGGTAGCAAGGGGAAGAACCCACAAGTCTTGCCTTGTAACCATCTCACGATATTGTAACGTATAAACCAGCAGTGTACTCGAGTAACCAAGCCTGGAGGCAAGCGCTGAAGGCCTTTCAGTATTAGCAACCTCTGTATGGGTTCCAGTAGCCATGGAGGTATATAATTGACACAGAGGTGGTTTCAAGGGATAGGTGAACCTATCTCTTAGTGATAGGAGGTGGTAGGTGATAGGAGGGGAGCCGTGAAGACACCTAGGGGGTGGTTCAGAAGAACTGGATTTAAAATATAAGTTCAGGCTTTTTTCTTTGTCAGCCAGAATAGCTTCAGCAGCTGATTGTTAAGCTTTCATTTTCCAGGACTTTCTGCTCAGTTTGTTGAGCAACAAACTCTGAATTATAGTTGTTGTGAAGGTGGTAAAAAGCATCTGATACTGCACTTCTGAGCCCTGCTGGCACTATGCCAATATTCAAATATCTGCCTTTAGGGTGGGCAAAGCGTGGCCCTTGGGCCATGTGCGCCCCTAGGAGGCATTTTTGTGGCTCCCAGGGCCCCCATTTTTGGCAAAGTTCGCAAAATAATGCCCCAGAATGCCCCCAATGCACCTCAGAGGGTATGGAGGGCATTTCTACCACATCTGAAGGCCCCATGGGTCAAAATGCAATTTTTGTAATTTTTCCAAAAAATTTTTTTTTTTGCCTCAAAATATTCAAAATGCCCACTGGCGGACGTGGGTGCAATTCTACCATGTTTTGTGCTCCTGGACCAATTTAGACCTTGAAACCCAAAACATGGCAAAAATGCCCTAGTGCCCTTTAGAGGCATTTTTTTTTTTTTTGGTGGGAGCAGGTGTGGCCCTCTGAGGTCTCCTAATGGACTAATGTGGCCGCCTTGCCTTCCACAGCTGCCCACCCCTGCTTTAAGCTAAAGTTCTTTCTCTTTTTTTCTCTCTTCCTCTCACTCTTCCTTTCTCCCCAGGTCTGAGATACAGGATGAAGCAAGAACTACTGAGAAATACAGTCCCGAGATTTTGCAGTGCCATGTGACTTCTCAGACCCACAGGCCTGGCACCCTCATCAAGCTGGAGACTACAATTCTTATCAGTTTTCCCCACCATAACCAGTGGATGGGGATTATGAGACATGCTGCCTGAAGTTTCTAGAGGGCAGCAAGTTGCTGTTCCTCCATTCCAGCATTCCTTCTCTGCAATCTTTTATTTTACCTGGGCTTTCAAAAATGCTGCTATTTTGGGTCATATCAGGGCAACATACTTTTGATTTCACTTCTCCCAGTGACCCACAGCCAATCTGCATAAGACTTCAGACAAATTTTGCAGACACCAACCCCAGAGAGCACTCCTACTTTTCAAACAGCCCACCATGACAGAAGTGGGTATGGCTGTTGCTTTTTTTGCCACTTGGTCTTGTCACTTACACCTGCCTCTCCTGCTTCTTGGAGCACATACAAGACTTATGTTGTACCATGGTGACATGGATGGTAGCTAATGAGACTGAAGGAAGAAAAAACCATATCTGATAGCATTTGTCTTCTTAGCTGCATGTTAAAGACAGGGCTGTGGAGTAGGGGTCATGGAATTGGCGGCATTTTTGGGTGAAGAAATTGTATCAACTGTGACTCCAGCTTAAAAATGAAAGCTTATACTATCTAGTTTGTTGCATATTTTCTTTCACAAGAATTTAGGAAAGCTATCTTGTTCAGAAATTTTAATCAAATAAATATATTTTATAGAATATTTTATGTTCTATCAATGCAAGTTGCTTGATGATCCATGTCGTAGGGATGAAATACTTTGTGCTATCAATTTACAACAATAAATTTGTTGTTACTAATACAGATTTGCCATTTATGAAGACACTGGAGTCAGTGATTAGAAAAAAAGAGGAGATGGAGTTGGAGTTGAATATCAACTGGCATATCAACTCCACAGCCCTGCTGAAAGGGACAACTACCTGGGTTGCAATTTAGTAAGCATAATCTGGATACCTCTCAGATGAATGTGTTCCCATTAGTCCCTATGAAGTCTGGACTCCAGATGAGAATGGACTGCATTAAGGCACTGGGTGATCTTTAGCAGATGGTTGCTCTCTCCCATACCTACCATCCTTTTCACCTCGCTGCTGAATCACTGGAATACTTTCGGCAGTGCAAGAGGCTTTGTGACTAACATCTGTCATCATATGTGGCTGATTTGCTTCCTTCAGCAATCCCTAGTGGGAAGCCGTGCAAGCAATTAAGGCTTTGTTTGATTGGATTGGGACTTGGGGTTTTGTGCAGATAGCTGAGATCCTATAGTGACAAAGGCATATGGAAGGAGGGTGCTGAGCACTCAGAGAAACAGACTGAGAGGCACACAACTGTCCTATAAAGCACAGTCTTGCATTAATAGAAAGAAAAACTGGTGTAATACATTAAGGTAGTGAAAAATGTGCAAAGTCCTGAGACCTCTGTGAGAGCTGGCACTATTTTGTTACATATGTAAATGATAACAGGGAAGTATTTGTTTCTCTGGCATGCTCCAGATCCCCATGAAAAGACAGTACAAGCTGACTGTAACAATGGCCTAAATCAAATTGTTAATCCTCACTAGAGCAAACTGACTGAATCAATGGAAACTTGATAAATGAACATTTTATGTAAGTTCCATTAATTCAGTCAGTTTACTCTAGTTAGGATTGAGGCCAGTATCTTTATTTCAGAGGCTTTACATGATTGAGAAACCTAGTTAACATCCTGATCTGTTTTTTTTTTTTTGTCTTGCTGGTCAGGTTGATAGTGATCTGGGTGGTGTGGGGGTTTGAGAGAACCTTGCTGTCAGGGACAAATCACTCCCACATAGGATTCAAATTTGCTGGGACTCCTAACCTCTGTGTGTGTGGGGTGGACCCATTAAAAATGCTGTGCTCCAAATGGATCCAGAAAGATTCCTGAATGGTCTGGGGGGATTTTCCAGTTGTTAGAGTTGGTAAGTCTGTTGATCCCCTGATTGATCTGTGGAACACGGAGATGATACAGGCAACTGCCTCAGATGTTCCCAAGTGCCCTTTACTTGGGTACAGAGCATGGGTGCTTGCCTTTCTGAGGAGCTCAGCACGAGGAAGCACTTGCGTAGACAACTAGTGCAACAGTGAATTCATTGTACCAAGCATGGGTTAAGGCCCATTGTAGAACCTACTTTGTAGTAGTGAGGACACCAAAGAAACAATTCTTTGCTTGTCTCTATTACATCAGCTCAATATCATCCAACATAACTGTTCCAGACAGTTAAAGGGCTATTACATCCTAGATCTCAGAGAGAAAGCACTGCAATGAATTTGTTAAATACTTCGTAGAGAAAATTGCTTGGATTCATTCTAACTTGGACTCCACATTGAAGGTAGAGTCTGGGGAGAAAACTGAAGCATGTACTTGTCCTGTTTTGATGGATCAGTTCAGCATGATGATGTGGCCATGTTGTTTGGGGCGGTGAGACCCATGTCCATTCTGGCTAATTAAAGCTGCCAGAGGGGACTAGCCAATTGGACGGTGGAGGTTATAAATACTTCTTTGAAAGAGGACTATAGAACATTTTCTCTATTCTAGAGACCACAGAACACGAGTCTTCCAAGAACTGCATTGGTTTCCAATTTGTTTCCAAAATCTATTCAACCTGGGCATTGGCCCACAAAGCCCTAAATAACTCAGGTCTCGAATATCTAAAAGATTACCTCTTCCCATATGAGCCTGCCAGAAATCAGACATCCTCAGATGAGGCCCTGTTGTATGACCCCAAACCTTGTGAAATTAAGGTTGGTAGGTACATGTAACAGGATTTTTTCTGTAGCAGTGACTGGAACTCCTTGCCCAAAGAAGTTAGTTTGACCCCATCTCCTTTAAGTTGCTGGTGGGCAGCTGATGAGCAGCCAAAACAGTGCTGTTCTGTATGGCATTCAGTGTTTGAAACTGCTGTTTTAACTGTTTTAAAACTGGATTCTAGAATTGTTTTTAGATAGTCTTTAGGAGTTTTTTAAAAAGAGTACTTTCATGTACTTTTAAAATGTTTTACCTTTGTACGAATTATTTTCTATTTGTTTATCACCTTGGGAGCCCTTATGGGCTGGGAGGTGATTCAGAAATACTTAAATAGTAAACAAACAAACAAACAGGCCAACCTCATGCCAAGCAGGAATACAAAATTAAAGCACTCCCAAAAGATGTCCATCCAACCTCTGTTTAAGGACCTCTAGAGAAGGTAGGACTCGCAGCCAAAGCCCAATCCACTGTGGGGACTGTGACAGAACAATGGGACCATATGAAGAGAGACGTCTGAGAGAACAGATAGGTCTTCAGTAGTTTGCAGGTTAAATATGGGCACAGATAGAGTTCTAAGTAAACTGAATGGCAGGGCATTGCACAGGAATACAAAAGAGGTCAACAAAGCACATAATTACAGAGACCCATCCTGACACAAGACAGTATTCAAAATCACGATTCCTCCTCACCTCATCCAGAGTCTAAAGTGATACAAGGCCACAAGGACTCGTCTACATAATTTTGTTAAATGTTTAGATCAGCCTAAACCTTCCTTTTTATTTGGAACAGTCACTGTTTCTAGACTCATGGTTGTTCTTCAAATGTTTATCAACTACTGCAAAAAATGTCACCAATACCTATTTTATTTAAGTCACTACACTCTATCTTGGAATCAAAATTTTCTAAGAGATTGGATTTGGTGCTTTCTGGCCTGCACTCATTGCTAATGGTGCTCAGTAAAAAAGAAAGGGTTTTTCAATGAACATATTACATTGCTGGAAGTCCAGCAGTCTCCATTCTCCTTTTCTGTGGTGTATGCAGTTAAAATAGACAGCTTGAATGGCACTGAGCAGACAACCGCAGTCAAACAAGGAAAGAGCTCGTTGGATAGTGTTTGGCGGTAGCATGCAACAGGAGAAAAAATGCCATGCTGATTTTAAAGTCACCCTGGAGGACAATGGGCGAGTGTTTCCTGATGCTTTTATTCTGAGGCCAGAAATAAATCAGTGTTATCTCCTACATGAAATATGCATGGACATGGGTGGCCAGTTGGAAAATACCAGATGTATTTGTTTCTTCTACTGTTCAGTGAAAATTGATAATTGTTGGGTTTTGGAATAACTCTCCCAGAAGCAGATCACAAAATGTATACAAAAAAGGGAGAAGAATCTGTCTGTAAGCAAAATGTCTTCTACCCATTTTGAATCTGTTAGTAATTAGCATGGAAGACACTTGTGTTGACTGTCACATGAACAAGTCCTCCCTCTCTCTCATCAAGACTGTGAGGTGGCTTAATAGCTGTTTTTAAATATCTGAAGGTATGCCATGCGGAATACAGGAGCAAGTTTGTTTTCTGTTGTTCCAAAAGGTGGGACCTTAACCAGTGGATTCAAATTACAAAGAAGGAAATTCTGATAGGAGCAACTTGATGTTGGGAGAGATTTCATAAGAAGGGCCCTTTCCACACCATACCTCAATAGCGGGTTGTTCTGTTACAATCCCAGCATTGTCATTTCCATGATGGTGTTGGATTAGGAATGCTCTCTACCATACTCTTTTGCCTTAAGCAGATAAGTAGCATTAGTGCCACCAGTGTTCCCTCTGCACTACAGCTTCAGTGGCCAGTCCCTTTCCCCACCTTTTCCCGAACCACCAACTCCTGATTGGTCAGGTTTTTTTGTATCACAGTCATGTTGTAATGTAATGACACGCTGGTACACTATTGCATTTGTGTGCTATAACGCTAAAAAAAGTATTAAAAATTAAAAAAAATTAACTCGAAGGTGAAATTTAAAATAAACATGGAGAGATGGTAGATATCAATCTTGTCACACTATAGGAGTAGATGAGGAAGGGAAAAGCTGGGCATGCCCACACCCCACCCACTTCTGGATCAGAGATGACAGGAAGTGCTATCAAGCACTATTGCAGAACTGCACTGACATGGCTGATGGGATTGTAGGACTAAAGGAAGCTCTTAACAGATTTTTTCCAGAAATGAAATAGGGCTGATTTGCAATGCTTGAGCATGGGATAACAGCTGGATAGTGACGATGCTGTGCAGTAGCATGACTCCTGGACCAGGAACAAGCGGTTGCTGTGGTGGGATGACAGTGTCATGTGGAAAGGGCCAAGGTGGTGGAGTCTCTTTCATTGGAGACTGCATGGCAATCTATCAGGGATGCTTTACCTATGTATTCCTGCAGTGGTAAGGGACTAGAGTAGATGACCCTTGAGGTACTTTCCAAATCTAAGGTTCTGTCTTTCTTTCAGACTTGAGCTGTGCCTTTTTATCTTTTAGTGTTGCACAGTGTGCCCCACCCACTGTATGACAAAACTGAGCACTTGGCAAATGTATCCATTTCACCAAGCAGCAAATGTAATTCAGTCATCTTCAGAAGCAAGCATTTCCAAGCGCAGATGAGTCTCCAGTCTTCCCCCTTCCCCTACCTACTGACAGCACATTGAGGCCCAGATATACTCTGCAAGTGTGTGCATTTCTGTGTGCATTTCTAAGCAAACATTCACATTTGCCTTGCCCATACCTGTCATTCACTTGCATGGATGACACAGCAATAGTGAGACTTATTTTGGAACAACAAAACACTCCACTAGGGAAAGGGGCCCGGGAGGGTAGCAGCTCCCTGGTGGGAGTCCCAGAGAAGACAAGACACTTCTGGATGATAATAACCAAGCTGTCATATAAAGCAAGCTCCTGACTCCTGAGTGTGGCAAGGAAATAAACCCTGTGGGCTTTGAAATACCCCACTGTTGGGATGGAAAGGCACAGTCTTCCTAAATGCACACACAAGCAGTAAATTAGCCTGATCCTTCCCTTGCCTGTTGCAGGGAGACCAAAGTACCAAACAGTGCCAACCCCACTCCTTTTTAATCCCCACCAATGCAAGTTGCATTCTGCAATATTATCACATGTGCTGGAAGAAAGTAGTTGGTTCTGAAAAGGAAGGAAACAAAAACTGGGGAATACCCAATAAAATGAGCAGAAAACAGGAGACACATCTCAAGTCCAGGGCTTTTTATTAATAAATTATTCATTCAAGTATCCTGAGATGCATCTCTTGTTTTCTGCTAGTTTTGAGTATGGAAAATTCAATATGCACAGGTGTCTTCAACTAACATATATTTAGTAACGTTTCCTGGAATATAGAGCAACATCTGATTGTAAAGAAACATCAAGCTTAACTGAAGAAAGGCCAGGATTGTCTGGGGTTCTGAAAAAGTTATGTATTTAGCTTCTGCCCCAAAGTGAACAAATTGCCTTCTGTTTCTTCTACAAGGTCTGCTAGCATTGAGGCTTCTTGGGTTTGCTTCTTAGACAGACAACACATGCATTCATTCATTCATTCAGTCATTCATTCATATCCTTCCTTCTCCCCTAAACTGAGACTTAGAGTGACTTACCAAGATTAAAGCAAACACCAATGAAAGTACACACAAGACATAAGTAAAAATTTGCAGATAGTTATTACTAAATGCAGTTAGGTTAACCATAGAATTAAAACCATTTAAAACAAATCCATCCAAAGACACAAAATAAAAGTATGCAAAACAGGACACCATTAAAAGTCCCCACTGTCAGGTCCTAAAAACTGTCAGAACAAAAAAGTTTTCACTTGTGAATGGAAGGGCAGGAAGAAGAGAGTCAAACTCCCCTTGCTATAACAGGTGAATATTAAGAACTGTGCTAAAAATTGTACACCTTACATTTCTCTGGATCAATATTTTTATTTTTTTTAAAAACACATTTTATTCTCCACTAATAGAAGAAAAGAAACCTGCCTCATATTAAGCAGCAATATTTGAGATTCATCAAAGTAAGACGAGACAAACAAGAGACAAACAAATCTGATTGCATCTATTTATGTACCCAAATTGAATCTGTACCAGATAGCAAGTGATAGCGGAGGGCAATAACAACACCCTTAGCATCCAATAACAATATTAGGCATTTATATTCTAACCCTGGGAGTGTTCCTCAGAAAAATATATAGTAGAAATACCCCATCACATTTAACTGAAGCCAAGAGTCAATGTTATTTTGTACCAGGGATTGCAGATACTGAAATGATCCCCTAATTCTTGCTAAAATGTCACGCTAGAAACACTAGTTTAATGAAATAACTTGCGCTCAGAATTGTGTCCAAAAACACATTAAGGGTCACTAACATCTGATTAGAGATGTGAAGGCCCCCTGGCAAAATGGAGGGATTTGGAATCCTCTGCTTTTTCCCCATGAAAAAAAATTCAGTTTTTTGCAGTGGAAACTCAGAAAGTGAACTGTATGAAATGTTTTTTTTTAAAGATAAGGTTTTACTCATTCAGCATGCCAGGAACTTTTCCTGAATACTGTAGATGTATGCAGTACAAAAATCTGAGAGGCACTGCTTCACCTAGTGGCTGCAGCCATCTTCAAGAGAGCCTTCATTGCTTGTGATGACAATCCATTACTGAAGAGTTCCGTATTTTCAATGCTGAGTTAAGCTTTATATCCGAATATGCTGCTAGTCTGGTCCTTAAGACTGTAACAGTATGGGAGTATTTATTTCAAAACAATACACTTTATTTTGGTTATTGCAAAATTTGCCATGTCTGTTTTTATTTTTCCCCTACTTCTCAGATGGCAAAAAATAACCAATGAATTATGACATAATGGGCTGCAGTAGCAGCAATATGGTAAAGCTAACCTATTTCAGGGTAAAACCTGCGGAAAAGAAAGCGTATTCAAGCTCTTTCTCTGTTGGAGGCATCAGCCGGCCCTTCCCATTTTGGGCAAGACAGAAATGTCATGTTCCTGAATTTGACCCACCCGCTGAGGAATAAAGATATCAGCAAAATCTAAGAACTGCTGCTGCTGTAAAACTAGATCAATGACAGGACCTTGACTCTAGTGGTAACTAGCAACAGTTGCTGTACATGAATTATACAAGAATTAAGCAGCTCTTGACAGGATCCTTCCTCTGGGAACTAGCCTCTAGGGCAATGAAATCCAAGGACTAACTACATACTGCATCCAAAGTATTTTTGTGTTTTAAAGAAAGCTATTGCATTTAGTTTACTAGGCTGCTTTTACTTTGCAATTTACAAAAAACCAGCAGATACACAAAAACGCACAACATCCAAGGCATAGGTAAAACAAAAAATATGTACAGCATGCAAGAGAGAAAGGCATGGAACAAATGACTCGGTTGACAAATAATGCAGTGGGGTGGTTTGTTTTGGTTCCTCACCTACCCAGAAAAAAGAATCCCTTTTATATCATTGCAATTTTTACAAGCCATCTCTGTGTTAGAACCATTTGTATGGTGGTGATAACGGAGTTATGTGCATAGACAAAACTTAAAAAAAAAAAGCTTTAAATTAAAAGTTCCACAAATGTTAAATTACATCTCACAGTTCAATTACAAATCCACTTACTGCATCTGTATGCAGTAGTGCTTAAATTCCAATATTCCAACATTGATTCCCCCACTTCCACAATGAGGCAGCACCTTTCAGCAACCATTTTAGACTGCAGTCTTCTTCAGTAGGTAGAAGTCCACCTGCTTAGACTAGGTACAAAGGGCTAGTCTTCCCCCAAAGCAGTGTCTCTGAAGATCTGGGAATGAAGCTTTTTGCCTATTCTCTATCAGAAATAAAATTCAAACACTGGCACAATACACAGTCATCCTATCATCCTTGGTTCTTTTTGTATTTTAAACTCTCCGAACCTACGTACACTGTCAATGATAACTGTGGTTCTTCATGCATTTCTTTCATATAATTCATAATCTACTGTTCTGGTTCAGTTTGGAGTTGTTGTCCAAATAAGATATTAAATAGACAAATTGTCTGGCCTTAAACCAATTAAACTATTTATTAAAAATGGGACTTGAAACAAAATGTTGCAATGTGGGGTACCACTGTTCAGTACTCCAGTCAATCATAGCTTACTTCACCAAACATGGTTCTCTGTTTCTACTCTAACCAGAGTTGCATTTTGTGATTACAAGGCATGCAAAGCCCTCATCAGGCTATTTCCTGTGTGTGTGTGTGTGTGTGTGTGTTTTACTTCGTTAGATGGCACAGATCCATGGTAGGGAAAATTTAGGACTCTCTTCCCTCATGTGAGAGGCGCAGGTTATTTTGGCAAAAGTCTCTGGGCTTAAAGGCACTCTCAGATGTGGAACCGGGACCTCCTCTTGTGCAGTCCTCTTCAATAGCAAAAACCAGAGCCAGATGTTTCTTGGCTCTCTGGAATAGGCATTATAGGGGTCTGGGGGGTGGAGGGGAGTGCTGCAGGAGAAAGGAGGTTGTCGCCCTCTCACTTTCACTGGTGCTTCTGCCAATGGAAGTGCATTCTTGCATGCTCTACTATAGTTTTTAAGTTTTAGAAGGATGGCAACAATTGTTAGCCAAACAATGATTGCAAGATTGCTTCATCATACAAAAAATACTATGAAAACTCTTTTTGTTTCTTTTTTTGGGGTAAAAAAGAAAAGAAAGGAATCTTCATTGTATTGCTGTAAGATGAAGATATATACATAGATGAGACAATGCCAGCAGCTCTAAACATTTATTTTGTGGACACCTTCCTGCCCCAATATGAAGCACTCACAGTAGCTCACAAGATCAATGAAACAAGCTAAACCAACAAATACATGGTTTTGTGCTGATAAAGATTGCTCAGTAGTAGAGCTCTTGCTTTGTGTATAAAAGGTCCCAGGCTGAATCCCTGGGATCTCTACTGAAAAAGATAAGCCAGACAACATGGTCAACCCTCTCTGCTCAAGCCTCTGAAGAAACTCTAGAGTCAGTGCTGACAATACCGGACTTGATGGAGAAATCTTCTAAGCTGCTATAAAACAGTTTCCTGTGTTAATACAATATTAAAAGAACAACTGAAAATTAAGAGGTACAGGAGGCTAATGATAATTAGGATCCAAACTGAACACTGCCGGTTCATATTTCCTTAAAACAAAAATGTAGGGAAGAGTCTAAAAGTGTCCATCCACAATTGAAGAGCACCTGTCAGGAAAGCATGAAAAACTTCTTGATGGTAATAGTAGACCAATGCCTGTGAGTAGCTCCCATGTCAGTGGGATGATTAATCCCTGCCAGGTTTTGGTTAGCTTTAAAGGAGCTATCCAACTTGCTGCACTTTGGACAGATCCTTTAAAACTAACAAAATTCTGGAACAGATTCACCACCCTCCTCAGATAGGAACCACCAGCCACCATGGTGGTGGAGAGCAGGTCTGTTCTACTAGCAAATGCTATTCCGTTGGCAAAAGTCCACTCATGCAGTGATACATGCCACCCTTTATACTGTAACTCATGCATGGATTTGTCCTATCTCCTGGTCAATTCCTGCTTTCTTTCTCTGCAGTGACTCTCCTTCTAGTCTTAGGGTCACAGGGTCGAAATCCATAGTCTCTCAGGTCATCCCACTAGCAAATTCACCAATATAAGCCATGGATTACCATAAGAAAACACTGGTCTACATGCAGTTGCTCGTGGATGCAGGAGGACCTGTGTGATTTAAAAATTAGTATAGTTTCTTCTGGGCAACCACACTTGCTGCTCTTAATTCTTTACATTTACAATGAGATTTGGAGCCTACATAAATACCAAAAATCAGAGATGGGCAGCATCAGAGGTTCTGACGCCAATTTTCTGCCACTTGGACCTTCTGTGGGCTGCCTGGGCAACCAAAAATGCTTATCAATAGACAATAAAAAAAATCTTGAAGTGGTTGGCAGTCCCCTTCTGATTTTGAAAAGAAAATGCTATTTTGGGTTTCAGAACAGTACACGGGAGGCCCTATAACCCATTTCACAGTGAACTGCAGCCAACATAAAAGAAAATGCACTCTCTCCCCCTTTTTGGCCAGAAAAAGAGCACTCCAGGAAGTCCAGAGGGACCAAGGGTTTCAAAAACAGCTTGGGGGGCAGGGAATCACATACAGGCCCACAGCTGCACTTAGCAGATCCCTGGCCTGAGCAGCTCTTTTAAACCAAATTAAGAATGGCCCTTTTTGCATGGCATTTTCCATGTGAAAGAAGGCCTGGAGCGTCACACAATTGTGAGGAGCGATCCACACGATGCACTCACAATCGTGCAATGCTCCAGGGGCTGGCAGACGCCGATCGTGCACCTTTTCATTTTTGGCTAGAAGCCGAAAATGGTGCTCGATCATGCATTGTTCCCAGGCCCCGCACGCACTTACCTGGCGTGTGGAGCCTCCGAAGCCGCGCCGGTCGCACTTCCTGCCCAGCACAGCCTGGGAAACTCCCAGGCTGTGCTGCAGAAGGAAGAGGCGGGGCTCTCGTGCGAGCAGGCAGCTCGTGCAGAGCCGAAGGATCCCAGATGCGAGCGCCTCTCGCCGGAGGCTGCTCGCGCAACTCCACACCCCAGTGCCGGAAGACAGTAAGGTGTGGAAAGGGCCAAAGAGATGAGAGATTTATGGGGCTTTAAGCCAAGAACTGATCTAAAAAAGGGTGAGTTGTTTCAGTTTGGCTCCTTGGTTTGTGGGATTTTGCCAGTTCATTCCATTGTTTTGGGGGGCTGTTTGTAGTGGTTTCTTGGATCTCAAGGCTTTTTTTAAAAAAGGAAACATGGGTTTGTTGAGCTGATCCTCTATGGCAGTGGTTCTCAACCTGTGGGTCCCCAGATGTTCGTGAACTTCAGCTCCCAGAAGCCCCAGCCACTATGCTCAATGCTCAGGGCTTCTGGGAGCTGAAGTCCAAAAACATCTGGGGACCCACAGGTTGAGAACCACTGCTCTATGGTTTTGAAGGGCAAATTTTCTCCATCTTTTTTAAAAAAGTTTCTCTTATAGTACTACAGGGCAAAAGGGCCATTTCATTGATACTCTGATGCTGTACAGCACTGTAACTCCAAGAAAAAAAAAATGGAGATGAGAGAAGGAAATGTTTTTGTTCTGAAACATCTTAGAATTGAAAAGAAACCCACAGAAGGTGGGAATAAAATGTTGCAGCCCAAGTTGTCAGAGAGAGAGACAGAGAGAGAGGGAGAGAACCTACAGCAACAAGTACTGCAACCTCCTGACACATTGCCCAGTCTGAAAGAGCATACTGCATAGCAATTAAGTAGGCAGCATAAATATAAGTAATTTATCTCAACAAAGAAATTGTATTGGGTTAAATGACTGTGGCTTTCCAGACAAAGCTAGTCTTAGACATCCTGGAAACAATTCATATTTGTCTTTGGATTTCTCTTTTGTTAGCCTCCAGATAGGCATCACAATATTAATTGTAGACTATCAGAAAGACACAAAATACCCTTTGGCCTTTTTATTAATTTTTTGGCATCTGTCTACCTATTGATTGACCCACCATGATGTACAAAACTTCAAACACATTTTTTGGTCACCTATGCTCCACATAAATCTAAAAGCACCATGAAGTACACAAAATTTGATTCCTGGGATCCCAATGGATATTAACTAGTGAAGATCAGAGAACAGGAAAGGGGGGTGGGGAGACAGCAACACTTACTTATTCATTTAAACAGCAACACTATTCATTCTCTGTTTCAAGAGTCTTCAACAAAACTGTGACCAAATGTGCATATGGCTCACTTCCCTTTCTAAAAAACCATAAATATGCACAGTTTGGAAAAGTTTACCATTATTATTTGGCCTACAACTCCAAGAACTCCCCACAGCCATGCTGGTTAGAAGAATCTAGGAGTTTTGAGCTTCTCAGCTAAAAGGAAATCTTTCCGATCTCTGTAAACATATTTGACAGTTGTATTCTTGGGACAATCTACCTTGACAAGGATCTGGACTCAGCACACCAGCTGAAGATCAATATGGGCTCTGTTTGTCCATATTCTAATAACCTCCCACCTGATTTACAACCATGTGTTATACTTGTGGGTGCCTTTGAAAATGGTTTGGAAGCAGCATTCAGTGTAGAATGCAGCAGCCAGTGCCTCACCTGACACTCGGATCACATCACTCAGATCATATCTTGGCCACTTTATAAGAATTTCACTGACTATCTATCCAGTTGCTTCTGGGTTCAATTCAAACCACTGATGTTCATCTTCTAATTCATTTTAACTTATATCATAAGCTGCCTCAGGCCTCATATTGGGAGAAAGATGCTGTTTAAATAAATCAAATCAAACCAAACAATAAATGCAGGGGTGCTCAACTGTCACAGGAAGGTCCCTTCTCAGTTTGGCCACGTGAACAAGGGATGCTTACTTTTTTTAAAAAAATTTATGAAGTTAAAAATCCACAAAAATTAGTTACGTATATGTGGGTGATAGAAAGCAGACCCACACACATAACAGTTGGAATTTCTGGCCAAATACAGAAGGATTGCTTTTAAAATTTGTTTTCAGAGGGGTTTGAAGTTCATAAAAATTAGTCACGTATGTGTGTAACATACGGCATGTATGTGTGCGATGGTTCTATAGGTTAACCTCTCACATCCCTCAGAATGCGGGGAGGGGAAGCTGGAGAAAGAAAAGTAATAACAGACAGTTGAAACAGTGGGAAGTGGGAGCTGGAAGTGAAGAGTGCCTGGAAGAAGAAAGGGTGGAGGTTAGTATTCAAGGGCAGCTGGAAGCTAAAACAACGTGTAACACTGAAAGAGAACAGTTAGCCAGCTTGGGCCTCTTTCACACTGCACATTTGTGGCACTGTTATTTCATTCTAACTACCTTGGAAACCCTGGACTCGCAGCTCGTGGAGGGACATTTTGAATTTTTAGCCAGAGAGCTTCTTTAGTACATCACCAAACTATAAAGCCCACAATGTTACAGAGCAGAGATAGAGACCAACGGATTAAGGAAAATCGTTTGTTGCGCGCAATGTCTCAGTGGGATCGTTCCCAAAAGTCTGAGCCCCGCCTCTTCATATTCACAGCAATTTATACATTTTCCAGAACAATCATCACATGCTCAAGAAAAGGAAACAGAACAAGAAAGAAAAGAGATCTGTTGTACGTAGGTTCCCACCAGTGTCTACATATGTTGCAAATCTTCTGTAGCCAAGCCAAAAGCTAGCGAGCTGAGCCAAACTGATAACATTCCATTATACAAGGTTCCATTGTATTCCTTTCAAACACAGATGGACCTCAATTGCAGAGAAAATTAACTGCTTTTCCCTTCACCCAGAGGTCATCTAGACTGACCCACCACCACAACAATTCCATAGGAATTAAGTTAAGGTGCAATAATAGCATTATAACTGTTCAGTGTGAAGGGGCCTCTGGTGCTTGCTACTACAAACAATACTTTTAATAGCAATAGCATTTATTTCTATACCGCCTATCAACTAGTGTTATCTAAGCGGTTTACAATGTATTTTAGCTAATTGCCCCCAACAAGCTGGGTACTCATTTTACCGACCTGCAAAAGGATGGAAGGCTGAGTCAACCTTGGAGCCTGGCAGGATCAAACTCACAACCTTGTGGTTGCAGTACTGGCATTTAACCACTGCACCACCAGGGCTCCTATAGAGAAACTCTTCCCTTCTACCCTGCTCCATTTGGAAGACTCTTTGAGTCTCAGCTCTCTACCATCAAGAATCCTGAAATGCACACACACTTGTCCATGTTCGAGCCCTCTTCTGGTTTCTACAATGAAACCCAGGGTACTGAACAGGGGATAAGAAAAGTGACAAAAGCCCAGGGTTAAATAATAAATGGCAATCTGGAACAGGGCACTCTGTCACAATATACAAAACAGATTAAAAACAAGGTGAAACTAATTCTTTATTAAGTATTATTAAATTTATAGACATTAATCCCACTCATTCTAC
The DNA here is from genome assembly GCA_948472985.1 of Iguana delicatissima. Taxonomy (NCBI): domain Eukaryota; kingdom Metazoa; phylum Chordata; class Lepidosauria; order Squamata; family Iguanidae; genus Iguana; species Iguana delicatissima. Next base: position 156,513 of record CAOKZL010002388.1, on the reverse strand, counting down.
AGAAATAACATCCCCCACTCATATTTGGCTCATATTATTACATTTATATTTATATAAAAATGCACTTTAAGTTTACTTAACATGACGTTAATTAATATGATATTGACCACTGAAGGCTGAACTAAAAGGAACTAAACTGACGATCCCATTGACCAGAGTGCACTTAATTCTATTTGCTATTGTTCACAGCATATTCAACCTCAATGCTGGGTTTTTTTAAAACAAACACTATTGGGAGCACTAAGGAGCTTTAAAAAGAAAAGAAAAAAGGCTGCTGCCCACATGTTTCCTGTAGGTTGAACTTTGCTTACCCAGTATTAAAGTCTTAAACTAGGAGAGGGGAATTTGTGACCCTCCACACTGCTGAACCTCAGTTCCCATCACACACGGACAGCCAGCCAGTGACAAAGAATGACTGAATGAGAACTTCAGCAAACTCTGGGAAGTGCCCAACATGGAGTCAAGTACCTGCAGGAGCACCGCCATATGGAAACCTGGCTACATTTTAAGGTAGGTGGCTGATGGCCTTTTTCTCAAACATCATTTCTACTGGAGATGAACTTTACATCTATCAGCAGGCTTTTCTGTGAGTGGTGTGTCTGTGTGAGAGAGCGTGTGTGCATGCTTTCAAGTTGCCTGTCACCTTATGGTGACTGCCTGGATTTCATATGGGTTTCTTAGGCAAGGAATATTCAGAGGTGGTTTTGCCAGTTCCTTCCTCTGAAATATAGCCTATAGCACCTGGTATTTGTTGGCAGTCTCCCATCCAAGTACTAACCAGGGCTGACTTCGCTTAGCTTCCATGTTCAGACAGGAACTGTCTTTAGGGTATTTAGGCATGAGTATTTTAGCAATAAAATATCCTACTCAGGAAAGTATTCATGGCATAAACCTTTCTGTCACCCTTCAAATATTTAAAAATGGCTATTATGTCATCTCTTAACTTTATCTGGTAAAACCTCTGGACTGGAATGAGGGTGGCAGGAGGGATGCCTTGCTCTAGTAGTGGTGGGGTGAGAATAAGGACAGGCATGAAGAAGGCTCAGCTAACAAGAAGTGGGTGCCTGTTGCTACTGTATTTCTTTGCCAGCTTGAGGAAACAGTCAGCCCTCCGGAAATAGATAGTGCCACTGAGTGTTTCCTAGTGGCGTGTGTGTTTGTGTGCAGTGCCCCTGGCAGAAAGACTGCCACACTCTTGCGCTTGGAGGAACAGTGCAGCAGCAGGAGGGAGGGGGAGGGATTAATTTTATCTTCTCCAGGCTAAACATACCCAGTACCCTAAGTCACTCCTCATAGGGCATAGTTTTCAGGCCTTTTGCCACTTTGGTCACTCTGTTCTGGACACATTGCAGCTTGTCTATATCCTTCTTGAACTGTGGGGTCCAGAACTGGACATAGTATTCCAGGTGAGGGCTGGCCAAAGCAGAACAGAGTGGGACAATTATTTCCCTCAACCTAGACACTATACTTATCGATGCAGCCTAGACTCATATTGACTTTTTTAACTGCCACATCACACTGCTGACTCATGTTCAGCTTGTGGTCTATTAAGACTCCTAGATTCCTTTCATGTGTACTGTGGTCAAGCTAGGTGTCACACATCCTATATATGTACATGCCATTTTTTCTGCATAAGTGTACTGCTTTGCATTTCTCACTGTTGAAGTTCATTTTGTTACGGTAGTTGTGGACCAACTCTCTAATCTGTTAAGGTCATTTTGAATTCTGATCCTGTCCTCTAGCAGATTAGCCAGCCCTCCTAATTTGGTGTCATCTGCAAATTTTACAAGAACACCCTCTATTCCCTCACCCAGGTCATTAATAAAGTTGTTGAATAGCACTGGGCCCAGGACAGAACTCTGTGGCACCTGACTAGTCACCTCTCTCCAGGATGAAAATGAGCCACTGTGAGCACCCTTTGGGTTTGGTTGGTCAACCAATTACAGATTCACCTAATAATAGCATTAAGGGGATATTGTTAATGTTGTTCATGTTTTACTTGTTTTCATTTTCTAAAACACCTCAAAATAATTGATAAAAGGTGATATATAAATCTTTAAAGAAAGAAATGGCCTGATTTTGTTACTTGCTTATTGACTTTTTTTTTTTGCTCAATTTTCATATATAACGAAAGAAACTCATAGTATGTGTTTATGTGGCAAAATGGTTAAACACCACATATATTTATACACAGAGAAAGAGAGAGGTACAGAAATAATTAACCGCCTGTTCACCGCATTTATATTTGCTCATGCAAACACACCTAGTTCAGCCTGATAGCTGCTAATGTGTGCACTGCCCAGAGCAAAGCAAGCTGTTCTACAAAATGTAAGCAAGAGACGTAGGCAGGAGGGCTGTATCTCTATAAACAAAGGTTAATGAACACTTTACCCTGTTCCTATCAAATAACCTCTTCAGCTCCTATTTGCTTTGCAGCTGCTGTTGCTAGGGCAAGAACGAAGTCATGTCAGAGTTTGCTGACTACAGAGGAGGAGGACTTCAAATGAACGGAGACCTGCTACAGGAGTGACTTCAAAAACTTCCATATGAAAAGCACTTTACTGGCTGCCTATTGCCTTCTGGGCTGAGTGCAGTAGCATTGTGGTCCCTGTGGTAGCTGTATGCATTTAGATAAAATCTCTGGACATTCAAGTCAATATTTATTAAGATGTACTGTTTATTTGTTGTTTTCTTGTTAATGGTCATGCTTATAATTTTATTGTTAGTTTAATTATATTTTAAACTTTGGTATGAATTTTAGTTGTGTTTGTTTTAACTTTAGAAAGCCATTTTGAATCCCAGACTAGGAAAAATGTGGAATATAAATAAATGTAATAACAATGGCATTACAGTGGGCCTTCCCTACCCATGGCCTTCAGACGTGTGCATCTGAGCATCTGTAACCACATCACATTCTATACCTAAAATGGTGGAAACATGTACACACATGTGCTTAAGCATCCATATGCATGTTGCTACCACTGAATATAATGGAATGTGAGCATTCATGAATTTTGCCATTTGTGGAAGTTACTGGAATGGAACCCCTGTGTATAGGAAGGGTGCACTCTATTTAATACCATGGACTACCAAAAAGACAAACAAATGCATCCTAGAACAAATGAAGCCTGAATTCTCACCTGAAGCCAAAATGACTAAACTGAGGCTATCATACTTTGGACATATCATAAGAAGACAAAAGTCACTGGAAAAGACAATAATGCTTGGTAAAGCTGAAGGCAATGGAAAACAAGAAAGAGAACATTACAGGTGGATGGATTCCATCAAGGAAGCCATACCTAAGTTTGCATGACTTGAGCAGGGCTGTTGATGACTGGGACTTTTGGACGTCTCTCATTTGGAAGGCTGCTATAAGTCAAAGCTTACTTGAAGGCAAATAATAACCATATCTTATATTTCCTGATGGGGTGGATCACTTGTTGGATGTCGTGGGAGTAAATGCCTTTGCCTACAGAAATGTGAGGAATTTCATGAAAGGCTAACACAAAGTCTCACTGGATACTTTTGGAGTACTCTTAAAAATACAAGCTCTAACAACCTTTAATATCTAAGTAGCAGTGCTGTCATCTGCTTCCCTATCCTATACCTTGATTTTCTTTTCAAAGGAAACTGGAAAACATTCAGATTGATAATTTTGCAGAATGTAATGGGGATAGTGTAGGACATATGCCTACTTTGGGTGTTTTGCTCTGACCTATTATTTTGCGTGTTTTGCTCTGACCTATTATTGTATCTTGCCCGCTTCCAAAGTAAATCCCTCTAACATCTTGAGAATTTGTTAGTCTTGGTTCAATACAGAGAGCAAGTGTTCAGTTTAGAAAGCAGATAAATGAAATACAACTGTACAGAACCAGCTCAGCTGAAGTCTCGTGTTGGAATTCCAGAAAAGTCCTTCTGATCGGTTGTGGCAGGTGAATTTCATGGTAACAATATGAGATCATTACACCATCATCATCATCATCATCATTATCATCATCATTATCGAATGTTAAAAAATTACCCAAGAAGATTTTTTAGAATGGGCCTGTGGTCCATGTAAAGCTGATTTCTGGAAAAATGGAAGGAAGGAAGGAAGGAAGGAAGGAAGGAAGGAAGGAAGGAAGGAAGGAAGGAAGGAAGGAAGGAAAGAGAGAAAGAGAGAAAGAAAGAAAGAAAGAAAGAAAGAAAGAAAGAAAGAAAGAAAGCAAGCAAGCAAGCAAGCAAGCAAGCAAGCAAGCAAGCAAGCAAGCAAGCAAGCAAGCAAGAAGGAGATTCTCTGGATAGCTTTATTACACTACTTAGGGTGCATCTGGGTGGATTAAAAACAGCAGGAAGTCCCAGGTTTTGTTCCTGTTCTACATATATTTTATTTATCCCAGAATATTTTCTGCCAGTTCCTAAGTATGATCAGAGACTTGTTATATTAGCTCTCCAGGTAGGTTCATTTTAACCCAATGTACAATCAGAAAGCACAGGAACAAAATCTTGGACTTTTCATTCAGTTTGGATGTGCCCTTAGAAGAAAACGCACTAGTTGCTCATATATTCTCTATACAGGTCTCATCAAAGGAAGAACATTTCATGAAGAATTATTTAGCTATCTCTACAGCTAGCTGGAACAGTAAGTCAGTTTTGTGGTGAGATTCACTGGCATTTCCTTCAGAGACGACTCAGAAGATTATATTGATGATGTGCAGGTCACTTATGCTTTCTTGTCTAGCTCTTTGGGATGACCTGATGTACTACAAATTCCAGGATTCAAGAGGACAGAGGCATGATCCTTATGATGGTATGAAACAGATACAACTGTGTAGTGCAGATACAATCTTGATTTATTATTAGAGATACCCATTGAAATCAATGGGAGAAATTAACCAATACAGTCTTAAATCACACTCATTTTACTCAACCTACTCTAAAAATGAGTACTCCTGGATTGGACCCAATGACTGTGGAGGTGCAAAACACACACATCCCTACTTGTTGGGAGTAAATCAACTGTGTTTGGCCAATTGCAGACAGGGTGGTGAAGTACAGACAAAGCAGATGGCACCTAGAGTCAGGTTTCAATGCCAGGCTCACATTACTGATACATGTATTCCCCAAAGTGCCATTCACATGCAGGCATTGTTTGTTAATTGTACCTTTAATATATTCACAGCTGATTGTTTGGCTGATTCATGCTCAGAGAGGGAGAAACAAGGAGCAAGGAGACGGGGTATTCTCCAGTATTGGAGAACGCAGATGGACTGGGGTTGCATACTCAGGACCACCATGTTAGACACAACTGCCAATTTGATTCCAGATCAGAGCCTGACAAAGATTCTTCCAGCAGCTATGTTTCAGTCTTAGCAGGTGATTCATCAGAGGAACACTGAGAGAAAAGTAGTAGTGGAAGCAGCAGTGGCAATATAATTGACTCTAATAGAGATTTTCTGGTGTGACATCACAGCTGGAGCCCAGCCTGAAGTATGTTTGGAGAAGACACTGTTCCTGTCAGATGCCTGTGGAGCCCATTAGTCATAGTTGCCTGTCCCTGGGTGTTTTGGAAGCTCTGTGGCAGCTGGGAAGCAGGTAGGTCATTTTTCTTGGGCAAACATCTTCTTCTAGCTACTGTGATTGTCAGAGAAAAGCTCTGCACAAAACCTGTGCCCAGAATACAGAACTGGCTCTACTGTTAGGCAGAGTGAAGCACTCATCTCAGATGGCAGATCTGGGGTGTCAAAGTGCTAGTTTGATTTCTTAGTACTGTATTATACTGTCTTAGACAGGACATGGTGCTTGCAGGATTTTCTGCCTCATGTGCCTGGACAATATAGCCGGCTTTGTTTACTATGCACCTGATGTGGGGGCAGAGGTGGGATGAGACAATGCCATTTGTGCTTTGCCTCAGGCACAAAAATATCTTGGGTCAGTCATACCAGAATGATCTCTTCCTAGAAAATGGTTTATGTGCAGAACTGCCCAAGGAATAAAGACAGACCATTAGGTCAGCCATCAGATAAAAGTAAAGGTACACAATGTTTTTCTCAAGCTTCAGCTTCCCAGACACATCAGAGGCATTAGGGATGGGCAAAATGTGGCTTTCCAGATCTTTCTGGACTGAAAGTCCCATTGCCGTAGTTACCCCAGACAATGGCCATTTCCACACGGGGATATAGCCCGCGCTGGGACGACCTCACCAGGAGGTCGTCTACACTGCGGGGTGCACTAGGGCGGCTTGAAAAGGTGAGGTTCTACACTTCAAAGAGCCCTCACGCGGCCACGGAGGTGGTGCCACGTGTTTTATAAAGACCACCTTTCAAGTGGTCTTTTTAAAACAAGATCGCGCTAGCCTGTCGCAACGCCCCCTGAAGAACTGCAGGGGCGTGCAAGCGCGTCCCTGCAGAGCTGTCTGGGGGCAGGCTTCCGGCTGGCGCGCTGCCCCAATTGGCGGAGCACTGCCGGAAGTTGCCAGCCGCCATTTTGGGCGCCGCCGGACACCGGCGGTGTGTAGAGCGGTGAACGCACGCTGCTCCCCATGGGGACGGAGCCACCCGGATTAAGGTAAGCTCCGTTCCCACGTGCGCCACCCTGTTCCACTGCGTTTCACGCCCCCCCCCCGTGTGGAAAGGGCCAATGGTGAGGGACGCCAGGAGTTTCAGTCCAACAGCTCTGGACAACTCTGTGCTTTGCCCACCCTGGTGTATGGTATCACTCATTCTTTACACGTTCCAGGTGTTCTGAGCTACAACTTCCGCAAGCCTTGACTGTCTGAGGCTTATAGAAGCTGATGTTGAAAAGGCCAAGAGGGCTCCAGATTGTCTACACCTACCTGTGTCAAGAGGAGCTCTAGAATAGTACAGGATCAGGCAGCAGAGAGATAAGGGTGTCAGGAAAGGAATGGTGAGACAGCACAATCAGAAGTGATTTTCTGCCTGTGGAAGATACGTTTGGATACAAGCCACTCATTTCCTCTAAATGTTAACTTTTTCCTCAAGCAAACTTTACCATTTCTCAACTGTTCTAATGAGAACTGTTTCAGTAGTAAGAAAGCCATGGATTTGCCTCAAACAGAAAAGCCTCCTTCTGTTCACTGGCAAGTTCTTTGGTAAGTTTGTCTCAGATTGCATCCTAGGCATCGCAGTGGTCTTTTTGGTTCTTTTTGGTTCTTAAAAGTGCATGCCATAGATTATACTCCTTTCTGTGAACTCATCAGACACAAGTGGCAAAAAAAACCTTGTAGGCAGGTTGCTCTTTACAGTCACTTGTGCTTCCATAAGCTCACAATGGACAGCAAAAAAATATTAAATGGGGTCAGCATGTTATGGCCCTCCAAATGCTCTTGAGTTGCAAATCTCATCTTCCTTCACCATTTTTGTTAGGGTTGACACAAGTAGTAACCCACCAATATCAGAAAGGCCACAATCTGCCCACTCCTGAGCCAAAAGATTTGGCTTCAGGTGTTTCCCCCACTCCTTTCCCCATTTCTCTCTTTTGTGATCAAAATATCATAGCACTAGCAAGGAACCATAGTCCAGCAGCAGACACTCTAGGAGTTAAGTGGTTGTTCTCATTACCTATCTGATTCTTTTTTTAACTTGACATGTCCAATTTGAAAAATAATGGTGTGAGACATGATGAGCGAAACTTTTAATTAAGAGTCTAGAGAGATGTTGGATGGCAGATTCTGGGAATTACCATAATAATAATGATACTAATAAAAACTTTTCCAGGCTGTGGCCAAATTGTACAGTGCTAGGCTAGCAGCATACTCAGACTTGGGATAAGGCAGTTTTCTCTGTGTTTCGTTATTTACTTTAAAAATCTGCTTTTATAAATATGCTGAAAACCCTTAAATATACTTATAAATAATATGGTAAGCAAGGCTCCTACAGGGTCACTTTCTGGGCAGCTCCCCTGAACATTAAGGCTAAATTAATTATATCCAAGTTTTCTTTAAACTTGTATGATCTATTATTAAAAACTTCCACCGGTAAGAAATTCACAGCCTTTGTTGTTAAGTTTATTCTGTGCTGAACTGCTCAGAGGTTAGGAACATTCTAATGGCTGCAGTTCTGAAAGATTTCAATTTTACAGTTCCTTATCCTCTGTTTTGCTGTTTTGTTTTGTTTTTTTTAAGGAAAGAAAGAAGTGTAAAATAACACTCAGCTCTAGAAAATCACTTACTGAAACAGTACTAAAAACCCCACAACAACGAAGGACAATGCACAGCTGGTGCAGGAGCCTGCTGGGAAACACAACAGTAGATGAATTGTATCTGGGTAGCAGACTCTGCAATATCACCTCGAGGCAACTGTGCGGGGATTACACATTAAGCATGGAGTCCGACCCTGGTGGCAACTTCAAAAGGGTGCCACTGATGCTGAAGGCAGGCAAGAGCAGAATCTGGCCTAATGCCTGTGTGTTTAAATATTAAACTGGCAAAAGCACAGTCATTTGTCTTTGTTCTTTAATTTTTAAATTCCATGAATTTTGTGCTGGTGCCAAACTGACAGGTGCTGAGCAGATGCAGAAACGTCTCCCCAGAGCACCAGCAGTCTGGGACTGTTGTTTGGGGGGAAATTAAAATGGGAGCGACTTAACCCTATAGTTTCGAAACAGTAACAGCCTCATTTCTCTTACTAAGATGACCATAGGTGCTTGAATTAATAACCAGCAGGAAACCTTAACATGTCTTTTTCTCATCTCCCTGTCTAACAGCTGTTCACACACAAAACACACGAAAAAAATGTATAAATCATAGAGGAAGAAGGAAACAGAGCAAAACAAAGAGGCTGATTTTGCTGCACTGATTGGAGGGGGAGGAGGGGAATTCCACTTAAACCTCAGGAAGAACTTCCTGATGGTCAGAGTTGTTTGGCACCGGAGTGTGGTGGAGTCTTCTTCTTTGGAGGTTTTGTTACCACCCTGTACAGGCCTGGCCTTTGGTGAACCGAAGATATCATTTTGATATCACAATTCGGCCCTACTCTGCCACTAGCCAAGTGTTTGTGAGGCCACCGAACAAGCGCAAAGCTAGGCATGGCTACCATTTGCTGCTCACAGCAAACCAAGCCAGAGATTGCCAGATCTGCTTTAGGGGACCTCCCGAAACAAACACCCTCATTACCAATGCGTGATAAACAAAGAGACCCTCTGCCCTGGGAGGGCACCTTGGCGAGCTAAGTGCTTAACTGCCGAGCTAGCCGCATTTACATACCGGCCATACCATTGTCAATTCGGAACACAACTCAATCATGTAAATTCTGACCTTTTGGAGGCATTGTCTCCAACCCAAAACTTATTGTTTTCGCCCAAGACCAGACTAGCCTACGGCCGTTCTTTCCCTGATAAACCCCCCCAGTTCCGAGAGCTCCTCGGACCGCTCAACGGACTTGCGTTCGGACTGCTCTCCTGCCTTGCTCCCGCCTCGTTCTGCGAGCTCCCCTCGGCTGCCGTGCCGAGTCCTTCTACCCTCCATTGGCTTCCCCAGGACTGCAGGATTGGTGACGTATCACCCATTCCCCAAAAACTCTATCTCCTATTCTAGTTAGGAGTGTGTTTGTGTTTTTATTAATAACTGTCTAATAAATCTTAATTGTTATTTTGAACTGCCTGACTGCTCACTGACCTGACGCTGTAGACATAGGGTAAAAGATCCCTGCTAAGTTACCCTGCCTCTCGTTAGCCAAGAGAGTGCTCCAGCTAATTTCCCCATCTTTGCTTATTGTTGTTTGATTGTTTGGGCACCCCTCCCGGGACCCCCAATTCACAGGGTAACAGTTTTCAAGCAGAGGTTGGATGGCCATCTACTGGGAGTGCTTTGATGTGCTTTCCTGCATGGCAGGGGGTTAGACTGGATGGCCCTTGTGGTCTCTTCCAACTCTATGATTCTATGAATCATGTGGCCTTTCAGAAATTGCTGGACTGCAGCTCCCAGTACTCCTTACTCCCATGGTTATGCTGGCTACAGCTGATGAGACCTGCAGCTCAAGAGTATCTATAGGGCTTCATAATTTCTACTTTTTTTCTATTGCCTACCTTCTTTTTACTTTGATCTCACTATTATTTTAGCTAAATCATTCCTATGTGGCCTCAGCTTCAGCATTCTCAGTGAAGCAAACTAAGCAATTTTCTGGACTTAGTCATGTTCACAAGAAGAGAAATTTCATTTTAAGAAACTATTAGTGTGCTAGTTGCATCGGGGAACTAGTTTCAGAACAGGATGATATTGGGAGGGAGAAAGGACAATACATAAATATTTCAGGAAGTGCAACTTGCCCCTGTAAATGCCTGATGAATTTCTCATTTCCACTCATCCATTCAAGGTGCGGGAGCCCTGCTCTCCTTAGCATCTGCCCATTGTGTGTGAGAGGCCTCTGACCTCTACATGAAGTGAATCCTCAATCTGGGGACCTTTGCATATCCCTGATGTACTCCCTTTCTACTTTCCAGCTGAAGCAAATCCTAAACACTTGCAAATGCATTTACACATACTCTTAGCCTCTCTTTACTTTCCACTTGTACCTCATCCTAATATATGCATAGTGTATGCTCCTCAGGGCAAGGATCTGCATTTTATGCTTATGTTTCTCTGCTATAAGATGCCATGTACATTTATTATATAAATAATAAAAATGGTTGTTTCTCATTTTTATTATGTTGTCCAGTTGTCTTCCCTTGAGGCTCTGCTTTTATTGTGGAGGAAAAATTGTTTCCCTAGCACTCAAATAAAGCACATATTTTGTCACTGGGAAAAATGAGTTTCTTCCTGCAGATATGGTACATCCATTCCTCTTGCAAGTGCCATTCACTGAAACAGGCACCAGCCTTTGCTGTATGAGAGTGTCAGAAAATCTGTTTTTCAGGTTTCAGGTTGAGACCCAATGTTGGGCAAATTATTGGGCCAAGGTTGGACAAAACTGGGACACAAATAACAATAACAAGTACAACAACTACTACCTTTCCCAGAAGTCTGCAAGTAACATGGATTCTGGGCACTGTAATCTCCTGCCCCCCATCCCTTCCCCCTCCCCCCAAAAAAACAGAAAAAATAACAGGAAACCTTTTCCAATTTCTGTCCTGAACATCACTTGCAACTTGGCTATTAATGAACCACACAGCTTCCCCCAGAGTGAACATTTTAAAAAAAAGTATTAGAAAAACCACAAATATTTTACAGTTGTGTACTATCCTGCTTCAGAGTTCTACTAATCTGCCTTCACACAGGATATCATCTAACCTCAGCTGAAAAAAACCCAAACACACTGGTCATCAGACACTGGGGACTGGCTGGAAGGTTAGATTCTGCTTAGTTTAAATTTGTAGTTCTTATGCTGAAAATGTAAGCCTAATTAAAGAATGAGCTGAAATTTAGACTACTTGTTACTTTGGCAACTAACAGCAAAACCTTAGATATGTCTGTAAAGAAGAAAGATCCACTGAATTCAATTGGTCTTATGTCCAAATAGGTATGTGCCTAGAATTGCAGTCCAAGACACCCCTAGGAGTAACCCCCATTAAACACAGTGGGAGAGATTTCCTAGTAAAAATGCACAGGACTGCACTGTGCATGTCAACAATGTGGTGTGAATCAATTTACACTGAGAAAGCGTGGAACTGCTTAGTCTGTGCAGTGTAATGTGTAAGTCATAAATTCATATCACATGGCAAATTGTAGTGAGCTCTCCCTCTCTTTTCTCTCTCTTTCAGTGTCTCCTTAAATTGACCATTGCACTGGTTTATCTTCAGACTGTCCTTTTCCTTTTTCTCTCTCTTTTACTTCTCTCGACATCAGAAAGCTTTAACAATTTTACTTTTGGAAATAAATAACCCTGTCTTTTATGACTGCACAGGGATGTAGAGCAGCAAAACTATACCCCTGTGGCAACCCATTCTAACATATTGTGTGTGGGAGTGGGAGTACGGTGGGGAAGCTATAATGCACTTGGGACAAACAGAGATGCCATAATACCAGCACTTGCAGTATGAGATGCACATATTATCGTTAACTCTGTTGAAAGTCTAAAATCAATACAGTGAATTATTTCAGTCAATATTTTTAAAACGTAGAATTTAATTTAAAGGCGTCCTCTTGAGAAAAAAAGGGTATCTATACTAATGGCACTCTGTAAATAATCTTATGGACATGTAGAGTGCCCACTCTCACAAGAGGTTCCCATTCCCTTTATGAAGGGAATAGCTATGAATACATAAAGAGAGGCATGGGCAACATGTAGTTGCACTCATGTCTTATTTATGGGCTTCCCATGGGCATCTGAGGGTCCACTGTGGGCAACCAGATGCTCAATTAAACAGGCCTTACCGCTCTTATATTGTTATGCTTCTTTGATCAATCCTGACTTGGTGACCAATGTGTTTGTTGTGTAGATTTGTACAGAACCCAACTCAACAGGCACACTGAGTTCAGTTTAGGATCCTAGATTCTGAAAAGTCTAAACATCCGGTAAATATTCATTATACTTATTACTGATCACTTTCATGCCATCTGTCTTCTCTCCAGGAGAAGATGACAGAAAGAAGGGCTTGCAACTGGCTTAGAGAAGTTGCCATTGCTGCTTAGTTGACATCTGGATTTGCTGGAAATCTGTGGTGTGGCAGAAATAATAGGCTGTTTTCCTCTTGCTGTCAGAGAGGTTCTTACCTCAAGGATTCAGATGCAGGATAAAGAGCAGCCATCCTCAAACCACAACAACAGAATCCATGGTGAGTGTAGTACCAAAGGCTGGTGGAGACCTGCTGCCAAAGGTTCAACTAATGAGACCCCTTCTCAAAGGTTCAGCTAATGAGACCTCCCTGCCAAAGGTTCAGCTAATAAGACCCTTTCTTCAGCTCTTTTACTAGGCTCTTCTGTGCCCTTGTACCAGGCAGAGTGGGCCAAATAGCTCAGTCAGCAGAACTCAGGAGTGGGACAGCCTCCTGGCTATTCCTTCTGAATTCCCTCCACCGCTGTTTCCTTCTTTTGGACAACAAAGTTGTGCTTGCTGCACAGTTTGTTATGGGGCCCCTACATAAGCCCACTGAGTTGTAGCAATGGAGGACAACAATGTCCAACTGAAAGCAGAGAAGCTTTCATGTTCAGAAGTCCAAATGGCTTTTGTATGTGGAAGATGTAGGGGGGCACCATCTTTACCTCTGGCAGCCAAACATCTTAAAGACCTACCTGGCCCACATTCCCTCTGTGCTCCTTTTCCCCATTTAGACTCTTTCCTTTGGGATTTATGGTTCCCTCACTCCTGTGGCACTGGCATGCTAAGAAGGCTTGTTTCTGCAGTCCTCTTTCTCTCTTTTTGCCAACTGTTTTCTCAGGATTACCCCCCCCCCTTTCCCTGTGCCCTTCTCTCTCTTACATAAAGGCCAGTGGGAGCTGGTGTCTCTAAAAAGGATCTAAATGCCCCCACCTTGCCAAGCCATTCCTGTTTACTTGGGCCCATTCTGCTCCATCTTACTAAGCCACTTCCACTTTTTCTGGGGTTCCCTCTGCCACAGCTATTCCTTCACTGCTTGATTCCAGCAAAATGGAATTCCAATGCCTGAATGTAGTTAATTTGTACATTATCCCCCTTCCAGATCCCTCAAATCTGTTTCCTTCCAGTTCATTTATTGCCAAACACTCTTTTCATTCCTGTTTCCCCCAGAAAAAAAGAAAGAAAAGAGAAGAAATGAAATGAAATGAAAAGAAAGGAAAATCATAACAATAATCACCTAACGCCTCAACAGTCATCCTCTCTCCATCTCCTTTCTTGCCACAGTACCTGCGCCTGGGCACCACTCAAGGCACCTTAGCAGCAGACAGATGCAAACTTGCCTCCATCTTCCCTGGGCAGTTCAATAGTTCAGTACCTTAGTCCTGACAGCTAACTTAAAGAGGATAAAATGTCCTGCATAAGAGTCAATAGTGCCTTCAAGATGAAGCTCACCATTATGCCCGAGTGAAAGGGTTCAGTAATGCCTGGCTTTGTCTAGCATCACAGCATTTCAGCCAATTGCAGCCCCTTCCTCTGTGATATACAGCTAGAACCACCAAGTGCTGCCAGAAGCTTTATCACTATCACCATCACCATAAAATATTTCAATGCCTTGCAGTACACATTATGAAGAAGTGAATTAGGGTCATATGATGTACTATACCATCAAAAGCTTAAAATCTAGAATGTAGTGCTTCTTAGCCTTTGGCTCTGCAAATGTTTTTAGACCTCCAATTCCAAGAAACTCCAGCAGCAGGACCACAAATTAAGGATTCTGGGGGATAAAAAATCTGGAGAACTGAAGGTTGAGAACCACCTATCTAGCGTATTTCAAAAAGGGAGACAGGAAGCTGCCTTATATCAAGTCAGCCATTGGCTCATCTAGTTCACTACTATTTACCAATGCTCTTCAGGGTTTTAGTCAAGATCCCCTCTCAGTCTTATCTGGGAAATGACAGGAATTGAACACAGGACCTTTTCAATGCAAAGTCATGTGCATTACTGAGATACAGTCCTTCCCTAAACAAGGTTCTGCACAGGTTCCAAGTGCCACATGTGTTTCCACCAAGACCATGAAGAAAGAGATTATCTTTCACAGTGATTTGCACAGTAGGGGAGTTTGCCTTTCACACATAAGTTGCTTTAACTCTTCAGTTAAAGTTGGAGCCAGTTGCCCCATGGTATATTAAATGTGAATGCCATTTTTTTTTTAAAAAAAATGCTCAGGGTGGCTAGTAGCAATGTGCAGCATGGCAAAGAACATATGCCTCCAAGCAGAATTATAAGGAAAGCTTTATCTGGCTGGCCACGATGTGAGCAGAACTTTAGACGAGACAGGTCTGAATCAGCAGGGTTCTTTTAATGTTTGTATATCCCCACTAATAACATCAATATTCAACACATATATACACACAAAGAACAAGAGGTAAAGGAATAGTGAAGTAGGAATTATACACCAAAGGAAGAAAATTATGAGTTGCTGGATTATCCAGTTATGGGAGTTGAGATGAAGGGTTCATGCTTCCTGAATATTTGTTTCACTTTTCCTTATAAGAGAATCCTATTTTATTTAGACGTGTTGCTAGCTCTACACTGAAGACTGCAAATATAGGCCCAAGGAGACTAGAATGAAATGCCCCTAACTAGTTCTAGTTAGCCTAGAGGGACTATTATTGTCCTGCACAGCTTGAATGAAATCCCAAGTCTCAGTGCCATACATTATTAAAGCAAACATACAACTACTTCTGCCAGAATTCTGCTACACAGA
This sequence comes from Iguana delicatissima, assembly GCA_948472985.1. Lineage (NCBI taxonomy): Eukaryota > Metazoa > Chordata > Lepidosauria > Squamata > Iguanidae > Iguana > Iguana delicatissima. The sequence goes on along the minus strand of CAOKZL010002388.1, from coordinate 141,276 downwards.
ATTCCACTCTTTCCAGAAACCAATACTGCAGGTTTCAGTTTGCAGCAGAGATGGTGGTTTCTCTTTGAAGATTTAAGACTTCTATCACCATTCATCTGGGTTCCTTTCCTCTCTCTCTGCAAATGGTCCTAAATTCCATTTTCCACTAAAGAGCTGTAATGCATTCAGCCTCAGTGTTACCGCCAATGCCATAGCTCCCCTTGGCCTACCCACACACAGCAGGTATTTATAAAGATTTACATCCTTAATATCATATATAAATGCACACTTACGGTGAGTCCAGCCCATAAATATTTATGGCATGGGATGCAACGCGCAATGCACTGCGGAGGAGTTAGGTAAAAGGATCTGTGAGGAGAATACCAGGTGCCACTTAGTTTCCCATCTTCATCAGACAGTAAGCACTCGGGAGAGACCCCAAACTAAAGAGAGTTATCTCCCCTGAAGCAATCAAGAGATACTTCAAAGGGTCTGCTCAAATCGGTACAAAGAGTGCCAGAAGAAAACTTTAAGGAAAACCAACCATCTCAGGGACACGCTGCTAGGAGAAGAAAGTATAGGACAGATAAAAGGTTCATTTCTTTGCATTTCAGAATACTTCTGAGTTTGTGCTTTGCCGGTGTCTGTGTTTTGCATGCAAAAGGCCTCTCATCCATCCTCTACTACTGCTGGCCAAAGACAGAAATGACCAAGCCCAGCTCAGCCAGACTAACCTTTACACTATATTTTAAATTGATTTTTGCAGCAGAATAAACCAAAGTCCAGATAAGAGATGCTGAGTGTTGCAATCTTTGTATATTTGAATATATTTAAATATATTTTATTTCTGGAATTTGTTTGGTACATATTCTAAACATGTTCTTGTGGGCCCCACCTTCTCATATGCCAAAATAACGTGGTGAAGTGCTGCTTTACTTCAGATAGCAAAATGTGTTGGGTTGACTACACTGAACCTCACTGCTTAACCACTGGGCCACTCTAAGGCTACCTTTCACTGAATCAGACCACAGATTCATCTCATAGCCCCAAATTCTCTGCTTTGACCGACTGAGGCAATATCTTCCGCACACCTCATTTGAAAAGCAGACGTTCATAAAGTGACGATTGCTGAAGGCTGAAAAATTGACAACCAATCTCTCTGCTGATGCTGCTTAATAGATATTGGTGATCTAGCTGTATATCACAGAGGAGGGGGCTGCAATTGGCTGAAATGCTTTGATGCTAGACAAAGCCAGGCGTTACTGAACCCTTTCACTTGGGCCTAATGGTGATGCTTAATAGCAGCATCAGCATGCTAGACACTGCATGCAAGTGACAGTCAGTCCCAAGAGAACTGACCATCTTTGCAGCTGAGGCCTAAATGACACTTCCCCTCCTTCCAAAGCATGCTTAATCTGGCTACTTTTATCTTGGAAATGAAAAAATGAAAAAAAAAAAAAGGCAGCCATGTGGCATCTGCAAAAGTTACAATCTAAACATTTTCCCCAGCTACTATTTGCTCTCAAAATAGTCACTGAGGTGGTCATGGGTTCCCAGTCTCCACCATTTCTTCCTCTGAAATAATAATGCTTCCTAAAAAAAAAAAGCCTTATATAATGGGTCGTTTGGCCCTAAGCTGCAGGCTGTCAGCTCTTTGGGGACACGTTGCATCACTTCTACACAGTATCAAAGGCAACGCTGTTGCCACCAACTTAAGTACTAAAAAACAGTAAAAAAAATAGCTTCTCTGTTAGCCGCGAGCGGTCACTGCTCCATTAGCTTCTATGTTTCAAAGAAGAAGTACATGGAAGATATTGCCTCAATCCATCAAAACGCAACTTAACAAAAATTAGCAAGCACCTAGATCCCGGAAGACAGTAGCGAGGGGGACAGATTTTTTTCTCTCTCATAAAAGAATGTGTAGGGCTGTGTTTTGTTTTAAAACAGAGGTAGAAAATACCCACAGCTCTTTAAGAGTAATTAGTTACATTTATGTTTCAGATGCCCAAAAGTAGTTGCTTACATTATACTTCCCTGTAAAAATAACTCCTTACTTTGCTGTTTCCCAAAAGTAATTAATGGTCACATAATCACTTTAAAAAAATCTATGCGTTATAAGCCACTGGCCTGTGCTAACAAACATTCCACCTTCCCATACACCTTGCTGTTGTTTCACTATGTGCAAAAGAATACAAAACAGCAAGATATAGTTAAAAAACAAACAAACCAGCAGGACGCACAACACAAACCAGTGCACGAACCACATGACATTCCTCCTCCCCCATTAGTGAGGCCACACCCTTCACTATAATACTGACTAAACATGTCAGTTACACAATGGAAGGAGTAAAGTCATTCCTTGCCAAGTTATACTCATAATGTAACTTAGTTATACTTTTACTATAGGGCAAATTAATGAGAAATGAGTAGTTATTTGTAACTAGCTACTCCCATGCTCTAACAATAGATGTTGCTGGACTCTGTATCACATCATCCATCACTATTGGCCACGTTGGCTGGCGCTGATGAAGCTTGCAATCCAACAGCCTCTGGAGGACTTCAAGTGGCCAGCTGTTCCTGTTCTGAAGCTTGTAAAGGTGGCAAGTTTTTCTGAGATTTTAGCCCAACCATCAGCCAAAATGCAGCCTTGAGATCAGGTTTGCATCATACTTATCAGAATATACCTTAAAGCATCTTTGTTTTGGAAGAGTATATTAATTTCCTCCCGGAAATTATTTCAGTTATCTCATCAAATAACTGCAGAAACCTCTATTGTTTGCAACTCTTTATTTTTCTTCCTAAAAATGGTTATTTTTTCAGCTTGGCTCTAAAACTCTCTGAAGTTTGGGAATTACTCTCAGAAGAGTCACCCTCTTCACAGCTTCTTTTTAAAAAGTCTTCTTATAGTTCTTTCAGAAACCATGTATAACATTCATTTATGGCAGGGCTGGGGAACCTAGTGCACTCAAAATGTTGATGGATTACAACACCATCATCTCTGACTGCTGGCTGTGCTGAATGGCTTTCATGTCAGCAGTAAGGTAAATCTACTCTGTTTTCCGCCCCCCAGACTTTGAAGAAGCTGTCCAGGGTGCTGGACCCTATCTCCAAATTAGGCTCAGCATCTGAACTAGCACTTTTAAAATCTGGAACAAAACCCAGAGAGGATTCACCACTCCCATGACACAGAACCCATTGGCTGCCGTGATCAGATGGGACATGTTAGTGAATTTCCAGTGGGCTGGGCTACATGACTTCCAAGATCATCTCACTGTAAGATTCTAAGAACTGGTCCTATATGTCAACATAAGCTTTGTTCTTCAGAGAAACTATTGATATTGATATGAATGCAGCTTGGAGCTCTCTAAGGGGTGATGAGAAGTAAACAAGAATAATTCTGGTATAATGGCATGCTACTTTTAGTAGAATGGTGGATAGATGGCAAATCTCCTGGAATAAAGTAGAAACAATACACACACAATCCATTTCCCCTCTTTGACTTTCACCCTGCACTTTTGCACCATTACTGAAATAAATACACAAAAGAAAAGAGAGATTTTGGCTTCAATGGGATACATTTGGTTGCTGTTGCTTTTAAACTGTCTCAATGGAATAAAGATTGGGAGAAATAAGTCAAGGGCAAAAAAGTTATTTTTCTTTTAAACCTCATGTACGCCTGATATTTGCCTGTAAGCAAGGACTGGGATTCTATCAGAGCACTGGAAGGGCATAAAGATCCACCAGCATATTCATGTTAGAGCACAGAGACTGCTCCTTTCCTCAGCTGCCCAAGGCAAGCCAGACAGTTCCTGGGAACACCCTCACAGCCCGTCAGTGGTTGCTGGGTCAATCTGTGTCCAGTCACTGTCCAGACAATTACATCTCTTTCCCAGTTTACAAGCCAGTATTTGTTTGTGCTTTCTGTTTCTCATTTCCTTGTCTTCCTCCTAAATGTTAACCACTCTTAAGAGAAGTAGTCTCCATTTTACATTTTGTGTGTGGGTTTTCTTTTTGAGAAACACATGTTTTCTCCTCTATTAACCATTTTTTAAAAAATAATTACTTGAATTTCATATCAATGCACTGATATTCCTCTAGACCAGCAGTTCTTAACTTTTTCTTTACCATGGACCCCCTTTAAATATCTTTTATTGCTGCAGACCGCGAAGACTTAATTCAAGAATTAAAAAATCTAAAATGCATCAGGTATATATTTAAAGTTGCTCATTAAGAGTCTTCAATTTGGAGAGATGGGAGAAATAAGTAAATGCACACACTTCTTTTACAACAGTTTTATTGGAATGATTCAATAGAACTTCTTCTTTCTGTTTTAACTGTAAAAGCTCATTAGTTTTCTTCAAGCCTTTGTGGACTCCCTGTGAGGACATCTCGTGAGAGTCCATGGGCCACAGATTAAGAACCGCTGTTCTAGTCTATTTTAACTGACAGAGAAGTAACATTTGAGACCAATGTAGGCATGTGACTCCAGCATATCACTTTAGATTTTTAATATCTTTGCCCAATGAAGAGGCCAGGGAAAATTTGAAAGCTTGCATGATGTATTTTGTGCTTTTTAGTTAGCCCACCAAAGGTATTGCTGTTTTGTGGATTTTGGATTTGACTGGATTTTGCTTCATGGCCAACATCTGGTCATGTGAAGAAGCATAAAGTATAAGATATATACTTGATATAAGGCAGTTTTTAATGTCATGTTTTTAATGTCATGAGAACTAGCAACATGCTTTTAAAATGAAAGTGAATTCCTAGGATGTCCAGCAAATATATCAGGCTACAAGATTCAGCACTGCAAAGTCAATAGCACACATAGACTTTTGGGAAATACCCCTCACCCCCACTACTGAACAGTTATGAAGAAACAAATGACCCAAAATCACAGCACCTAGTACAATTTTATGAACTGCAATGGGAGTGTGAAGGAATTTATTTAACTGAACTATAACATTCTGGATTTGAAGATGGGGGCGGGTACATTCATAAGGTCCAAGGGACAATTTTTGACCCACAAACCCACAGCAGATGGCACTGTGCCCACATGAAAATCAGTGGATAACCAATTTTATGTGAAGAATGATTGAAAAAAAAAACTAGTGGGGGGGAAAGGAGTTTCTGAGGGGGTTGCACAAAGTCTAGGAAGTGGCAAAAAAGTCTTTGGAGGTCACTGATAGCTACACAGTTCCAGCCTTTGTTTAAAGAATGAGGAGTGTCTTACTCCAGAGAACCACTGGCAACCCCAAGTGCAAGCAAGTCACAACATCTCAGAGAAACAGACACTACACTATTCAAACAGAATAGTGTAACTTATAGGAACCACATGCAGTACATCCAAGATATTTGTCACCTGAAATAAAACCAAATCTATCAAGTTTACTTTTTGTGAGCAAAAATGGCCACTGCTGGTCTTTCAGCAGAAAAAAAACCCCAGTGAGCTCATATTTCTGAAGCTTTTCCCAAGGAGAGCTATTATTTGGCTACTGAAGCTACCTAGGGATATTTACAGCTATGTCTCACTTAGATTTGCCATTACCTCCCCTTTTTTTTAATTCAGTAGAGTGAGTTTGGCTTCTCCTTGCCTTTGCTGCAGAAAAGGCAAATGGTTATGCCAATAGGGTCAACACTTGATTTAGTGGCTTCTTTATTTAATTTTATCTTATAACTCACTCTTTTTCACCTCTCAATGATTTACTTTTTTGGGAAGAGGAAAAAGTATAAATATTAACATGTCACACACATTCATGTAATACACAAAGATGAAATACAAAACATATTATATACACGTATATTTAATTAATTCCACTTAAACAATAGGAAAGACTTCTTGACAGTAAGAGGAGTCTGATAGTGGAACATGCTCCCTCAGAGTGAGATGGTGTCACCTTCTTTGCAAGTTTGTAAACAGAGGCTGGATGGCCATCTATGGAGAGTGCTTTGATTGTGTATTCCTGCATGGGAAGCGGCTGGACTTGATGGCTCTTGTGGTCTCTTCCAGCTGTAAGATTCGAGGACTCAGATTTCCTCTCAGCCATGGAAATCCACTGGGTGTCCTTGTTAAGTCAGCCTCTCTCAGTTTCAGATGAAGGCAATGGCTACCTCTCCCCCACAATAAGTCTTGCCAAGGAAACCCTAGGATAGATTGCTGTTAAGCTGAGATTGATTTGAAGTCACACAACAATTCAACACACACACACACACACACATCACACTTTGTTCCCAGACTTATCTTTGTGCACACCATGATGTGTTCTCAGGCTGGAGCCCAATCTAAAATATTTGTCACTGTGATGTGTTGGATTGAGTGCTGGACTAGGATTCTGAGACACCAAGATTTGAATCCCGGCTCAGCTGCCAAAGTCCACTGAGTGAATGTGGGGAAGTTCTCATAGCCAAAGACAAGGAGAACAGCAAACCGCTTTTGAATAAACCTTACCAAGAAAACCTTGCCTAGGACAAGGTTTCCATAAATAAGATTTTCTCCTACACTAAGCTACAGCTGCTCTAATATGTTCCTGCTTTTGTTCTTTCTCAACAATTATATAGCTCAGTTTCAAATTATTTGAAATACCATATTCTCCTGCATGAGCCTTCCTGTGTTTTGACATCCTATGGGGAAGTTCTTTCTGTTTGACCACCTCACAGGCTCGTCTGGCAGGAAAATGGGAGAAGGCCTTCTTGGTGGCTGCTCCCAGGCTCTGGAACTCCCTTCCCAGAGAGATGCTCTCCTTTCTATCCTTCTGTAGGCAGATACAGATCTTTCTGTTTCAACAAGCCTTTCATGTTTTAATGTTCTGTGAAATGTAAATTGTTTAGCTGTATTTGTTCGAACTTTTGCAAGCTGGGAAAAAGGTGGGATGCAAATAAATATAACAACAAAAAAAAGTATATTAAAGCTTCTTTAAACAGTTCTTTTTAAAATACTATGGTGAACTTCCAGTGCTCACCCAATATTTTGCAAAGGACAATACGGTGCCCTATCTACATTCCATGGCAAGAAGACAAGGTTCCCCATTTCACTGCAACGCAGAAGCAGTACAAAGTATACTGTGTGGCACATACAACTCTGCCTTCTATCCTGCAACAACTTACCACAATTGCTTGCCCTTCCCAGCACCTGCTGCTTCACTCTGCTTAATGGTAGGGCCAACCCAGTTAAATATATTATAAGTGGGAAGACAGGAAGATGCCTCTTCAATGATCTAGGAGAACAAGACTGTCGCAGACACTGAACAATCTACAGAAGTTACAGTCATTCTTATGACCATCTTCTCTTTGTCATATTTTCCCCAAATATGCCTGCCTGAGATGTGATACCTGCTTGAGAGGCCCTCCTCTGTGTCCCCATCAGTTAGGACAATATGATGTTGTAGAGGTCCTTAGTAGACAACCTTCTCTACTATGTTATCCCAGTTATGGAGTGTCTTCCATTGAGAACGCAACTGGTGTCTACATTGCTATCATTCTGGCAGCAAGTGAAAACATGGGTATTTATAAAAACCTTTGGGGCCTAATTAGTTTTACACAGATCAATCCATGTTTATCAAATTGATTCAAATTGTTTGTTGATTCAAATTCTTTAAAAGTATTTAAACTTGTTTTAATTTGCATTCTTTTAATTTCTTACCTTGTTTAATATTTTTTAGCCTTTTTTTTTTACTATTTGCCGTATTTTAAATTGATTATGGATAGAGAGCAAGCTATAAACATTTTTGGCAAATAAAAAAATAAATAAAATAAAGATTTTGATATGTAGAGGAAAAGAAGATGAGAACTTGCTTTTGTATTCTTTCCTCCTGGTATGAGGAAGTGAATTTACTACCCTTTGGAAAGAACGAAAATGAAGTAGATATTCCATATGCAAATGCATATAAATCAACACAAAATGAAATACTGAGCAGCTTATAAACACAGACCAGGGCATGCAGCAGTTGGGAACTCATAGTCCAAACTGATTGCTGCATTCTCATTCTACATGTTCATTGCTTGTTCACTAAGTTATGATTCTCTTACACATTTTATGGTGTCTACCACTCCAAACACAAATGCACATGCAGGCAACAATCTTGCTAAATACAGAATGGATCAATCCTCAGTTGCAACCAACCTCCGCTAAATGGTATTCCATACTCAACCATGATAATGACATAATCACACCGCACTCTGTATTTAATGTCAGCTAAGAGATAAATTATAGTCAGCCCTCCACATTTGCAAGGTGTGTCTGTAGGGGAACAGGACCCTGCAAAAAGTGGGAAAATTGCAAATATCTCTAGGTCTTTTCTTCCTTGGGTGGGTGGAGGTGTTGGGAGAGGGCTTGTGGCGCCAGACAGTGGCTGGTAGAGGAGGAGGATTAGCTGACCAGTTAGTGGCTGGTGGAGGTGGTGGTTTTTTTTTTTTTTTTTTTTTAAGGTTGAGCAGCCTGACCAGAGCTGCTGATAGGGATAGCTCCTCCAGGGAAGAAGTGCTTAAGGTGTGTGTATGGGGGGGGGGCACTGGACTTTAACTTGTAAGGGACCTGTTCTCTGTTGGCTAAAGGTCAGATTATTACAATGTTTTTGGTTTTCATTGGGTTATTATCTACCTGTTCCTCAAGTCTTGGCCACTTTGCTGTGGAGCAGCTGGGCAAATCCACTGTTGTGCACTTGCCTTCTTTTTTGTGTGTATATGGTATATTTACAAAAATATCAAACCCATGAATAATCAAATTCACAAAAGTTAAACTCAGGAATGTAGAGGACCGACTGTAGATGTATGGTAAAAATATGGTAGTCCCTTAGATGCTTGCTTTTTGTTTACCAAGGTCTGTATGATTTGTACTGGGACTATAGCTGGGAAAAGGGGCAAAAAAATTGAACTCTATGACCCTGCTACATTTCTGATCCACATCACACACTCCTAGTTATTCATCTTGGGGCAGGGGGAATTGATGCCATTTATGCTGCTAATGGATTTTTCATCCTGAGCCAATACCAGTTGCAAAGATGTTAAATTTCCTCGCTGTGAACGGCATAGTCCCAGTCTGTCTCAGCCCGCATTGCTACAAGAACACAAAGATTAAACATGTACTCAATAATGTGGCCCTAAATCATAAGGGATAGGTGGAGCAAGTGATGTTTCTTTGGCCTGCTTAAGATTTTGTCAGGGTATTTCTTTTTTGTCACAGTTATGCTGCTGGTATGAGACTTCCCACAATGCAGAGAAGAGGCAGCTGGATTTGGCTTTATTAATTCTTTTGAAAGTCTCTTATAATATAATGCTGTAAATCCATCCAGTCCTGGAGTTTTGTCTACTTTCAAATCTTTGACGACTTCTTCCAATTCCTTACACATAGTAGGTTCATTCAGTTGTTTCTGAGCTTGGTCCGATATTTTCCATAATTTTGTATCCTTTAAATATTTTATAAATATATGAAACAAACAGAATTTGAACAAGCAAACAAAACTGGGAAGTGGCTGGCTTACAGGATAAGAAAGAAAGAAATGTGACTGCAGAAATAAGAGAAGGCAAGAAACTGTTTACTCAACAGGCAGTTGGATTTGAGTAGAAAGTCCTCCTCAAGATGAAATTCAGGAGCCTCCTTCCCACAGATGCCAGCCCTGCTACTGCCTCTACTGCTTGAGATGACTGACCTGCCTTCTTCCCTCAGACGCCTATTTGAAGCCAAATCCTCCAGGAGAGCTACTGCCTCAAAAAATGGGGCAGGTCCCATATTAAAAAATGAACACTTCCTGGTGTGTTTGTGGAGATGCGTGCCGCATAGATGCCTTAACCAACTTTCCGTGAGCATCAGCTGGAGCTCGGAGCTCCGCCTGGCTCCACTTAGAGCTCTCCAGGGTCCTGTTCTTTGTCTGAATGCCTGCTCTGCTCTTCTGGGCCGTCTTACATGCTCTGCCTAGAATGGGTAGTTGTCTGGTTCTTGTTTGTCCTTGAAGTGCACTGGGTGGCCTTGGGCTATCTGCTTGAGTGGCTGAGGGGAATAGTTTCTTATGAGGTGGAAATGTGTAGCTTTCCTTAATATGATTCATATTATGGTTCACTGACAACACTTCTGTAGAACATGTCCTGCTTTATTTGAGCTTCACATTCCATCCAGGTTTCAGTTCTTCAGAACTATGGGCATGCAAATAGCCTGTCTTTCAAAGGTCAGAATAAATTTCACTTTATTTATTGCAAGATTTTTTTGCCATTCAGCTTCTTCTACAAAGTCTAATCTCTGGACTTATTTGCTTTGGAGCATTATGACTTTAACAGTGAATTAAAAGGTGTTTTTTTTAAACCCAAGATTCATTTCATTGATGGTATTAAGCCAAGTTGGTCAGGGAATGCAATCTCATTATCCAGGTGTTTCTTGTCTACTTGGCAGAAGTAGTGAGTGAATGGCAGAGCATGGATTATTCAATAATGACTCCATCATCTCAAAGATTTCCTCTCATGCACTGAGTTCTACCCACTGCCCTTTATGTTTCCACATGGTTGGTTGGCTGAATTCAGTCCCTGGCATTTAATACAGTCTCTAAGAACTCCAAGGTCAAAGTAATACTGCAGATAGCCAGAACAGTTTCTATTTTTGACTATTTGTACCATTGTTTAGATCCTGGAAGATAAATTTTGGGAGACTGTGACCTGGGTCCTATTAGTTAGACCCAACTAGACTATACCCAGTGAATCAACTGTCAAATGGTGAGTCAACATATAAGTAAATCTCACTGATTTCAAAGGCCTACTGTGGCTGGGACTAACATAGGATTCAGGTCTGTATTAGTCAGATGCCAAGTACTGGATTCATTAAACAAATAATATGAAAATATAAATAGATAAGAATGACAATTCCAGCAACATCTCATAGGTTAGATTCTCTAATATTATTGAAGAAATTGATATGCTGCCTAAACAAAGAATCATCTCTGAAAAAAAAGCTGTTATATGGTACCAATTAGAGTGTCTGCCTGTCCACTTTTCATGGAAGACATATCAGTTAATACAACTGGGATCTCTACATGACTCCATCCAGGGTTTTGAACATGGGAGAGGCTCTGTACATGTGCAGAAATAGCCCACAGGTAAATGTTTTAACTAGCTCCACTGTGATGACTCATTTGCAATTGTGTCCAAGTTACCATTCTAAGTCGAAGTCCTCATGTATATAGACAGACAGACAGACAGACAGACAGACAGTGTTGGCCGTCTCATAGGGAACACCATGGCTGCTGTCTCTGATCTTTTTACAAAAAGCACTAGAGAGTTAGAAAAAGTACTAGGGCTTCCAGTAGCAAGAGACCAGTTGGAGCTGTAGGTTTCCCAATCCAAATGGACTCCATTACAGGTTCCTCCATGTCTCCCTGCAGGAAGCTAGAGTCACATGCAGTTAGCAACAACACAAAGAAGCTACTTGACTCCTGGCATTCTCTTCCAGCAAGAGTCATACTCAACTGTACACAATGAACAACATCCTGCCATCTCCTTGCACCTTCCAGAAACTGTTCCATGTTGGAAAACTGGGGATACAATTAAAAAGGAAACAACAGCAGCAGCAGCAGCAGAACTCAACTTTTAAAAAATAAATCACACAAAATAGCACTAAAATGGGAAAAGTTGTATACCCAGGATGTTAAATCAATGAAACCATTTTTCCTAGTTATATTATCTATCTTAACTGGCAAAAGTTAAAACTGTTTCTTACGAAAACCACAAAATAGGTACCTCTGAAATAGCAGCAGTGCAATTTTACTCCTGTGTACTCCTAAAAGAATGGGACTGCAATCCTATACGCTCTCCCTAGGAGTAAGTTTCACTGAAGTGCATGGAGTTTACTTCTGAGGAGATACGGCTAAGATTGCACTGGATGTCTCATTACTCCTAGATTTCAGTTTAAAAGAAAAGACGTGATCTAATGGAATTTAGGAAATAAAAGCTTCTCTTCCTTATTAGGAAGAAAGGCCAACATTAACCTTTTTTTCCTCACTTCCTATTACCGTGATAACCTCAGGATCTAAGAGCTTTAAATATTAAAGGAAGATTTTTTTTTTTAATTCTCAGCCTGAAATTTTCCCACGCTGGTTAAAACTGATAAATCAACTAAAAAATTAGCTGACCAGTCTATAGATTAAAACTTGTAGCCTTAGCATATATATTTAATGAATCCACATCCACCTAGATTCTTGCATAGGCCAGTGGAAACATTTCAGTTTTTTTTTTAAAGGGGAAAAGAAACATTGAATGAACATTGACTACACCACAGCTCTGTCCTCTATGTTGAAACATTTCAAAATTCAGCAGGGGGTTGGTCTAGAACAGTGCTACTCAAAGTGGCAATCTCTAGACCAGCGCCATTCCATAAGCCATGGGCTGCCAGTCCCTTATCAGTTTCCAGGAAAGAAAGAAACAATTGTAGCCAACAGGCACAAAGTTTAACTGCTGATCATCCCAGCTCAGATAGCCTGAGAAGTGCTGGTCTTGATCTAGAGGACCCTCAAGACCCTTTCCTAATCTAAGATTTCTTAATTTCTCTTATGAACTTTCAAGAGGTGAACTAAAAAAGACAATTCTGGTTTGGGAAGGAAAGTATAAGAACTACAAGAGCCATATTGCAATTCTTTTGAGTTTTTGGATATGTTCCCTTCTAAACGCACTTTTCCTTGTGGTACAATAAAGGATCTTGGCTACATAGGAGAGCTGTAAAATTTACAGGTTTGAAAAAGCTAATTTTTCAGACCACATGCTGGCAAGGGGATATTGGAAGTTGTATTCCAAAAAAATAATTTTTCAAATGCTGCTCAAATTTGTATCGGGTTCTGAACAATTTTCTGTGAACAAAAGAAATACAACGGCTGGAATTCTATGGAGTACAAACAGTGCATAAGGAGCATGGAAGTGGACCATGGTAGTAATGGTGATGAGGCAGAGCTGCATCTGAGTCCTTACTAGCCGTTGCATCATTGGAGAACAGCTTATGTTGTACAGCGATAATGGATACCTCCTCAGGCAAGCTTGGAGAAAGTTCAATTGTTGGCATAACCAGGAAGTACACAGGTGTAACATGCCAAAAGGATCTGAGCCAAGAAGAGAAGTCTTGGATCAGATCAAAGGCCTATGCGGTCCAGCCACCTGTTCTCACAATGGCCAACCAGATGGCTCTGAGAAGCCCACAACAAGGGCATGAGTGCTTTCACATTTCCTTGCTCATGTTCCCCAGAAGATGTTACTCAGAAGCATACTGCCTCTAATACAGAGAACTATCATGACTCAAAGCCACAGACAGCCTTATCTTCTTGAATTTGTCCAGCCCCCGTTTAAAGCCACAGAAGAGCCAACACCACATCTTGTGGCACTGAGTGTATCTTTGCACCATAGGAAAAAGGATTTCCTTTTATTTGTTATTTCCCACTGTTCAGCTTCATTGGATGCCCCTGAGAGAGAGGGAAAAAGTAACCCTCTCCACTGCTATTTTCTGTGCATTATACGCTTCTGTCATTATGTGAATGCCTTAAAATTCAATCAAAATTAAAGGCATATTCTTATGATTGAAACTGTGTTACAAACAAAATCATTCTGGCAGAAAGATCCTGTATGTGTCTCAAGCTCCCTTCATTTTGGAGGAAAGTATTTTGCACCTCTGAAATATGGGGTGGGTGTGCTTTGTTTTTAATCAGCTGGAGAAAAGTATTGGTACTGTTCAAAATATGACTGATAAGAGGCATCCATTCATGGAGTTTTGGAATATTTAGTGTACAAATACGACCATAAATGATGCCTTTTCTATTTTATATTCTTATTGAGATAATGAAGTGGGGGAAAATACATACATAAATCCAAGGTCCAGTCAAAATGAAGTATCAGTGGCCACCATGCAGGTGGCCATGTCGCCTGCAGCCCCCAAAGTGGTTCTTGTGGCCCTGAATCTCTGGATCAATCTTTTGCTGCCTCGTCTTATGAAACTCCCTCTCCAGGAAGCCTCCATGAGTGGCAATTAACTTTTTAAACAAATTACAGGATTCTCCAGAGCCCAGCACCATTTAACATAAAAATTACCAATTTTTCAAAATCACAAGTAAGTTTCCACTTCCATGTTCATTTTTATTCTGGCATTTTGGGCATCCATGAGACCTTTAAAGTGCCCCAAGGCAGATAACTTGCTTCCACATCGGAAACCGTTTCCTATTCCTGGAGCGGACTTGACAAAAGCACAAGGATTTAATTTCCTTGTGACAAACTTAGGATCTGCAGATTCCTATGGGTCTATTCTGATTAAACCTGCAGGCTGCCCAAAGTACCTGAAATGCTTACCTTTGACTAGGTTGTGTTTTAAGAGATTATTGTGCTGCCCAATATTTCTTACCTAGAAAATTCACATAACCAAGACATCTGCATTTTATTCCTAGCTCTCTCAGTTATTTGCTGTATGTCTCTGAACAACTCTGTGAGCTTTGCCTATCCAGCTTAAGAAGCTGCTCAGGGCAGGGCAGACATACACACACACACACACACACACACACTCTCTTTCATTCTCAGTCTCCCCCCCCCCCCCTTTCCATACTATGCATGTTCACTGCCCAGCTCATTGGGGATTCTAGGTGTGACTGTAATGCAACCAAAGTAATAATGATCTGACAATCTGACACTTTCTCTTCTTCTCATGTAAAAATCTATGAGTAATCCTGTAGGGCCTGTTTACTGAGTGCAAAGTGCTCCAAATAAACACTAGGAAGAGAGTTAAGGTGTGAACTCAATTTCTCATCTACCTTTCTAAGGTGTTAATAGCTATGCCTAGCTGGAATCATTTTAATACTAATGTTTTTGCACACAGACACCAAAGAAACAAACACTCCTCTGTGTTCAAAGAAGCTGTGGAACACCTCCCTCCCTTTACACATCAGTTACTCTTTCATAGTGCCTCAATTTTTTTTAAGAATAAGCAATGCTGGTGTTGCTAGTATCCTAGAAATGACACAATGGTTATGATATCAGATGTTGCATGAAGGTGAAAAAACTTGGCCCTCTAGATGTTTTAGCCAACATCAGTTTCTACAATTCCTTATTGTGCTGGCTGGGGCTGATGGGAGTTGTAGGCCAAAATATTTGAGGGTCATATCTTCTTCGCTCCTGCTCTAAGAGTTTAAAAAGTTTAATGAGCCATGATTTGGAAGCAGACACAGGATGCTTAATCCTCTCTCCAGTATAAACCTTTCTTGTTTGCAATGCAGAAGTTTTATCTTACCAACCTTGATAGAATGTCATTGTTCATTGAAAACTCTGGCTCTTAAAGTTTATTGAAGGCAATGGATTTCTTTAGAAATTTACCAAGGAGGGCTGGCATGAGCTATCTATGAAAAAATGGGCATGTAGGTACAATAAAACAAACAAGCAAATACTTTATTTGCTTTTAGATTTTAAAAAAAGCCTGCTCTCCTTTTTTCAAAGAAGATAACTGACTGCTGACAAATTGATAGCTGGCAATTTTTAAAAGTACCACCATTGTCATCATTGTTGTTGCCATCATCATTATCACGATCATCATCACGGTTTTCAAACAGGCGGCCATGTTAAGTCCCTTGCAGAATAAAAAGAAGAGAAGGGGAGAAAAAAAAAGGAATGTGGCAGCACCTTTAAGACTAACTGGTTTTTATTTTAGCATGAGCCTTCATGGATTTAAACCAACTTCTTCAGATGAAGTACAGAGTAGTATTAAGGCCTTAGGTTACAAAGCACATTAATACAGCTATGGGAATGGGATGGAATGTAAGAGGATCCATAAAGGTGCAAATCACGTCCCTGGCCCTAAATTTTCAAAGGGCTGCATAATGTGATACAGGTCTTTCAGATCTTTACAGTGGTCAATTAGTGTTGATGCGTAAAAACTATACATCTCCCTACCAAAAGTCAGTTTCCCTGAGTTCAAAAGTCTCTCTGAGCAGACTCCTTTTGTTATATATGTACTAGCAAGGACTCATATTAACATACATGGTGTCCCGTGTCATCACTGTCCTTGTTGGTACTTTTGCTGATGAACTGGAATTTGTGACTTTAATTCAATTCAGCTGTTCCTCTTTTTTTTTTTTTTTTGTAATTTCTTTGATCAAGAACCACAACCTGTAAATCGCTTACTGTATGCTCAGGAAGGCTGAAATGTTCTGCAACTGGTTTTTGGTATTGCCATTTGTGGTGTGAGATTTGTGTCCATTAGTCCTCTTGTGTGGATACTGTTCTGTTTGTCCAATGTAGAGCATAGAGGGGCACCGCTGGCACAGGGATGGCATATATCACATTGGAGGAAGAGCAAGTAAATGCAAGTCTGATGTTGTGCCTGACGTTATTTTCTCAGAGAGAATTTTGAACCCATAGAAACTGACTTTTGGTAAGCAGATTTATTGCTTTCGCACATCAACATTAACTGACCACTGTTAAGATGTGAAAGACCTTCACCTAAAGCTTTGAAAATTTAGGGCTAGGGACATGATTTGCATCTTTCTGGATCTTAGTACATTCTATTCCATTCCCACAACTGTATAAATATGCTTTGTAACCTGAGACTTTAATATCACTCTGTACTGTATCTGAAGAAGTGAATTCACATCCATGAATGCTAATGCTAATGCTAAAAAAAAAGTCTTAAAGGTGCTGCCACATTATTTTTTTCTCCTCCTCCTTCCTCCTTTTTATCATCATCAGTCAAAATAACAAATTAAAACTCTGCTGCTCAATAAATCAGGGGCAATTGTTTAGTCAATTAAACCACCTGAATCAATTTCTATAACAGATCAGTCCAATCAAATATCACATCCCTAATATCAAGGACTTTTCAATGAGAAGATGGAAAACAACAGAAAAGCTTTTCTGAGACACCATGGCACCTTTAACAGTCACCTCTACAAGCCAGGGCAGAAGACTGGATGTCTTTCTATACGCCACTCACCCTCAATCAACACCTGTTTCATTCTACAAGGCACTAGAGTTCTGTAGAAGTCTTCCTTGCCACCCAAGTCCAAACAGAAAGGGTAACTGAAGGTTAAAACCTTTGGAAATTCTGCATTTAGAGCATGCTGTTTCTCTGTGTTTGCAAAATCTGCAGAATGACCAACTTAGTATCCTTTAATGTCTTGCTCAAATCAGCTTCTACAAGCTTCAGATACCATGATCACTACCAGTGGCATCAACACTTTGTTGTCATAATAAACACACCACAGAAAACACAATACAGTCCTTCTCACACATGCTCCTTTCTGTTTCACAGCCAGTACACAAACATGAATCAAGATAATATGGCACAACAATGTAAGATCTGAAAATCACTGGTATTCTTATATTTTTGTTCAACATTATGTTGTTGTTGTGAACCTTCCAGTAGTTTCTGACCTATGACAACCATAAGGCAGAACTATCATGGGGTTTTCTGGGCCTGAGAGTGTTTGATGCAACCAAGGACACCCAGTGGTCTTCCATGGCTGAGCAGGGAATCCAACCCAGGACTGTAGTCTAATGCTCAAACCACTACACTGGCTCTCTTGTTCAACATACACTGCCATAAATTAGCCTTTCTGAACTAGATGCCCTTGGTGGTTCCCCCCCCCCTTACCTCTACAGGTTCTACAACCATACCAAGAGCTGGGAAACCTTACCTTTTTGACTTACAATGTCCAGAACCTCCTCTTAGTGATAAAAAGTAGGGGATTCTGGGAGCTGCAGTACAAAAAAGTATTTTTTTTCCATACGCTGAGCTAGGCAAGTGGTAGTCCATCCCCTCTATAGACTGGCAGGTCGGGGAAGATTGTGATGTGCTCACACACACACACACACACACACATGCACCTTTGCCTGAACATATTCATTAAATACGTCTAAATTGGCTCTTGTGCACTAGATCCCATTTGATCTTGAAGTTAAATAGGCTCAGCCCTGGTTAGTACTAGGATGGGAGATCAACAATGAGTGCCAGGTGCTGTAGGCTATATTTCAGAGGAAGGAACTGGCAAAACCACCTCTGAGTAATTCTTGCCCAAGAAAACTCTATAAAATAGGTTCCGAATTAATGAGGTCACCATTAGTTGACAGGAGACTTGAAGGCACAGACAAATGTATACAGTGGACCCTCTGGAGCTGTGGGGCTTTGGTTCCACAACAACCCAAGGATGCCAAACACCATGAATGATCACATCTCATATTAATAAATGGTAGCAACATGTGTGTGTGTATGCTTCAGTGCATCTGTGTTCACTTTGCTGCCATTTCATGTATAGGACATGTTGATCAGCAGTCAATGGAAACCACAGATCCTGAGATCACAGATCTGGAGTGTCCACTGCATATATATACATATATGTATATGCCTGCCCCTTCTCTATTCCTTGATCCCACTTTTGCTTCCTTCCTTCCTTCTCTCTTGTCTTGTTGCGTTCTTTTCATCCAACTGGATGAGCAGGAATTGGCTACAATGGTGGAAAATGTAGGTAAACAAAGCTAGATCTTACATTTGCTGTCTAGTTGAGAACCTTTTCTTCTGGTGGACAACAGCAGAGAAGTCCAACTACCTGGAAGAACCACTGAAGTCTTGTAATCCTACTTGACTGCATGTTTATCATCTTTTTAATAGGATTCTGCATTCTCATATCCAACAAAGATATAACTGGTACAGCCACAGACCACAATCCATCATTAAAAACTTTCAGATTAAAAACAGACCACCGCTGCTACTACAGGTACGCTGTATACTGGGGTGAGCAACCTATTTCCTTTCCAGGTGTTTGGGACTGTAACTCCCCTGAGCCCAGCCAATGTGGGTGATGGTAAGGGCTAATGAGAGCTTCAGTGCCGAAAATCTGGAGGGCACAACATTGCCAGTTTGTTCTAGACAGAAGACATGCAAAGAAAGAAAATGATGATCATGTCTTTGTAATCCAAAGTTGCAAATTAACCTCACCATGCAACTATACCACATCTGAAATGGCTAATGAAGCTTTTTAATGATCTTAATGGTTCCATTTATTGTGGATTACCAATCTGGGAAAATAACCACAATCACCAAGTAGACTGAATCCTCCACCTATCCTTCCATTCTCCCTGAATCCCTGGAAAAATATTGAAAACTCATGTTGAAGCTCCCCATGAAGGAAAGAGTAGTTAATGTGTCATTGGTTCAATGCTGTGATTCCTCTCCCATTGGCTTATCATTAATGAAAGAATGAACAGATGCTGTGGTGTAAATAACATTTTTGACGCTGCTACAATAAAAGGGGACGATGGACCATTCTGACAACCACCTTTGCCTGCATGTGCAGTTTCTGTCTCCCAACTGCAGAAACCTGAAGCACACACACTGTGTACGTGCCTATGGCTTTGTCTGGGAGCTTGCAAACAGCCAAAGCATACCATTTCTCCATAAACTATAGCAGTCAGGTACGGAGAGTGTTAGTCAAAGTGGTGGTCCATAGGCCAGTGCTGGTCCCTGAGTTACTGGCTTGTGGCAAGTTTTAGGAAACAAACAATTGTAACCAACAGGCACAGATTTAGTGCCAGTCCTTTGCGCATCGGCGAAAAAAATGTTGGCCTCCCTCATCAGATAGCTTGAGAAGTACTGGACAAAAGGACATGGATGCATTTGGCGTCCTTAGGAAGCCAGGAGTGTATATGGTGCAAACATTCTTCTTCTTCAGACATGTCAACTGTTGCACAGCACGGATAGCCCAAAATCAACAGAATGGCAACTAAAATGCCATTAAAAACATAACATTTTCTCCACTACCACTCTCTCACAAGCCAAAAGCTACTGCACTTTAGGACAACAATCCTGTTGGTGTCTTAAGCCCACACAATTTCTCCTATGGAAGCAATTATTTTTATCCAATGAACAACATCCACATTTGGTTCAAGGTCATGGAAGCATAGTTACAACAAGGGTGCCTTTGTGAACATGGCTGTGAAGTTTCTGCTGAAATTCTCTGCAGTGAGTTGGCCATTTGGTTGAGCACTTCATTGCACCTCTGCTTGTGCATTCATTTGTGATACATTCGCTAGCACAAGATCACCATTCAGTCCAAGGCCTACTCAGCACAACCAACATGCAACTCCACAGGTGCAGATTTGGCTACGCAACCCCCATATCGGATCTCAGCCATAATGTGCTAGAGTGTGTTTTTATGAAAAACCCAGCATAGTTTCAGTGCTCCCAGGAGACTTAGGCTCCCCTTCACTTGGAAGAATTCATTTCCAGAGGCCTTTATTTGCATTTCAGTTCCTATTTCCACTCCACACGTCCCCAGCACAAGCTTCCCTGTATGTCTTTGCAATGAGGGAGGGAGTGGGAAGGTGTCCACTAAATTTCCTGCAAGGCACACAAAGTATCTTTTACCTGCTGACCTCTGTTCTGCCACAATACACCCGCTGCACAGCCTGTGCATGGCACAGTAGTGGGACAGAGTTGAGGCTGAGCCTGCGCCGTGCGTTGGGGGCGCATGGGGAATCCCATACAATCCCCCTACCAAGTTGCTAACAGACAGCTCTGCCATGGTTCCTTTATTACGCGGATTATATAAGAAGAGAACAGAGAGGCTGCTCTTTTCTCCCAATTCTTTTTTCTCCCCAACAACTCTCCTTCTCCCCTCCCTTCCACAACTCAGTCACGGGAATAATTAAGGGGATGCAAAGGAGAAAAGACAAAAGCTCTCCTGCTATTAATAGGAGCCCGGGGGCCGAGGGGAAACGGGAGGCTTGGGCGAGAAGAGCTCCCATGACTTGCCTTTTCGACAGAGGCTTGGCGTGCCCGTGAAGCCGAAATGAAAAAAGCAGCCCGGAGCTGTTTCCCCATTGCACACGGGCATCCCTGCAAGGCCAGAAGGGGCTGAGGGGGAAGGGAAGCAAGCCGGGGGAGACGGGGTCCTCCTCCGCCGAGAGCCCGCGCTAGGCCCTTCGCTGCCATTGCCGGAGAGCCGGCCAGGCAAAGAGACGCGGGCCGAGCGCGGCGGGGCGGGGGGCGGGAAGAGCTGCCCTTCCGCACCTCCGTCGCCCCGTCTCGTCTCTCCACGCCGCGCCCCCCACCCCCCGAGCCGGCGGGAAGGAACCAGCGGCGGTGGCTGGCGCGAAGCCGCAGCCGGCGCAGGGGAGCGGCGCTGCGGCTGTGAGGGGGGGACACGCCCAGCCCCGAGGGGGTTAAAGGGGCACGCTTGTTTTCTTTTCGCTGGGCCTCGGCCGGCCGAGAGAGGGGCGGCTGAGGAGGGCGGGAACGGGGGCCGCGACACACACACAAAGAGAGAGCCTACCGACCTGGGCGCTCGCTCGGCCGTGGAAGCAGGGCTGCCCCTCGCCCGGGTCGCTCCGCCCGGGGATTTCGCGGCGGCGGCGGCGCCGGTGCCGTGGCTCTCCTTCTCTGCGCGGATCTTCCACTCCAGGCTTGGCGAGGGGAGGGAAGCGGGGTGGGGGAGGTAAAGATGGGGGAAGGGCAGAGGGGTGTCTAAAATAGGCACCTCTCAAGCCTAGCGGGGTAGAGGCTCGCCTATTATCTATACATTGGGGATCGGCGTGGACTCGGGATCATGGTTCCCTCCCCCTCCTCGTCCTCCTTCTTCCAGCGACTGAGGAAGAGGCGAGCCGCAAGGTCCCCCTCTGCCTCCCCAGCGCTCACGCAGCCCGGTGCGCCTGGCGAACCATCCTGCCTGCCTGCCTGCCTGCCTGCCTGGAGAGCGGGCAGATGTGTCGGAAAGATAAAAAAGGGGAGGGCGCCGGGAGAGACAGTTGAGAGAGTGTGTCTCGGTGTGTGCCAGTGCGGCGGGGGGGGGCGAGGATCTCACACTTTTCAGCTCTGCGCGCGCGCTTTCCCGTTGCGCCTGGGCGATCCCGCTTGGGAGGGAAGGTGCTGGAATGGGCAACTTTTGAGGGCAGGACAGCAGGGGCTTGCAGCGGCGGCTGCGTCGGGGGTGGGGGGAGATTTTGCCTCCTTTGGGACGGGAGGAGAAATGCTCCAGGCCGGTCGTGAACGCTGCATTCACCCCCGACTCGGGCCACCCTCTGAGTCCTAAAGGTCAGACTTAAAAAACAAAACCTGCTTCTACTACTTCCTCCTTTTCCTCCTCCTAAAAGACTCCTGAGGCCTCTTGGCCGACTCCAAAGACTGACATGCCCCTCTCTTCAATAATCTGGAGGGATCGATGCCCGTCCAACTGCTTCCGTAGTGGGTCATTCGCTGGCTCTCTCTGCGCGTTGTTGTTCATACTTGCCTTTCGTGAGGTTCACAGAGCCCATCTGAGCTGTTCTGAGAGTTTGTTGAGGATGGAAGGAGTGTCCGAGGGAAAATGAAGGAAGAAGTACACATTTCCCGCAGAATTTTGATGGCGGCCGCGAATTCAAAGGCAAGTGGCGGTCCAGCCTTGAGCCATTAGGAGCTGAATCTGAGCAGAAACTCGGAGGAAACGCCTGCTGTCTCCTTTGCCTTTCAATGGTTAGGTGTCTCTATTCAGCATAATTTGTTTATTTGCTTGGGTATCCCTATTCCAGACCGTCCTGGTATAAGAGTCTATTAAAAGCCCTCAATTATGGAAATACGTTTGGGCTGTGTATATTTGTGTATGTGTGTAACTGGTTGAATTCCTTAACATGACCTAGTTAAACTTTCCTGTAGGGATGGAGGCATTTAAATCTTGAGTTTTTGACATGTGTATGAAAACCGGGAAAGATAGTAGGAGGTGTGATGGTAAAGACCAGTCCTACCATAAGGCAAGATGAGGCACCTGCCTCAGGTGGCAGATGCTAGGTGTGGGCAGTGGGAAGAGGCTGGAGGACAGAACTGCATGTGCCCTATAGCCTGCCCTGAGGCCTGGAAACAAACCTACTTCCCTGCTCTGATACTATGGAAGATGTTGACCCATCTCTGTATTCGAGTAAGATTCAGCAGACAATCTGGTCAGATTTTCTAAATAGCGTAGGAGAAAGTGCTAACTTGCACTTTACTCAAACTCAGAGAGGTTTTGGGCCAGTCCTGGTGAAGTTTCATTCGTTTTTTGAAGAACAGAATTAGCATGAGTCAAGAGGAAGACCACCAGATCCAGCAGCCCCACTATCACCCTCATAGCAGGATGGCTCACACTTTCTCTATCATAACACATGCAGTCCAAAGGAAACTGAGGCTATCATGCTTTAGACATATCATGGAACAACATGACTTGTTGGAAAGGATGATAATGCTTAGCTAAAGTGGAGGACAGTAGCAAAATAGGAAGATCACAACACAGTTGGATTGGCTCCATCAAGGAAGCCACAGCTGTGGGTTTGCAAAACCTGACCAGGGCTGTTGATGACCTGGGCCTTACAGAAGTCTGTCACCCATAGGGTTGCCATTAAGTTGAAGCTGACTTGACAGTACATACTCATAGCAACAGAACTCAAAGCACCACACTTTCGGAGCAGACGATATGTGAAAATAAGCTGGACTATAAGCATAAGGGTGGTCTGTTCCATCAGCTGCAAGGATCATCTTTGTCTAGCAGACTTCCCCATTGAGTCCCCCCACCCATAGCCAGCATGATGTTTGTGGGAGGCCCACAAGCTCCAGGGTGTGTTCAGAGCAAATAATTCTGAAGAATCCAACAACTGAACAAAATTTAAAATCAAACTTTCAGATTACTTTAAAGACCAACATGTTTATTCTGGCATAAATCTGCATAGATTTTATCTTCCATCAGATGTATGAAATCCTCAGTGTTACAAATACGTATGTGTGTGTTTCAAGTCATTTCTGCATTATGGTGACCCTAAAGTGACCCTTGGCAAGATTTGTTCAAAGAGGGTTTGCCTTTGCCTTCCTCTGAGGCTGAGAGAGCATGACTTGCCCAAGGTCACCCAGTAGGTTTCCATGACTGAGCACGGATTTGAATCCTGGTCTCCAGAGCCATTGTCAAATGCTGAAACCATGTACACACACACACACACATTTACATGCAGTACTGCGAAAGGAGATTGTAAGAAAGTGTGATCAGAGAGAAATGAAATGTTGGAAATTCCTAGAATAATCGACACCTCATTAACAGTGTATATGCATGCAGCAGATTTCCTTGTTGTATTGTTTCAGGAGTGAATTGACTTAACACATGTAGTGTGATCAGATGAAAACTACTTTGTCACTACAGAAATGTTCCTGGTATAGTTCACAATTGTTAAGCCCTAAATGGCTGAGGAACCAGGTTTCTGAAGAACTATAATCTCTAACAAAATCCTGCCCAAACATTATGGGCCTTATCATAGGCCTCCCTATTTTCTGAGGTTAAGTAGGTGGTGTTGGGGAGAAGGCTTTCTCTGATGTGGTACCCCTTATCTTTCTTGAGATAGGTTCATATGGCCTAATGTTTGGAAACCTTCTGGCACCATTTGAAGACTCTTAAAAACATTCACTCAATTCTATAACTCAGAATTATGTGTAACTTGTAGGGTACGGGGGACTGTTTCCAAAGCGCCACTAACTTGTTCTGCCAAGGGCAGACATGTTTTTCTTTGCTGGGTCATTGCAGCATCTGCTCTGTGCTTATTTCTATCATTGGAGGAGGACTTCAGAATCATCACAACTAACCATTTAGAGAGGTTAGAATTTTTTAGCCTGTTATGCATAGGATTGCAGCCCTAATTTAGCTGATTGCAGTAAGAGATATAAAGAAGTATGAATAAGATAAAGATTTTTTGCAAGAACCCAAAGTGTGACCTGGACAGGAAAAAATCTGAAGAGCAAATTTGCTATAAATGCAGTACTAAATAGAAGCAACAAAGAATCTTGTGTTGGGGGTTCTTGTTATTTGCTATCAAGTTGAGTTTGACATATAGTGACTTTATATATGAGAGGCATCCAATAGCTCCAGTCACCAACTGCTCTTCTCAGCACAGGCATACATACTTTTAGAATTGTGGCTTCCTTGATTCAGTCAATCCACCTGTAGTGCCGTTATCCTGACTTTTGTTCTTCTGAGCGTTATCATTTTCTGGTTGTGGCATTTTAAATAGTAACCAATTTCATTTGCCATAGCCTTTTTGTGGACTGTAAACATCTGATGAGGTGGGCTGCAGTCCCTGGGTACTTATTCGGTGGGCCCTTGTGTATTCGCTAGGGTTTGGTTCCAAGACACCCCATGGATACCAACATTCATGGATGCCAAGTCTTATTATGTACAATGGTGTAGCGAAATGGCATTGCTTATATAAAATGGCAAAATCAAAGTTTGCTTTTGGGATTTCTTTTTTGAATATTTTCAAACTGATTGGTTGAATCTGTGGATATGGAGGGCTGACTGTACTGAATAAAACTTGTTAGTCTTTAAGGTGCTACAAAACTCTGTTTTTGTTATAACAGACCAAAATGGCTGCCCCCTAGGAATTATTAAATGGAAATGTAGCTCATATCTTCTAACAATTTCACAGGGTTTCAGATGTATACAGTCTGGAAAGGCTTAAATCATTTAGAAAAATGAAATATGAAGAAAACATGTTACTGGCTAACGATGAAACTTTGTCAGATATTCAGTGGACTCCTCGAACTTAGAAATGGAATTGTAGTCCAAACAAGCTATATCAAAGTGTTGTTTTACTGCAAGGATATTTCTTGGAATGTCAGAATATTGATGCCAGTGTAGCTCACAAGACACAGTATGATCAATTCAGTTTCTGTATTTGGCCAGTTTTTCAGCAGCGCCCACTTATGAACAATTTGTATTGAATGCCACAAACTGCACATTGAACTGTGTATGAATATAGAGTTAGGCTGTACTCTGAATGTCCCTTGTTCCAGATACTGAATGCATACAAATAAGTTGTTGTATTGTTACAGATTCACTTTGAAAGCGTGCAATACAATTGTCATTAGGGGTCTCACATCTCTACTGTGAGATTGCATGGTCAACCACTGGCGTGTGCTAATGAACACTCTTTGGATATACTGCTGAGAGCAATCAAGTGAAAGAGATTGTTACATTATGTTCCGCTTATATAAAGTTCAGAAATAACTGTTGTCACTGTGCAATTTATCAGGGTGGTGGTGATAGTGGAATGAAGTTGGCTTTGAACTTCAAAGAGCTGTTGGAAGTTTTAAATGTGTCCACTGAAGAGTTTCATGAACTCAAACATGCTCCAAAGTTTGGGAAAGATTTCTTTTTTAAACAGTGCAGCTCCCAAAGTCCACCAGCTAGCATGGCCACTGTTTGTTTATTGGCTTGGACATTCTGGGAACTGTAGTGCCAAAAAAGTAACATTTCCCACCCTGTGTGCTCCTGGTTGTAGAGAGATGCTCACCTGACTGGATAGTAGTCAGTGATGATGGAGAGCAAGAGCACAACCCATGAGAAAGTTCTTATATGCAAGTCTAGTTGAAAAGAAAGTAAACTGGGTAAATATCCCCTCTCTGACTGTACTCTGTGGGGGTTTGATGGAACCTTGGATGAAATTAGTGGACTAAAATCCAAATAGATCGTTGTTAATGCATGTGTCCTAGATGATGTGATGAATATGTCCCAAATTCAAAGTTTACCTTATGTTAGGCAATATGATGGTGGGCCACAGAAAAAACATGCTGATGATGTAGGACGTGGCTTCTGGTACAGTGGAGGCTGTGTTACCATAGCAATGTTATCCAGAGAAAGCTGGGGCAAGAGATAGTTGGAAAAAAAGAACTGCCACAGGTAGGAGTTTGGAAGATTTCTCTGGATCTCTTGCTCAAAAGTATAAACAAAGAAACAAAATCTGGCAGGCTTCTGTTTAATGGTACATATTTCATCATGCATGTCCCTCTGTGCCAGAGCTTAGAAAATTTACTTTTGTTGTTTATGACTCTACTGCTATGGTCCATGCTAACTCGGGGGAATTTTGGTAGTCCACAATGGTAACTTTTCCAAGCTCTGTCTTTGTCCGAAATGCAGAATTAGGGGTAGGTGGGAAGTGGAAATAGGAGTTGAGGAAGGAGTCACAGTATTCTCTACCCCTGTGACTTGAACAGCGGCATACCAAGGCCCAATAGCGCCTAGGGAGTAGGGTGAGCAGCAGTGGGTGGGGCAAGCGGTGGGCAGGGGCAGGGTGAGTGGCAGTGGCAGGGAGGTTCCTCTTTTTGCACCCCCTGACATTGATGCCTGGGGCACGTGCCTCAGTTGCTCCACCCTAGATATGCCTCTGGACTTGAAGGATTGTGTGTGAAGGTAGCCCTGCTCATCCAGTTTTGAAGTGAAGATGCAATAGAAGCATTTGTAATAGGAAAGAGCATGCAGGTCAGATGCAGGCAATGTATTTATTACACCAAATTCAGCTATTTTGTTTTTCTTTAGTCAGGATCTGTATTCTGTGGACAGAAAGGCTATATTCACAAAAGATGCTTCTTCTGAGATGTGCCTTCTCTTTATGGTTTCCCTATCCTCACCTCCAGACCTCAGTTTGCCCCATTTATTATGGTCTCTTTACTGTCTGGATAGCATTTGGTGGGGTTTCCATGGGGAGGAGGGGGATTGGTAGTTCTGCTTCTCAAGTCTAATGTCTATTTCTGGCCCTAACCCCATGTAGTGAGTTTGCCCTTTGTCACTAGGCTGATGGATTTGGGAGTTCTTGTTAGCAGCATAGACAGATGTTAATAGCTGCCCAATGTAGAGAAAGAGTCCATTTGTATTAGTGGATGTGTTAATTATTTTTTGCATTAGCTTGGCAGTTTGACCTTGGGAAAAGGTATAAAAGCTGGAAATGGACTGAAGGAGTCTGTTTTCCTCTGTTGATAACCTGCTTGCACAGTTCTCATAACTACAAGGGGGGAAATGGGTTATGCCTGTGAACTTTGATTTTCTTTCTTTGTTTCTTCATTATATAACCCTTAGAAGTACATCTTCCATTGGCTTCTACCTGGAGGGGAGTGTACCCCAACCACAGTGCTCCATATCATCAGGGATGGAGAATTTGATTACCAGCTGGGGATAGTCTGGGTAGAATGCTTCTCTGCTGCATACTATCTTCTGCCTCCTTTACCAACAATAAAGCTTATGCTGTCAGTATTTGGCACTGAAAGAAATTGTGGGGAGGCCTGGAATTACAGCCAGTTCTGACAGAGAGGACCCCATAAAAACTATTACTTTACATCTCTAAACTTCAGCCTATCTACTCGTGGAGTAGAACTTGGTGTGTGAACTTTCTATTATTTATTTAGACTATTTACATTCTGTCCTTCAGTGAAAAAGCTGCCATGGGTGGTTTGCAAACAAACTAAGGCTGTTGTACTTTGATCTTGAGAAGGCATGACTCAGTAGAAAAGAAAATAATGCCTGGTAGGGTGGAAGGCAGTAAGAAAACAGGAAGACCTCATTACAGATGGATAGCCTCAATCAAGGAAGACACATCCCTGAATCTGCAAGGCCTGTTACACCAAAATTTGTTGATTCATGATCCACCCACAATGCTAGTGCTTCTGTGAAATGGTGGGGAATATTAGCCCAAAGAGGAGGCCTGTGAGGGAGACCTTACAAGATCTTTTAAATCAATGTATACTGGTACTAGTGCAGGAATACCAGCTAGAGATTCAAAGCACATTTGTTTAAAAAGCGTTTTATTTGAGGGAATTGCAGTCATGCACATGAGGTCCAAGCAGTTCCACACTCACACAAGGCTAACTGAAGGAAAAGAGAAGAAAGTTTTGGATAGCAAGAGTTTAGGGTGATGTGGGTGCTATTTACCAATCCAACAGAGAAGTGAAGAAGTGATGTGGCTTAGACTAGGAGTTCAAGGACAGTACACAAAAGGAAATCAGAGCAGGAGAGTGGTGATCAGCAACCAATGTATTATGAGTTGGATGTCCAAAACCTAGGGTTTAAATACTCTACTTCTACCTTAAGGGTTAAGGTGTTAATAGCTTTCTGTCAGAGTAAACAGTGGAGTCCAGAGAGTGGACAATGGGGTCTGGAATGGACTAATGGTCTTAGCATTATGTGACAAGGGACTAATGGGAATCTTGCTAGCTCCTTGATTGCTGGGCAGATGTGGGAACAAAAGGGAAGTTTGGTGGTCAGAGGAAGAGGGACTAAGATAATCAGCTGTTCCATGGGAGTATTGCAGATGCTGTTATCTCTAAAGGGTAAGTCATTGAAGGCTAACCGTCATTGTCACTGGAGTTTCCTGGTGATTTCCTGACTATGACCTGTCTATGCCTTGAGGTCTCTCCTGCCCTAGTTTTGCAATGCATGTGTTCAGCCAGCTTTTCTTCTTAGCCAGTGTGGCCATGCAGCCATAGCAGAATATAATTTATATTTATGCCAATTAATATTTGCCAATTAACCCGTATCAAAGTGTGGGATTGTGCAGCCTATCAACAGACCTAAGCAGGGCAGTTGAGGATAGGATGACTTGGAGATCTCTCATTCACAGGGTCCCCATAAGTCAAAGTCAACTCGACAGTGGTTAACAACAACAATTTGACAGCTCTCTGCCCTCAGGCTTACAATCTAAATAATATGAGAAAAGGGGATAACAATGGGGGGAAGAGATTACGTCCAGTGGATGCTGCTAATCTTCTCTCCCTCACAGGCCAGAACAATGGCAGTTGGAATGGAGGGTGGACATCTCACCAGGTACTGGGCCAAGACAGGCGGGAGATGTGCCTGGATGATCTTCTGTCCCCCAGAGGCCAGAGCAATGGCAGTTGGAATAGAGAGAGGACTGTTCACCAGCCACTGGGCTAAGGAATGACAGAACAAGAATCAAACAGAAAACAGCAAAAGCTCTTAGAGAAACAACTTAATATTCTGCCAACATGCTCTTCTATGTGTGTGCTGAAGCCTGTCAGCAGGAAGGGAGTCCTGAAGGAAATAGGATATGCCCATAGCATATTAAGAAGCAAATAAACCCAAACAAAACAATTCATTTTATTACTACCGTGTTTCCAGGTTATAAACTAGAGTTCTGATGCTGACATCCCCCACAGAACATGTATACATTTCTCACTGGGCAGTGAAAGGGAGGTTCTTGCGAGAGTGGTATTGCAAGAGACTTCAGTAATTCCTCCGTTTGCCCCCAGTGACCTTGTTTATGTGTCAAGGTTCAGAACTGGTGAACTCCTTCTGTTCTTCCTCTCTGTTTCTTCCTATATCTTCAAACTCACTGTGGTCATACATATCTCTGCCAGGAGCTTGTGCAGATGTCAGTGAATAATCGAAGAAGACATAAAAGAACCTACATATACACAAACACAAACAAAGCCCTGCTGGATCAGGTGAAAGGTCAGTTTAGTCCAGCATCCTGTTTCCAAGGTCCAGATGCATTTGGGAAGATCACAAACAGGAGATGGAAGTCATAGCTGCTGTTGTTACCCAGCAAGGGGATTCAATGTTATTCTACCTGTCTGTGCTGTGTAGGGGATTTGGGGAGATATAATTTAAGACAGTAACTTTTCTACACTACAAAAGTTGATGATGGCTAGAAGCAGTTGATAGCCCAGCCCTATCCTCTAAGCTAATGATGACTAGAAGCTGTTGATAGGCCTATCTTCTACAAATTTCCCTTTTTAAAGACATTCAAGCTTGGTGCTTGTTACCTCTGAACAACTGACTTCATGCTGATTAATCACTGTGTGAAGAAATCATCATTTCTTTCTCTGCTATGAATTTACTTCTTTCTTCGTTTCTTTGCATTGGCCTGTGTTCTAGTATCATGGGATGTGGGGCAGTGTTATCTCTACCAATTTTCTCCACACCAAGCATAATTTTAGAAATTTCTGGATATATCCTCCTATAGACATGATTTTGTTGTTGTTGTTGTTTTCAGCTAAAAAGAAAGCATCAGTGCCTTTCCTTATAGGGAAGGCACTTCCTCTTCTTGATCACTTTGGTTTCCTCTGGCTCTACAATTTTCTGGAGATGATCTCAATGACACACACTATTCCAGATACAGCTGAATTACACACTGAACAGATATGTCCATTGAGCCATCCACTGCTAGAGATATGCAGTTTTATCAGCCTTGATTTCATGGAATCCCCCCCCCCAGCATTATGCTTATTCCATCTTGGGTTTCAGACCCAGCATGGTGTATAGGTTTGAGTGCTGGACTACAGCTCTGGAGAACAGGGTTCAAATCCCTGCTCAGCCATGGAAACACACTGGGTGACCTTAGGCAAGTCACATTCTCTCAGCCTCAGAGGAAGGCAAAGACAAACCTCTGAACAAATCTTGCCAAGAAAATCCTGTGATAGGTTCGCCTTAGGGTCACCATAAGTCAGAAACAACTTGAAGGTGCACAACAGCAGCATAAGCAGAAGCAGCAACAACAACAACTTGGGCTCATATTGGATTACATGTCCTTTCCTTCTTGGATGGAAATTTATATGTTCTATGGTACATTTTCCAAGACATATGTATTTTTTTTTGTATATTTTCCAAATGTATGCAGTTTTGTCTTTATTCTCATAGTAACTATAGAGCATTTCTGTTCATTTTTCAAATGCACTGGATTTTCTGTGTACATTTTTTAAATGTGTACACTTTTTGAAGACTTTCTTTTCATTTGGTGAATCACAATGCAAGCTTGGAAAGATACAGTTTGCAACTGCACATGGTGTTTGGATCCATACTCTGTTCTGGCAGGTGCAAGCAAAGCAATCTTACATAAAAGGTAACCCCAATAAGTTTCTCATTCCTCACAGCCAGAAATTTTTTTCTTGCTTCACCATATTATATTAATTTAGAGTTTTTTGCTCCAATGTCCATCATGCTATGCTTGCTTACCTCATTTTTCCATTTTATTAAACATTTGTCCAACGTTATATGGCATTTTTGGAGGGGTACTGTTTGTGTTTTCATTCATTGGTTTGAGTTTTCTCCTGAATGCCTTTCGGTTGAGCACATTTTCTTGAAAAACTGGCTGCCTTACTGCCCATCTTTGACTCCAGATCATTTATGAGCATGTTAAATAGCATTTGTTAAATAGCATCATACAGATAATTCTGCTCTCATTTTTCTTTTTCTCTTTTACTTCCATTCAAATATGAAACACTGAACTCTCCATTTACTCTGCTTCATTGCTTCTTCTTTTTACTGATCCGTAAAGGTAAACCTGTTACTGATCCATACATTGCTTTTGCAAAGTGCAGCATCATGGTTAAAATAGATTCCACCTTGGAGCTAATTCAGAGTCCTCTCTTAGATGATAGCATATCTCAAACAGCTCTAGGATACGATTACAAAATTCGTCAGCAAAAAAGATTCATCCAAATCTTTTTTCAAAACTTCAAAGTCTGCTCTGCAGAGCTAACTTAAAAGTATCTCTTTCTCTTGATACTTTGAATGAGAAAATATTTCAGAGATCAGACCATGAAAGCCTATGTTCCACCATTTAGACTTCTGATAGGAAACATATCTTAGTCAATCAGTTAACTTCAGATACCCCAAAAGGGAAGTGCAGATCGGGGTGAGAATATCCTTAACAGGATATATGCTGGCAATTCATTTAGACAAATATATTCGAAAGCAAAATCTGCAAAAATCTGCTTAAAGTTTAGGAATCAAGACCTCAACACTCTTTTTTTTTGTACCTTAATTTCTTATCTGAAACTGCAGGAAGTTAGATTCCAGGGAAGTCATCAGACCTCATCTTGAACTCTGAAAACCAAAACTTTGCTCGAGGGAGATTAAGAAGAACAATGTCATTCTGTGTTGCCAAAGTACATATAATAGGTGATCCTTACATGTACTGTCAGAGGCCTATTTGTTATACAGGGATCAAAGAAGATTACAGATTCTGAAGAAAGTTTTTATTGGTTTTTAATATTGAAAGACAAAAATAAAACCTATCAACAAGAAAGAAGTCTATCAAGGCATGCTAGGATGTAACACCTATTCTGAGTTCAGTAATAATCTCTGCCTTTCTAAGCCATTTTTAAAAATGAAAAATACTCATCATTTTTTCTTTTCCTCCAATATAATTTCCAATTATTTTGTTATAGCAGTCATGATCAGATGCACTTGAATTAGCCAATTTTCTGTGATGGAATAGTACTAGCAAGACTGGTTCAAATGCTGCACAGCTATGATGGTAACTGGCTATCTTTGCAAAGTTACAAACAGTGGTACACTCAAGAGAAGACTTTAGGGTAGATGTCTAGGGCCCCATTCAGAAGAATGTGCTGGAGAGCCCCCAACTACTGGCTGGCTACCCAGATTTTGAAATAAGTGAAATACAGTGGCCCCTCCACTTTCACTAGAGTTCCAGGTGCAGAACCCTCATAAAAGTGGAAAAACCATGAATAACCCTGCCACACTCCCCCTCCTATTCCCTTCTGGGGCTCCCCCTTCCTACTCCTATGCAAAACAGAACGGAATGGGGATGGTGGGGGAAGCCTCATGCAAGCTTTCCTTTTCTGCTCCAGAGCTCCCCCTTTCCTGTTCCCATGCAAAATGGAAGGGAAAGGGAGTGAGTGAAGCCTCACATGGGTTCTTTGTGCCAGGGCAAAATGCTTACGAATGAGAGGGGGAGCTGTGGAGGTGGAAAGGAAGGCTTGCGTGAGACTTCCCTCATCCCCTTTCCGTTCCTTTTTTTGCATGGGAACGGGAAGGGGGACTCTAGAGGGGGAAAGGAAGGCTTGTGCAAGGTTTCCCCCATTCCCTTCCATTTCGCCTCACTGCAAGTTCTCCACACTGGGGCAAAATGCAGGGGAATGAGGGGAGGAGAATGGGGGAAAGCACACGCACTTGGAAATAATCAAATTTGTGAAGGTCAAACACGTGAATTTGGAGGGAGGATTGTAGTACATATAAGTTCTATGGTAGGATGTATATGTGAATCTAAAGATTCTAGACAGATTTAGTGGAGTTTAACTCTGTGCTTTTAACATTTTCAAATGTATAGCTTCCTACAATTTGTGTGTCCCATAAATTGAGGGTGGAAAGCTGTATATAATTATGATATAGGAAGCACCTGGTGATTTGTCGAACACATTTGGAAGCCCTGACATTGGACACAGCAAAAACACGCAGATCCATACAGATCTTTAGTGGGAAGCCCATTATACTCACTAGAGCACTGGTAGCAAAATATGGGGAAATGCTCATTATCAATGAATGAATGGGTGCAGAAAATTTGCCAAGCTACAAAGGTGAATACATTGACATTCTTGAATAACATTATGGAGAAAGAACCAAATAAGATTCCTATTTGGAATGCCAACCATTTTACTCCGGAGTTTTGTTTGATGCAACAATAATGACATTATAATATAGTCTGCCAATAATTGCAGTGCAGAGACAGAACCCTATGGTCATCCAGATGTGCCAGACAGCAGCTCCCACAATCTCTTACTGTTGGCCATCCTGAATAGGCTTTTGAGAGCTGCTGCTCCAAAACATGCAGGAGGCCACACGTTCCTGACCTCTAATGATGAAGGAGATCTTCATACAATCCTGCATGAACAAGGGGCTGTTGTCCCCTAACACCACTCTATCAGCAGGTATATTGCTGCCCTTTTACTTATTTTTTTTTAAATGCATTCTTCCTTGACAATGTCCCTGGCTTCAGTCCAGAGTTTTTCTGGCTTTCAATTAATAAGGCTTAATAGTGCAAATTTATTTGTTTTCATTATCTTTACATTCTACAAAGAAGTTGTTCAGGTTATATGTCAGCATGACAGTTGGTTTAATGTTCTTTAGCTTTACTTTGATTATTGGTATCAGGAGTTCATGATCTGGGTCACAATCTGTTCCTCTCTTGTTTTTGCAGAAAGAATGGAGCTTCTCCATCTTGTGCTTTCAATTATTTACTCCATTTGATTTCTATATTGGCCATCAAGTGATATCTATGTATACAATCACTTCTTGGGTTGCTTGAATAATGTGTTTGCGATTAACAAATGTTGGCCTCACAAAATTCAATCAGTTGCTTTCCTGCTTCACTTCTTGATCCTCGGCCAAATTTTCCTACAATCTTTGATTCTGTTCTCTTTCCTACTTTTGCATTCTAATCACCTATGATTAACAAGAAGTCCTGTTTTGGTGCATGATCAAGTTCCTCCTGGACTCCAGCATAGAATTTTTTGGTTTCTTCTTCTTCTTCTTCTCCCT
The DNA here is from genome assembly GCA_948472985.1 of Iguana delicatissima. Lineage (NCBI taxonomy): Eukaryota > Metazoa > Chordata > Lepidosauria > Squamata > Iguanidae > Iguana > Iguana delicatissima. The sequence goes on along the minus strand of CAOKZL010002388.1, from coordinate 106,261 downwards.
CTGTAGCTAGAGCATAAACTTGGGTTATGGTTATATTAATGAGTTTTCCCTGGAGTTATTTTGGATTGTCTCATCATAGTTTTTTTTGTAGTAAAAGACATCCAAAAGGAGTTTGCTGTGCCTCTTTGTGCACAGTATTAGTGGTACCATGGCACTGAGAGATCCTCCACCAGTATCACCCCTGCCTCTACTGCTGCTGCTGCCCAGCAGGTGTTTGGCACATTTAGTCTGGCTCCTCAACAAAAGACATGAGACCGTGGCAGCACTGCTACCATCAGTATAGCTCCTTTCTGCACAGGAGCATGCACTCATACCACCACAGAAAGGAGGTGCTATGATGAGCAACTCACTTTAGTTCAGATGTAACCCATTTGTGATCCCAGCCTTTCCACTGTGATGAGTGAGTAGAATGTATATCCATGTCAAAATTCACTTTCTCCTCAAGTCTGTCTCAAAGTAAAAGCATCCCGAAGTACCATGTTCCTGTCAGCTCCTCTTCCCAAGTGGTGTCTTCTAAGTCACTTAAGAATGCACTCTGACTGAGAGATAGAAAAGCTTTTTAATTGAACATGGACCTTTTTATTTTTAGTCAGGGTTGAAGTCTCCAGAACATAATGTTACTATAAAGCTATTTCAACTTCTGACATTGTCAGCAATATTATTTACTTGATGTTTGAGGAAAATACTCTCGTCTTCTTTCTGAGCTGTTTGCTATTACATCTTTGCACTGGTGTCTCCTAAATGGGAAAAACATCAGTGTTTATGGAGGCACTGTACTCTTTAGAGCAATAACTGTGCTAATGAGCTCAGTCTTTTGGCTTAGTCAGTGGAAGAATTGTGACAGGCCCTTAAGATCACATTGTCTAGACTGGGATCCATTCAATAGATTGAAATGGACTTTCTGTTATATATCTCAAAGGGGAAGAGCTTTAAACAGCAGATGTTACATGCTAGGTGGTGCTCAGTCCAAACCTTTCTTCATCTTGGAGGGTAGACAGTGGCCATAAAGATAACCTATGCTATTTTATATCTTCTCATATTTTCAGAATAGGATCTTGTACCAAAAGGTCTGTTTATTTCAACCAGTAATTCCTTTTTGGAGGAATAAATTGGACAGTTTATTAAAATTAGATTATACAACTGAATTTGTGCATAGTCTTCATGCATACATAAATAATGGGGCAGAGTTGTTTATTTCTTCACATTTAATCACTGCTTTATATGATCCTCCTTGTATTTGAATTAACTTTTCACATGAGCTACTCTGAAAGCTCTTTGTGGATTCATAAATAGGTTTGGCTGGTAAATTATGAATATTTTTGGTCAAGAGAAGAATAATGAAGTGGGGAACTGTGGAATAGTGTTATTAGTAATTGGTGTTTATGTATATGGGGATATGGACCCAGTTTTAGCATTTATAGCTGCCAGTCATTAAAAGTTAGTGTGGCATAGCGGTCTGAATGTTGGATTAGGACTCCAGGAGATCAGGATCTGAATCTTCACGTAGCCATAGAAATCTAGTGGGTTACCCTGGGCAAATAATCATACTCTCTCAGCCTTAGACAATGGTAAACACTTTATGATCAAATCTTGCCAAGAAAACCTCATGATAGGGTTGCCTTTGGGTTACCATTTGTCAGAGCTGACAAGAAGACACACAATACAAATCATTAATCCCAGGTTTTGTAGTAAATGGCACTGATATGTACAAATGAAATCTCTAAACGCTACAGCCATGATATAAGGAAATTTCCTATTGGATTTTGCTGTAATATTGTTGTTTTTATTATTAGGCCAGTGCTAAAACAAGAGGGTAAGAGAGCCACAGTCGGATCACTCTAAATACATAGAATACAAAGCTAAAACTGTAAAATTAATCAGCAGTAATGAGCATATCATAACATCTCATGAACTAGCAACAACAGAATGCAAGTTTTTAAAACAATGCACTGGACGTGTTTCAGCCAGAAACGTCTGGAGCCATTAAATGCTGTCATTCAGATGTGCACATATCAGGAAGAGCCATTTTTCTGCAGTAAAAACTTAGTGTAATACTACAGAATATTTTGTTTTTTCCTAAAGGAGAATGTATTGTTACTTTATGGAACAAGATATGCAAAATGGCAAGTTCCTGTCTAGCCATGCAGTTGCTGTTCTGTGCCTTCAGACTGACTCTGTGGTGGCCCTGTGCTCGGGTTTCCTTGGCAGCCTTTGTTCAGAGGAGACTTGCCATTTCCTTCTTCTGGGGTTCCTCACGAGACAGTGTGACTTGCCCAAGGTCACCCTGTGGGTTTCTCCAGATCTGTGTGGGGATTTGAATCCTGGTCTCCCAGAGTCCTAGTCTAACACTGAAGCTACTATGCCACAGTGGCTCATAGACAAACTAGTTGCCATCAAAATAGTGAGCACACACCTAACCCATTTTCATGAGAGAGGTGAGCAAAGGAGAAAAGGGCAAGACAAGAGGAATAAAAGTATGTACAGGTATTTAGGGCACACATTTCAGGTCCTTTTCCTCTTGGGGGGCTTTAGGATTTCATGGAGGATGGCTTGTCTTGGGATAATGTTTTTTCTTCAGCTGTGCTTCAACTATTGTGGCCCTGTGATGGCATAACGTCAAGGAAAAACTAGGGGGGTGTCAATGTGTCCTTGTGACAAGGGGTTGCTGGGGAAGATGAAGAACAATACAAATGTCTGAGCTCTCAGAGACCACACTACAACCCCTAATCCAATATAACATTACAGCAACAAAAGAGGAGGCATAAATGATAATTCTCTCAGTGCTAAATGCAGCTGCATGACAGACACCAGAGTGGCAGTTGTTCAAACTGTTGCTCATTCCCCATACTGGGGATGGATTCATTTATTACATGACTGTCTAATTGTTTGGAAAGGTGCAGGACCTCATTGGAACCAGAAGGCTGGCAATGACAATACTGCCAATGAAGAGCGAGAGGCACTCTGGTCATGGGTGCTAGTATCACTATAGGGTTCACCTGTGGTCTGCGTAGCACAGGGAGAGGGGATCTTCCTGGCTTCTGCTCCTATTAGAGTATCCTGGCTGTAGGAAACTGACATTGGCACCTACAAAAAAAAAGAATAGAGCTGTAACGTATAGTCTTCAGATCCAGATGAGTAGTAGCTCTTTGTGAGCAAGTTATCATCAGTGGTGTCCCCTACAAACTCAAGTTATTCACCTAGTGCTACACAGATCTTTCTTCAGCCTCTCTCTCCACAGTGGAAGAGACAGTATAGTCACAAAGACAATATCTATTTCCCCACTCCTTATGGTGTTGCTGTGGCATTTTGCATGCAGTGCTTTTCTTTTTTTATTCTACATGTCCAAGTTAGGATCTTTCAGAGCAGCACAGAAAAACTTTTTTTGTTTTTTGCCCTAGAATACTGAACTGGCCTCCATGAATCCTCCTGGGGATTGCATGCTGCCAGTTAGCATGGGCAGACTGCCTTGCTCTCACCTATCACGTACTTATGAACAGTTGGCTATCTGGCCTCAAGAAGGCAAAAGAAAAGTTTTAGGAACAACAGGAGCTTTGGAGAGCTTCTATTTCCAGATATCCCAGGTACTTTAACGATGTGGTTCCCTCTGAGGAGAAAATGCAGAGAGCCAAGGAGTAGTTTTATGACTTTCCCGGTCTTCTGATAAATGATACTTGCTTCCTAGTGGCCAGGGTTTGGGACTGGAAGACAGCTCACATTCCAGCAGACAATTGTTTTTTAAAAGTATACTTTCTGCACAATGAAGTGTACTGAGGGCTGTAAACCCTTGATTATTTCATCCTTGCATGTGGGGAGGAATACTTATAGTAGTTTTCACCCTCATGTGGGAAAAAATATTTCTCTGCAGTATTCACCCCTTATTTGAACTTCTTATAATGCTGCAGAGGAATTATTCTGTGTAAAATAATAGATAGGGGTTTTTTTTGTAAAAGAAATCCTTTTCTGCACAGAAAAAATGTTTCCTGAGCAGGAAAGAGTGTTTTCTGTACAGACAGGATTTGTGTAAGGAAAGTTTTATGCACACACCAACAAAAAACAAAAACAAACAAAAAAACTCAGAAGAATTTCTACTCAGAAGAATTGCTCTACCACACTTTGGGCCATTTAAATACAGGGAGAAAATTGCACAAAATTCTTGCTGGTCTGCTATTTCTCCTAACAGGGTTTCTCAGCTGTCAGGAACTCTCTTTCTTGACCTGGGAATGAATTATTTTCTCTCCATCGCTAGGCATAACGACAGAAATTCTGCAGAGGTGAGCCACCTGACAATCTGTTCATGTGTCAGAAGTGGCTTCATTTCTGATACTGTTCAGTAAGAGCTTTCACAGGGTTGCTCAGGCCTTCCAAGAGAGTACAACAGCCAGAGGCTGATCGTACCTCTCCTGCTACACAACCCATCATCTGCAGCCAGAGGCAACCATCTCACTCTGTCTGATGCTAGGCTTTGCTCTGGGAACAGGGTGAAAGGATGGAAGTACAACAACAGGTTAAAGAGAAGAGACATGGCTCCAGAGGTCACAGGAAAATGTCTACATTACAAAACCAAATAAGGTTACTGGTCAGGCTCTGATATTTCTGGACTGAAACCTTAGAGCTAGGAATGGCCTTTTGGTACCGCCAAGAGAGTGGACCCTGGTAACATCACTAAGCACCATGCACTGAGCATCAACTATTAGTTAAGCAGCTTGTCATTCAGACAGACAGACAGACATACACACAGAATGCATTTTCCTGTGTGCAAACTGAGACAGAAATCCTAGCTAAAGGGGCTCTTCCCAGATCAAGGTGAAGTGAGAGAATTACAGTGGCTCCTCCACTTCCACAAGGTTGGGGTGCAAAATCTTCATGACAGTGGAAAAACCCCAAATAACTCTCCCCTCACACTCGTCTTCCCATTCCCCTTCTCATTTCCTTGCCTTTTGCCTTGGTGTGCGAGCCTTCCTTCTTCATACCTGGGCCAAAGATAAGAGAATCGAAGTGGTGAGCACTGTGCGTGGTGAAGGAATGCACACGTGTGCCTTCCCTCCCATTCCCTTGCCTTTTGCCTCCATGCACATTCTTTATGCCAGGGCCAAAGGCAAGGGAATGGGAGGGAGGAGCACTGGAGGCAGAGAAGGAAGATGTGTGTGTGCCTTCCCTCCCATTCCCTTGCCTTTTGCCTCCAAGCACACTCTCCACACTGGGGCCAAAGGCAAAGAAATGCGAAGGCGGAATACTGGAGGTGGAGAAGATGCGTATATGCTTTCCCTCCATGTCCTTGCCTTTTGCCAGGATGCACTTGCCTTCTTTCTCTGTGTCCAGCAAAACACAAGGGAATGGGAGGAGAAGAATTGGGGGGGCATATGAACACCTTGCAAATAATCACATTTGAGAAGGTCAAACCTATGAATGTGAAGGGAGGGCTGTATTCCTTTTTACCTACACAGGGAGTCTTATTTGCAAGTTGCCCTGGTGACACAGTGGTTAAATACTGGTACTGCAGCCACAAGGTTGTGAGTTCAATCCTGCTGGGCTCCAGGTTGACTAAGCCTTTCATCCTTCTTCAGATCAGTAAAATGATTACCTAGCTTGTTGGGGGGCAATTAGCTAACCACATTGTAAGTCACTTGGAAAGCACTTAGCTGATAAGTGGTATAGAAATACACGTGCTATTGCTATTGTAGGAAGCTATGCATCCAGCTTGACTTGCACAGAGCATTTTTATGGAAGAGACAGACAGACACAGACTGACAGAAGCTCTCCTGGTGGAGATCTGAGCGCAATCTTTTTCTCTCGCCCAGAGCTGAGCCCACAAATACTAGAGAGGTTGAGCCCCTGTCTCCTGACAGGAGGTGACCCAAGAATGGACCCTGAGACGTAGCAACCCTAAAATAAACCCAATGCTGTTAAAGGCATTGAATGTTAGGTCAAAGGGGAAAATTTAATGTGTCGTCTTGCAAGTCCAGAAGGCCTCAGGACTAGCAGGACATGCTAGTTTTCAGTTTTGTAAAGAATGCTTTCATTATGAGGCAGAAGCTAGTCAATTTAGAACTTGCCTCATTTTCTAATAGGGCAAGACAATCCAGGGCTGGCCTGGCTGTACTAGCAATCAAGGAAAACATCTTGTTGTTATATTTCTTTAAAGTGGCTTTAAGTTGTTATTTTTCTTTAAAATCAAATGTTGCTCTGTGTTCCAGGAGATTTCAGTAAATAACTGTTTTACAGGACCTGTGTGTTATTTTCCATATTCAAACATTTTCTCTTTCCCTGAATCGAAATTTACAGAATCATAATTAGGACACTCAGCCTGTCAAAATTTGCTATGATGTAGCACTAAGTTCATATGCACATGCTGCATAATTCCCAAGGGCATTAAAGCAACAAAGACCTGAATACAAGTGCATGAAAATGCTCAAACTAATCCAAGGCAGTTTTGCTTTAGACAGCAGTATTTAAATCTATGGGAGCTTTGCTTGTAAGTTTTCTTGGTGTAGGTGTGATATTTAAACCAAGAACAAATGTGGGCAACACTAATTTCTTTAAACAACAGTCTTCTTGTTATTAAAAAAAGCTCAGTGTGAAAATGAAATGCCACTGCTTTCAGTTGTGGTATAATTTACCTGCCAGAAATGGGAACGATTACTCTGATAAATGCCTTGAGAGAGAGAGCCCAGGTTGATTTCAGTGCAGGTTGTTCTGGTAGAATTCCTCCTGCCTCCGCTGGATGCAACAGAATGGACTCATGAGAGTTATCTAACAATGCAATAAGCAATATGGATTCTGTATTTCTATAAAAGCACTGAATGTTTGCAAGGAATGAAGTGGACTTTGCATCTGCTCCCAATCACTGGAAAAGCAAAGGAAAATAATATCACAACACATAGGCCATTTCTGCACGATACTGTTATAGTGCTGTTATTCCACTTTCAAAATCCTATGGTATTCTTGGATTTGCAGTTTAGGGAGGAACCTTTAGAATTCTCAGCCAGAGAGTCTTTGGCCTCAGTAAATACAGATCCCAGAATTCCACAGGATCTTGAAAGTGGAATAACAGCACTATAACAGTGTAGTGCAGAAATAGCCACAGTGATGGGTAGTGGCTCAAGAGGAAGAAAGGTTTATGGAATCATTCTCACTACACAATTATAGCACTATTACTCCACTTTAATTGTCATAGTTGTATTATGGAATCCCAGGACTTCCTGCTGAGAGAGGGGCATTTAGAATTCTCAGGCCCTTTCTGCACCCTACCTTCTTCCGATGTCCTCTGATGGGCATCCCAGTGGTGGCTCTGCCAGGAGGGGAGTGTGATGGGAGCACTCCCCTCTGCACTGGCTGCTTCCATGATGAAGGAAGCATGATGGCTCTGCCTCTTCCTTTCTTCTTTCCTTCCTTCCGCAGCACAGGCGGGTACCTTCCTAGGTTGCACTGGGGCAGAAAAGTCTACGATGGTGGTGCAATCATGGGTCATTGAGGGGGAAAACTCATCAATGATTTACTCTGATTGTGTGGCCTGGGGGGAGGAGAAGGATGGGCCTGTGATGATGTCATGCAGAACCATTGTTGCAGTCCCCTTGATCTCCCATCCCTGTGGCGAGTTGGGAGGGTGGAGCTAAAAGGGCCTTGGTCAAAGAGCTCATCTGGTATCCCTGACCAGACAACAAACCCCAGGATTCCATAGGATGGAACCATGACAGTTAAACAAAGAATCATAGCACTCTTATTGTATAGTGTGGAAGGGCTCTATGTCATTTCAAAGGTGGTGATAACAAGATAACATATCCATACTTTCTGTCTGTTTCCACATATTCCTCCTTCAGAGCCATCACTGTACTCTCTGCTCTTTTGCACCTTGTGGGTCCCAAAAAGTTGGCAAGGCCAGTTGGATGTTCTTTCTCTTGTTCTTCTGCAGTTCCAGACTGCCAGGAATCACGACAAATCTTTTCTGTTGGCTCCAACCAAGTTCTGATAGAGCCTGCTGTGAAAATGAATCATTCCGGTGTTCTTTTTTATTTAAAATTACCCCATGCCTGCTGTGAATAAGCCAGCAAATGTCTTAAATAAATAAATATGGAAGCCAAAGTGAAGGCAATTCCTGCGCAACGGCTCCCCTGGCTGTACAGAAATGGGAGACTGGCTATTCTAGCTTCACAAGATAGGGCAGCTGTGTTCCTTTTAGACTTTTTCAGTTATAATTATTATTTAGCCATTTATTCATGACTGAACAAGTTCTGAAAGGATGTGCTCAACCTTCTGAGAGAAGACCTGGCATTTCTCTGTGTTGCTGAACCCCACTCATTTTGCTCTGCTTACCTTCTCCTTGATCTCTTGCTTTTCTCTACTTCTCTTTTCTTTCCAGCCTCTTTCCCTCTTCCCAATATCCAACAAATGCTACCAGTGGTAAATATGTGCTTGTTTTAGTCCTGTTAATCACATAAACAATTTCAGAACTGTTTCCGTGGGAAACAATAGACTTCTCAGCAGTTAATAAGTAAACAAGTGGTGGCAAATACACTTGGTCGATGATGTATACAGTGTTTGCCTCTATCACCAGTTGTGAAAACTTTTCCCATTGTTATGTTTCTAAAACGGACTTGTGGGGTATCTTGAAAGGCCACTTTCCCTTAACCTTCTGAAATTTTGCAGGTTTCTTGTAAAGAGATACTGCTATGACATATGTCATTTCCTTAAAAAATAAATTCCCCTAAACCCATGGAGGAGGAGAAGAGGAAGTAAATCATTTGCTTCCCTTAAAATACGAACACTTAGGCCCTTTTTGCATGGCATTTCTCATGCAAAAGGGCCTCTGGAGTGTTGCACGATTGCGAGGAGTGTTTCAGACGATGTCCTTGCAATTGCGCGACGCTGCCAGGGCCAGCAGACGCCGTTTGTGCACTATATCATTTTTGGCTTTTAGCCAAAAATTCTGCATGATCGCACATCGCTCCGGGGCCCTACATGCACTTACCGTACGTGTGGAGCCTCCAGAGCAGTGGCCCTTGCGCTTCCTCCCCCAGTGCAGCCTGGGAAAATACCCAGCTGTGCTGCGGAAGGAAGAGGCAGAGCCCTCATGTTGCCAGGCAACTCCTGCGGAGCAGAAGCAGCGGGAAGGTGAGAGCCTCATGGAAGAGGCTGCTCGCGTGATCCCGCAGGCCTTTACCAGATGCAGGTAAGGTGCCTAAAGGGCCTTAGAATCACAGAATCTTACAGCTGGAAAGGACTCCAAAGGTCATGTAGTCCAACTCTCTGCCACATAGGAATACACAATTAAAACTCCTGAAAGATGCCCTTCCAACCTCTGCTAAAAGACCTCCAAAGAAGGAGAGTCTACCACTTTCTAGGATATCTGTCCACTGTTGAACAGCTCTTCGGGTAAAGAAATTCTTCCCAATGTTTAAGCAGAATCTCTTTTTCCTGTAATTTGAATCCAAACTTGAACCTATACCAAACTTTGCATTAACCCTTTTGAGATGTGACCAGCTTATCAACTGCTCCTACCTTAGTACTGTACGTCATGTGTGCAACAATGGGCACTGGAAAACAAACAAACGAACACCCCTACAAAACCCTGAGACAAGTTGTGTGATCTTCTTGGTGTTGTTGGTCTGCAACATTTTTCACATTACGTATGTTGGCTAGGGCTGCTGGGAGTTGCAGTTGAACAACAACTGGAGGGCACATGATTCTCACTCTTTAGCAAGGAGGCTCAGCATCTTCCTTTCCCTTCCTTCCTTCCTTCCTTCCTTCCTTCCTTCCTTCCTTCCTTCCTTCCTTCCTTTCTTTCTTTCTTTCTTTCTTTCTTTCTTTTCTTTCTGAAAACCCAATCCCAACCTGGAAAGACTGCTGAATTCAAAGACACAGCTGTGTTAGGGGCCTTTCTGCCCTGCATTGTTATAGTGCTATTATTCCACTTTCAGCATCCTGTGGAATTCTGGGGTTTGTAGTTTACTGAGTCCAAAAATCTCTCTGGCTGAGAATTCTAAATGCTCCTCCCTAAACCACAAACCCCAGGATTCTATAGGATGCTGAAAGTGGAATAATAGCATTATAACCATGTAGGGCAGAAATGGCCTAAGTGAGAGAAAGAAGTTGGTATAAGCTGGCAGACTAAATCTACTTCCTCAGATGCATGGAGTGAAGTGTCTAAGGGCAGACATTTATACCAATAAATGAGCAGGTTGTGTATGTAAATAGTGATAGAAATGCAGAACTTATGGGCATGGTTATGGAGTGACAAGTTCAGTTTGACAATGGTCATTGGAGAACAAAGGTGGGAGGAAAGATAAGGCCTAAAGCAGTGAAGCAGTGGTTCTTAACCTTTTTTTAAAAATAGGACCCTCCTCCATAAATATAATTGTTGCTGGGGACCCCAAGGCTTAAGTCAAGATTTAAATATTTAAATTTAGATTTAAATATTCATATATTTATTTATTTATTAAAGGTTTCTGGAGACCAGGATTCAAATCCTTGCTCAGACACTGGGTGACCTTGGGTAAGTCACATTCTGTCAGCCTCAGAGGAAGACAATCGCAAACCTGCTCTGGCCAAATCTTGCCAAACCACTCCCCTCTCTGTGATAGGTTCACCTTAGAGTTGTCGTAAATCAAAGTGACTTGAAGGCACACAACAACAAAGTGCTGCTGACAGGGGGAGCTTCTTTCCAGGCATCATCTCTCTCTCCTTTTAAAACTGACTTATGCCAACCTAAAGGCAAACCTATCATGGGAGTTTTCTTGGCAAGACTTGTTGCCTTTGCTTTTCTCTGAGAGAATGTGACTTGTCTGAGGTCACCCAGTAGGTTTCCATGGCCAATTGGGGATTCAAACCTTTAAACCTGAGTCATAATTTGACTGTATGCCTGCTGCTGTGTCTCTTTCATCAGGGAGGCAGCAGCGGGAGTGTATGGGTGCTGAAACTGCTCCCTCATTTGCAACCAAGGGACCAGTCTGGGTGAGCGCACATGCCTGACAACATGTTCCTTTCATCATATGGCAGCAAGGGGTGTGGGCACCAAGAGACATAGTGGCAGGTGTGTGTGCCCGAACTGTTCCCTCATTTTCAAATGAGGGAGCAGTTTCAGCACCTGCACCCCCCTGCTGCCATGTCCCTGTTGCTGCTGTTGGTGTCCAGCAGCAGGGCTTTGTGGGCCTCCTGTAAGGGTTCCATGGATCCTCAGGAGTCCACAGACTTCAGGTTAAGAACCACCGGCTTAGAGCCAAAGTGAGTAGATAACCATATGAATGGTGGAGGGAGTTATTGGAATGTAGTATGATGCTGGCTAGGAACCAGAAAGGAGATGTGATAAAATGGGCAAGACAGCCTTCATGAGGCTGTTGTATTAACTTGTGTTATATTATGTGTAGTGTGCCAGGAAGCCACTGTCTCTGTTCAACCAACTGTTGTAGAGATATTTCAATTCTATTGTTTCTCTTTTCAATCTTCCTCTGTGGTTTTTGTTTGTTTGTTTGTTTTGTTCAAGGACTACTGTTCTGAGATCTGCAGGGAATGTCAAAGAAGAAGGAAGTGTTCTGCGACTGGTTTTTATGTATTCCTATTCCTGATGTCTGTTTATCTTCTGAAGCAGAAACTGGTTTAGTGCCAGGTGCAGAGTGCTGAAGGGCACTGTTGACAGAGGATGGCCTATATCACATTAGAGGATGAGCAAGTGGAAGTACCTCTGATATTATGGGTGATGTGATTAGGTTCTGTGATGACATTTCCTGAGTAGATATGTGGAGTTGGCATCTGGGTTTGTGGAAAGGTCTTCTACCCATCTCCCTATCCATGTTGTGTGTCATCCTGTAGGTAAGTAATTGTTTGAGATTGGAAAGCTATCTGTAGGCATGCAAAGGCCTGTTGACAACAGCATTATTGTCCAGAATAGATTGACGATACATCTGAGTGTCTAAGTTGGAAGTTGTATATGACCACTAGTGAAGTTGTGCCATTTCCTATCTTTAATCTTTTTGTAATAGATTAACTCAGGGTACAAGTCTTGTTTTGTTCATTTGTTTTTTTTACTTCATGTGATGGGTACTGTAGATTGAAGAATGCTTGTTGTAATTCCATGAATTTGGCATCCTTGTCCTGTGGGTCTGAGAAGATGTGATTGTGTCAGTGTGCTTGGCTGTAAACTATCGATGTGGTAGAGTAATGTTTAGCGGGTTTGTGATATAGTATGGTGCTTAGATGTCCACTGTGTATGATGGTGTCCAGAAAATAAACTTGTTCTGTGTAGAGTTCCGGGCAGAGATTGATTGTAGAGTGGAAATTGTTGAAATTCTGATGGAATGTCTTGAGTGAGTCTCTCCATGAGTCCAAATGATGAAGATATCATCATCATTCGGAAACATTGTTGTTGCACACATGTTCCTGCATGTGTTATTTTGAATCCTGGCAGGTTTGATCCCTTCAGAGGCCAACTGCTCCTATACATTTTATCCAATCCAACAATAAAATGTTATTGGTATCAAAATGAAAAGATACACAGCAACAAACTTCCCACACCTTATTTGGCTGACACAGTTTGCACTTAAGTGACTACTCTCTGTGTAAATTTTATCCAATTCTGTCAAGAGAGAAAAAATAGCAAGGCTAGGGAGCATTCTCAGTTTAGGCTACAACTCCCAAAGTTTTCCAGTCAGCACAGCCTTTAGTTATGCAGTCTGAGGAATTCTAGGGGTTGTAGTCTAAAAAAGGAACTTTTCTAAGTCCTGAAATAGTTCCAGTTCCAGAAACAGTCAACAGAAAGCAAGCACATTTGGATCTGCAGATCAAAATTCAAATTCAAATCTTAGTTGAAGTAGACTGACCAAATTAGTCCAATCCAGACTGATCTCTTTCGTAAACTATCAAATAATAGTCCAAACCAAATCTTGTGCTCAGCAACTGTAACAGATTTGAAACAAACAAACAAAAATAAAACCCTCGAAACTAAGGTTCAGTGGCAGTGTCTGTGCACAGGCTGCAAATTTAAGGCAGAACGTTCTTGCTCTACATTACTGTTATGAAACGGCTTTCATTACTGCAATCGAAAACATTGAAATACAAATAATGCTATTAACCACTCTGAAGTGTATTTTACTAATTAGCTCATGGGCGATGACAAATAATATGGCTTGCTAGGAGGTCAGAGATATTCCTCAGCTGTGTTGTATAACTTGAGTTATGGCAACTATTATTTTATAGCTCTGTTATAATAAACACATTTCATTGTGTGTATTAATATAAGCAGATGGTTTAATTCTTTTTCAGAGTTGTTTCCAAGCTTGTTGAGAGCTCCTTCACATAAGGGCTGTTTCCTCTGACATAGGATGATTTCTTGCCATAATTTCACTAGGGAGGAAAGAAACATAGATTCATGAGTTTGTGAAAATCACTCCCTCCTAGGAATGCCAACACGTGTTTCAGGAAATTCAAAAGGATCAGGAAGCTGCCTTACCATGAGTGTCTTACCAGTCTTTTGTCCAGCCTACCTTGACTGCTAGGAGCTATCTGGAGAAAACCTTAAACTGCTGTGTCTGTATACACATATGGACAGAGTCACCATTTTACCCAGATGGCCAGTTTCAAGGCATGCCACAAAGTGCCCATTTGGGCCATCATCTGGCCTGGATTCCAAGCTTCTGTTTGGTTAATTAAATACATAAGAATGGAGTTATGGGTAAAATGTGCATTTGCTCTTTTGTGCAACTGTTTTTTGAGAAACGACCCTGCCCTTCCCTTTCTTTGAGGGTACTATTGTTATTAATTTGTTTATATCCCACTTTTGCCCCAAGGGTGGAACTCAAGGTAGTTTAAAATGATTATAACAACATTTAAAATATACAATATTAAAATATAGTTAAATGATTAACAATATCAAAGCAATTTAAAATACACTTTAAAAAAAGATAAAAAGCAGTTAAAAACAACATGATTTAAAGCAATATAGCTCTTTCCCTAAAAATCTTTAGTTTTAACAAGCCTGTTGTATAAAAAAGTGTTTCCTGCTGATAGAAGGACAGGAAGGAGGGAGTCATTCTAGCCTCCCATGGAGTGGAGGGAACTTCTTGGGCTTGGGGCAGCAACTGAGAAGTCTATGGGCCTTTCCACTCTACGCTGTCATAGTGCTATTATTCTATTTTCAACATCCTGTGGAATCCTGGGGTTTGCCGTTTACAGAGGGGCATTTAGAATTCTCAGCCAGAGAACTCTTTGGTCTCAGTAAACTACAAACTCCAGAATTCCACAGGATGTTGAAAGTGGAATAATAGCACTATAATAGTGTAGGGTGGAAAGGCCCATAGACTTCTCAGTTGCTCAGTTGTTTCCACAGGACAGCAAACTCCAGGCATGGGGATGTGAGAGGAGTGGGACAGCAATGACAGTTCCACATGACATCACTGTGGTCCCACCCTTCTTGCATCACCATCCAGTGTGATCATGGGCTAGATAATTGATGGAAAAACTCCATCAATGACCCCTGATTGCGTGAGCCTTCCATTGCAGCCAGCCATGCAAAAAGGCTAGAAGCATGATCATGCACTTCCTTCCCCACTGCAAGATGAGAAGGCCAACTGCTTTGTGGCAGGAAGGGGTGTATCCTTCTGCGGGCAGCTGGTTGTGTGTGGAGAGTAGTGCTGGGAACATGTTTCCATCCCAGCAGAGGCACTTCCGGGATTGTAACAGGAGAACGTGTGAGACTGTCGTCCTGCAGCCTATGTCTCCTGATGCAAGATCTTGGCCAATAATTACAGTAATCTGATGAGAATACAGTAGAAGAACCTGCAAATGATGATGGAATGCCATTACTGCTACTGCTACAGCCACAACTGCTGCTGCTACCACTGTCACCCTCCCAGAAAATACATGATCACTTTATTTCTTGCTCTTTATCTTCACAACATTGCTGCAAGGTAGATTTGCTGAGGGGTAGTAATTACGGATGGGCCAACCGAATCCTCGGCAAGGATTCGAGATTCAGGAATCCGAATCACTGTGCCAAAATAAGCAAACCGAATCTTTCAAATCTGCCACCCAAACAGTCTGTTGGAGACCAGGATGTCTGAAAACTTGGGAGACCAGGATGCCTGAAAACTTGTGAGACTAGACACACAAGGGGAGATGGCAAGTAGGTGAATTTTTCTCTTGGAGTAATAATGGCCTTTGCTAACAATTTCAGAAATTATATCTAGGGTTGTATTTTAAGATGTTTAAATTGAACATTTCATATTTAAGTTCAGCACTTGGCTGGAGACTGCAGGCTTGAGATTTCAAGGACAGCTGAAACATTCCTTTGCATAGCTTCCTTGCAAAGCTCTTTCTGACACAATTCTGGGGTTTCTAGTTTTACAAGGTGTCACAGCCTTCTCTGCCAAAGTGTGCTGGTGCATCATCAAACTACAAACCCCAGGATGCCAGAAGGAGCTACGCAAAGAAAAGCCAGTTTTGACCTAGATTAGCTGTGTACTCTAGTATGTGGCCCTGTTTACACAGGCAGGAAAATGTGGGATTAATCCACATTTTCCTGCCTGTGCAGAAAGGGCCTTCACGTCATTTTCAATCTGGGAAGATCCTGAGGCAAAAGTAGGACAATTGTCCTGGCCACATTTCTTCAGAGGGAGGTTTGCCTTTGCCTAGGCTTTTGCTGAGGCTGAGAGAGTGTGTCTTGCCCAAGATTATCTTTCTTTCCCTTGCTTTTTACACCTTTTAGAAAAAAAGGATTCGAAAGATTCGAGATTTGTGAGATTCGTGGACTTCCAGAACCTTCCATGGATTTGGATCCGGATTTGGAAAATTCTGGATTCATCCCATCCCTAGTAGTAATAGTCCCAAGTCACACGTACATTCCATGACCAACTGGGATTTGAACTTAGATCTCTCTTCCAACTCTAGCACTTTAAGCATTACTCTATACTAGTTCTCTCTGAAGACCAGTTGTTATAAAAATAGTACCAAGGCTGAAACATAATGGTGAAAAAAATGCAATTATTAATGTGCTAAATTTGCACAATTAGAATGCAAATAAATAATGTCTAGGATTCTGTATCACCTGCTTCACTACATAATCAGCTTAGTTACACAGCTAAGTAGTGTCTCCTGGCCCAACCCTCTCCTCAAGTCCTGCTTTATCAGTTAGTAGCTACTGTGAGCAACAGGGGTCTAATTCCCCCTCTCACTTGGAAGCAGCTGACTGATAGTTCCCCCCACCTCTACTGGGAGTGATCTCTGGTCCAGCAAAAGCAGGTTCCCTGTCATAATTTCCCTTCACACTAGAGATCGCTGGGGAGGTGTTGGTGAGAATGTCAGTACATTGCTTCCTGATTGATAGCAGAACAGGCCCCTCTTGCTTACAATGGCTGCTGGTCAGTAAATGGGGACTGGGGGACTTTCACAGTCCCTATGTATTTCCTAAACTGGTGAATATATAGATTGTGAATACAAACCAGTCATGAACATTCAGCTCTAGGTTACACACTGGTAACAGCCTTAGTGAATTCGGGCCAATATGTGTATCTATAATAATGTCTATACGCAAATTAGATGCCCAGAGTTAAGAGGCTGGGATATGATAACCTTGCATATATATGAAATGCACAAACACATGCACAGAGATTAACATAACTGCTTGCAATTTTAAAAACTCTTGCTGAAGCCATACCCATCGAGACTGTCATGATGAGATCTTATTCTTCAGAATTTCCTGTTACTAGCCACTCCTCAAATATGTACTGCTCTCTATTTCTAATTCCTTACTCTGGAAAATTTAACTTGCATGTTTGCTCAGATATCTCCACTGCTTACGAATTCCCGTTTGGTATAATCTTGTGGCTTCTGTTTCTGTCCTCAGCTGCCTAGAAGATCACGGGTACACAGAAGGGCAAATGTTGCTGGGAATCTATTTAGGAAGGAAAAACTAAGGACAAAAATATATCATTTTGACTTCAAAGCAGACAGTCACAATTTCAGGGAAGGCTGAGCTATTCCCACTCTACCTAGAAAACTCAAGATTTGGAGTGAGCATAGCCAAAGGTACCCTGATAATAAGAAAAGTCTGAGACCAGGATGTCTGTCACTTTCTTTTGTGTATTTGTGCAAAAATGGGAGGCATGAATTATATCCTAATAGTAGCTAAGCTCCTCCAGCCCTTAGCATCATGATTTGTACAAAGATCTGACAAATAGGATGTGCTTTTCTAAAATCTGCTATTAGAACAGTTAAAACTCAGGACTTGAAGTTTGGCTGTCAAGACAAGGTAATGCTCCAGCAGCACGGTGCAGGAAGAAACACCTATGCGACAAAATGGTGAACTGTGGGAGTTCTGCTACTCCTTTATGCATTTGAATCAGCCATGAGTGGGTGGATTGTTAGTAGCAGCTTGGGAATGTGTATCCATGCTTGCAGAATGCAGGCTTCCTTTATTTGTATTTGTAAAATGTGTGCTGAGTGTGTGCCCAAGTGAAAGAGACTGAAAGAGAAAGAGAAGGAGAGATTAAATGCATTCCTAGAACAAAGATTTATCCCTGAGCTTGGAAGCACCTAGTTGATAATAATAACAAAAAAGAAATGTACGTCTCTATGATTCTGTGTCTCTGCTGTAGCTCCAGAACTGTAAACCCAGAACCTTGAAACATGGTCTGGATACTAGAGAGAATGTGGAGGTGTTCATATTAAACAGATTGCTTAATATTGGTGCATTAAATTCTGCTTCTAGTCTGCAGTAAAATCTTCAGACACAAGGTTGCAGGTCTTCCCCAACCGGAAAGTAAAGCTGGAAAGACGCTTGGGAATCTCATTCCTCCCTAGGCAGCTCCAGGTACTGCCTTCCCCAAGCTCTTCAAACAGTTTAAAAAAAAAGGGAAAACTGATACCTGGTAGATGGGGCTGGGGATTTGTCTTGTTCTGGAACTGAATGTAGTTCCAGGCGTTCCCAGGGTTCTTCCATTTCTGAACACTTGACACACATTACTACTCTAGCATAAGTTTTATTGGTGGCAAATGATGCAGCAGATGGTACACAGCAGAGAAGCATTCCAGCCCCTTCACTGATAGGGTCCAGCATCCCCTCATAGCCAACAGGAGAACTGGGTTTCTAAACAAATTCTGCCTAGACTGTCCCTTGGCCAGCAATCAAATTCTCCATCTCTGGACATATGGGGAGCCTGTATTGGGTTGCATTTCCTACCCAGGCTGAGGCTGATGGGTTATATAGTGAAGAAGCAAACAAATAAAATCAAGGTACACAAGCATTACCCATCTTCCCCCAGTAGTTAGGAGAACTGTACCGAGTAGATTAGCAACAGAGAAAAATTCAGTCCCCCAGTCCATTTTCAGCATTGATACTTTTTCCCAGCCTCAAAACAAATTGCAAAGTATCCAACAAGGTCACTAATACAGGGTAACTTTTTATCTATTAATCTACTTTATTTATTAAAAAAATTATATCTCACCCTATATCCATATATAGATCCAGCATGGTGGAGTGCTTTGAGTGCTGGACCATTTCCACGCTACCCTCTTATAGCACGATGATTCCCCCTTCAACATCCTATGGAATCCTGGGGTTTGCAGTTTAAGAGGGGCCAGCCAGCCCGTCCCTAAACTGCAAACTCCAGTCACAGGATGTTGAAAGGGGAATCATGTGCTATAAAAGGGTAGTGAGGCAATAGTGCTAGACTATGACTCTGGAGGCGAGGGTCACATCCCTGTTGGCCATGGAAGCCAACTGGATGACCTTGGGCAAATACACTCTCCCAGCCTCAGAAGAGAGCAATGGAAAACTGTCTCTGAATAAATCTTACAAGAAAACTCCATGACTGGTTTGTTGTAGGGTCACCATAATTTGGAAATGAACATTACCATCACAACCAGTACCACCTATATCTGAAGATCTCAGGGCAGCTTACAATAAAATCAATTTAAAAATAATTAATAACAATTTTTTAAAACAATTAAAACATATTAAATGGATTATCAATTAAAAACATACAATTAAAACCATTTTAAATAATGTAACCATAAGTTTGGGCAAAATCCAATACGCTTGGGGGCTTTTGCAAAAAGCCAGGTTTTGACTTAGTACTGAGATGATCCCAGCACTGGCACCAGTTGGGCCTACAAGGGGAAAGAATTCCACAACTGGGGTGCCAATGAGAGAAGGCTCCTTCCCATGTCCTCCCACATTGTATTTCCTTTACTTATGGGAGACAGAGGGGAAATACATCTTTCACACCACTGGAGAGCAGTTAACATGATGCTAACATGAAGCGCTCTAAAATCCATTTGCCTGGTAGCAGAGGCCCAGCTTGTTACAGTGGTGAACAGAGGAAGAGGATGGATGAACAACTGGTGGAGGGCCAGTAGGATAAGTGAGAGGGGGAAAAAAATGACCAGAGTGAACAACTCTGCTCTATACAGCTGGCTACTTTTGGAGTGGCAGAAGTCTTATTTAGCGGTCATTGCTCTTATCCCCCTGCCCATCACTATACTTCTGATCTGCCTGCTATTGGAAACTGTTGCAATAGCTGCACAAGCTATTTCCATATGTATGGATTCTTTGTCAGATGCTTTGTTAAATGGGGTAAGTCTGTAATTGTGCACCTGCACTGCCTACTCTTTGGTGCTAACTTTTGGGGGAAAATTTAAAAAAAAAAAAATTTGAATATTGAGAGACCTTGGTAATGAGACTCTCAATCAGCAGAGTATTTTAGTAATTGCACAAAACGGAAGTTGAACAGATCACCAGCCCCACTTCTTTAACTCTACCCCAAACACACTTAACCTAGCTCAAAATAAGCACGAAAACAGTTTGGTTAAAAATATAAAAGAGTTTACTCACAAAAGCTTGTGCATAGTCTACACAGGTTAATTCTTGAGGAAGGTGGGAGAAAATAAGAAGCACTCATATGCTTGCTGCAAAATGACCCCTTTTAGGAGATCTCAGAGTATGCTTTCAGGACAAAAGGCAAAGACAAAAGGAGAGAGACAAAACGGCCGGAGAACCTTTTTCAAAAGAACAAGGAATGTGTACGTGCTGGAGGAAGAGGTGTTAACCAACAAACAGGAAGTTTTCTCTCTAGGCTGTCTCTCTATGCTTACAATAGACATGCAAACAAACTAGCTATTCAATTAGGCATGCAAAGGTTTCCACTCCCAATATCCCTTCTCAACCGTGCATGCACCCCTGAAGTCCCATCATGACAAGCAGGTTCTCAAAGCCGTCTCTTGGTAGAGGTTTGGTCAGGATATCAGCTACCATCTCAGTGGTTGGACAGTAGATCATCTTGATCATTCCATTCTCTGTGAGCTCACGTACTTTGTGGTATCTTGTTCCTATGTGCTTGCTGCGTGGTATCATCTTCTCTGTTTGAGAAAGTTTAATACAGCTTTGGTTGTCTTCCATAACTTGAATTGGTTTTTCTTCATTTATTCCAAAATCAGACAACAATTGATAAAGCCATAGTAATTCTCTACATGCTTCTGATGCTGAAATATACTCTGCTTCTGTAGAGGATAAGCCACCACACTCTGCTTGTGGCTGCCCCATGAAATAGGTGCCATCTCCATACAAAAATAGGAAACCACTGACTGAGTGATAATCTGCAGTATCACCAGCCCAATCTGCATCAGTGTAGCATACTAACTTTGGATTGCTACTAGCTGGTAGCTTCAATTTAAAGTTGATAGTCCCTTTTAGGTATCTAGCCACCCTTTTTACTCCAGTCCAATCTTTCTTTGTGGGTGAGCTAACTTTCCTGCTCAGAATCCCTACAGCAGATGCAATATCAGGTCTTGTGTTAGTAGATAGGTACAAAAGTTTTCCTATTGCTGTTCTGTAGAGACTATTATCTGGTAAAGCATCACTTTCTTCAGTATTTTTAAGAAAATCTGTGGTCATGGGTGTTGCTACAGTATAGGCATCCTGGAGTCCGAAGTTTTCTAAAAGTTCAGCAATCTTTTGTTTTTGATTCAGTAGAAAAGATCCATCTTGTTCTCTTTGAATCTCCATGCCCAAATAGAATCTTGCATCTCCTAACTCTTTCAATTCCACTTCTTTGTTCAAGTGATGTACAACTTCTGAGTAGTCTATTTCTGTTGGTGGCTATAATCAAATCATCAACATAGGTCAGGATAAAGGTTGAATAACCTTCTTTGGTTCTGGTGTATAACACTGATCCGCTTCTCCTTATTTAAAGCCTAATTGTTTCAACATTGTGTCTAGTTTCTCATTCCAAGCTCTAGCAGCCTGTTTAAGTCCATACAAACCTTTGTTCAGCTTGCAAACCAGATGCGGTTGCTCCTGGTCTGCAAAGCCTGTAGGTTGTTCATGTACAGTTCCTCTGTTATTTCTCCATGTAAGAAAGCAGTTTTCACATCAAGGTGTCTGACATCCATTTGTTTGGAAGCAGCTAGACTGAGAAGCAGTCTTATGGTACTGTGTTTGACAACAGGCGCAAATGTCTCATCAAAGTCTATTCCAAATTTCTGCGAGAAGCCTCGTGCAACTAACCTTGCTTTGTAGCGTTCCACCTTTCCTTGTGCATCCAGTTTCAGCTTGAAGACCCATCTGGATCCTATGGCTTTCTTTCCTGGTGGAAGCTCAGTAAGTGTCCATGTTCTATTCTTATACAATGCATCTATTTCTTCTTGTGCTGCCTTTCTCCACTTAGCTGCCTCAGTTGCAGGCATCTGTTTAATTTCTTCAAAGCTTGATGGTTCATTTGGTAACACTGATGTTGCGAGGTAGGACAAGCGTGGAGCTGGTACACCTTTGTTGGGTTGCGTTGAGCGTCTGGGAACCTGGTCTGGAACCTGGTCTGTCTCTGCAGCATCCTCCGGTCCAGTGCTCAGGTCAGAGCCATCTGCATCCCCTTCTCTTAGTGTACTGCTCTCTGCCTTTAGCTTGCTTTCTGCAGCAAATATCTCAGTCCTTTGTTCAGAATCAGGTTGTGTAGCTGCTTGTGGTATTTCAGATGTAGGCAACATTTGCACTTCTAAGAGAGGTTCAACACTTTGCCCCTCTTCCAGTGATTCTAAGATAGTCTCTCGTTCATCTGGAAAGTCTATGACAGTTCCTTTCTTATCAACTCTGCTTTGTTCATCAAAGTAAACTACATGCCTAGTAGCAACTTCACCAGTCTTTAAGTTCATTACTCTATAGCCTTTGCTTCCAGGAGCATAGCCAATTAGAATAGTCTGCTCTGCTCTTGCATCTAGTTTGTGTCGCTTCTGTTGTGGTATGTATGAATATGCAATACTTCCAAAGGTTCTAATGTGTTTCATGTCTGGTACTTGCCATGCCATAGTTGAAATGGTGTTCGGTGGTGCCTTTTGTTGGCAATCTATTCTGGAGATACGTTGCGGTCATAAAGGCATCACCCCAAAATTTACTGGGAAGATGAGCATCTGCCAGCATGCACTTTGTCATCTCCAGGAGAGATCTCAGTTTCCTTTCAGCAATCCCATTCTGCTAAGGAGTGTAAGGAACGCTCCTCCTGTGCAAAATGCCATGGTCTTCCAGGAAAGCTTGTGTGCGATGTGAAATGTACTCACCAGCGCCATCTGTCTGGATAGCTTTAGGTGTCATCTCAAACTTGTTTCTCACCATGACAACATACTTCTGTAGCATGTCTTGGGCTTGACTCTTCTCTTTCAGGAGATAAGTAACACAATACCTTGAAAAATCATCCACAAAAATTAAAGCATTTCTGTTTCCACCAAGTGAAGGAACATTAAATGCACCACACAAATCACTGTGAATGAGATCCAGTACCTTAGTGGTTCTCTTTTCATCCTTGGATGAAATGAGGGTCTGACTACTTTTGTTCAACACAAGTTACGTACCTGGTAGTCTTTTCATTGTATTGTTGATTCACCTTGATTCCTGTAGCCAAGTTCTGGTTCTGTAGTTCAAGAACTGCCTTTGGATCGCAATGTCCAAGACGTCTGTGCCATAGGTCAAGGCTGTCCTTTCATCTGTGCTCTAGCAACATTAGTTGCTGAAAGATGTAACTCATAGACACCATTATTCTCAAATACTTCTGCAAAAAGGACATTATCTTTGGTAATTGTGCATTTCCCTTGTTTGAAAAGTATTTCAAATCCTTCTTATCTAAAGCAGACACACTGAGCATGTTGCAGTGTAATTCAGGAACAAACAAGACATCACTTGCTACATTCTTGCAACTTTGCCATTAGGCAATAGACAGTTTAAAGTGCAGCTTCCTGATCCCAGGATCTGCATGGATTCACCATTTGCAGCTTGAATCTTTCCTGTTGCATCTGGATCCATTTTATCAAAATATGCATCAGAAAATGTGCTGTGATGGTACAGCCAGAATCTATAATCCAACCATTATTTTTCTGCTTGTAGTCATTAACTGCCAGAGTCTGCCCCATTAAAAGAAGATTATTTCCTCTGTAAGACTGTTTGCTTGGTTCACCCACTTCATGCTGCCTTTGTCTTGTAAATTTCTTAGTTGGAGAGCTACCACTGGCTGAGGGCTTTTTTGAAAGGGTACAGTTTCTTGCAATGTGACCCTTTTTGTTGCAGTTCAAGCAACTGAGCTCTGATTGGTCCCTAGGCGGAGCTTTGGGTTTGCCCTTCTTAGTGGCCAGGGAATTTGATCCACTTGGTCTCTGTGTATGATCAAAAGGGGAGGCCCCTTGGTCAATGCATTCTTCTCATAGTTTAGACAAAGCTTCATTAAAGGTTAGCCCTTTTAAGTTTTGTAAAAGAGAGATGAAGGGATTGAACTCTGCTCCCAGAGTTCCAGTCAGGAAACAAACCTTTTGTCTACCAGAAAACTGGAATCCATAGGAATTCAACTTATCAAAAGTTATAATCAGTTTGCTGATATAAGCTTCACAGCCTGCTTTAGTATGAAGGCGAAGCTGTACAAGTTCCCTCATCCAAATTGACCGAGATTTTTCAGATGAAAGACCATACACCTCCTTAAGTTTAGTTAGCATTTCATTTGCAGATTTGCAATCTCTTACATAGAGTAGCTGATTAGCCTCCAGTGCGTTACCAATCAGATACTGTGCAGTTGCATCTTTTCTCAACCATTGTTCTGCAGATTCACCACTTGGTTTTTCTTTTTCAATTGCATCCAGAACTTTATGGTAATTAAAGGCTAAATTTAATTTTTGTCTCCATTCTGTATAGCTCTCATTGCTGAGTCGCACAAGTCTGGGTTTGGAAGCTAGGTCTAAATCTGCTTGCAGCATTTTTGCTTTAGTTAGCAATTCCAACAAAAAGAGAAATCAGCTCCCAAAAAGGTAAAAATTCTCTAGCTAGATGTGTGTTTCCGAAAAGGGGGAAAGGGGGAAAAAAAAAACAGCCACTTTCACAAGAAAGACACAAAGCAAAAAATAACTAAAACCCGAAAAATCTGGTAACTGTTCTGTTCTGGGACCCCATAACCTGTTGGGGAAATTAAAAAAAATATATTTGAATATTGAGAGACCTTGGTAATGAGACTCTCAATCAGCAGAGTATTTTAGTAATTGCACAAAACGGAAGTTGAACAGATCACCAGTCCCACTTCTTTAACTCTACCCCAAACACACTTAATCTAGCTCAAAATAAGCACAAAAACAGTTTGGTTAAAAATATAAAAGAGTTTACTCACAAAAGCTTGTGCATAGTCTACACAGGTTCAATTCTTCAAGTAGGTAGGAAGAAAAATAAGCACCCATATGCTTGCTGCAAAATGATCCCTGTTAGGAGATCTCAGAGCACGTTTTCAGGACAAAATGGCGAAGACAAAAGGAGAGAGACAAAATGGCCGGAGAATCTTTTTCAAAAGAACAAGGAATGTGTACGTGCTGGAGGAAGAGGTGTTAACCAACAAACAGAAAGTTTTCTCTCTAGGCTATCTCTCTATGCTTACAATAGACATGCAAACAAACTAGCTATTCAATTAGGCATGCAAAGGTCGCCACTCCCAACACTAACAGTTGACAGGAAAACTCAAGGCCATTGCTCTCCTTTCCTTCTTATGTGTTCTAATATTTAAAGCAGACTTGGACTGGACAGCCCTCCAGATAGTGGGCACCTTAAAATAAAGGCCTTCCTTTTGTCAAAGAGGATACATAGCTGAATTGGCATGCCATCCAACTCCTAGCTAGAGAACAGCCTTAGCCAATCATTCGTGGTTCTGGGAGGTGGTATTGGTGGAGAAATTTAGGTAACTTAAGCAAGTGCTAAAACATTTTCCCCATCCAGCGTACATATGCTGTAGGATGGAGTTAATGATGAGCAATCAGGCACAAGTGATGTGTGGGGGTGTGTGGTTTGAGGATTTTGAAAAAATTGCTTGCAATGAAACAGTCTGTCTCTCACTACTATTGATTTTGGCAATGGGGTGTGTGTACATTGCAGACAAACTGTGAGAGGCAATCAATAATCATCATTCTTAGCAGTCATTACCCTGCTAATGGGAACTACTGGGCCTTTCATTTCTTCTGCTCTGTGTGTGTGTGTGTGTGTAGAATTAAAAGGAGCAGTCATTCAGGCTCACTTGGCATTGAAGAGGCCTCTGCTGTTGTTCTTGACAAGATTATTTTCTGCAAAACCCTGGACTGCATTCACACAAGGACTGAAGGTTCTGATGTAGTAGAGCCACAGGGTCACAGATTTGCATCTTCCAAAAGGACAAATATGTGGCTGCTTCTCTTATTTTAAACCATTAAAAGTAAATATTTTGCTATTGCTGTGTTTGTGTTTTCATTTTAATCCTTTTATTGTTTTTTTGTCTTAATTATATCTGTTCTGTTTAATTATAAACCACCTTGAGTCCCATTTGTGGGAGAAAGGTAGAGCATAAACTGGACAAACAAACAAATAAATGCTCAAATACTAATTAATATTTATAATTAATATTTATATTGATATATTTTAAAATTATTGTTTAATATTACCATTATCAAAATGTCAGTTTTGTAAGATGTTGATAATGTTAATCCTAAAACCAAATATAAATCAAATATGCATTCAAAATATACACCTGTGCACAGATACAGCAGCTCTCCAGTTCTCAGTAAAAGCATTCTAGTTTTCTCACAGGCTATTACAGCA
Organism: Iguana delicatissima; assembly: GCA_948472985.1. NCBI lineage: Eukaryota > Metazoa > Chordata > Lepidosauria > Squamata > Iguanidae > Iguana > Iguana delicatissima. Next base: position 80,202 of record CAOKZL010002388.1, on the reverse strand, counting down.
CAATCTTCCTTCTCTGATTTGTACACAGTGTATGCATACTGGCAAAATAGCACATTTTTTTTCCATTCATATTTCTCTGAAACATCCCATATTTCAAATACAGGACTCTAGGTGTCTTGATCATAATGGACAACATCCTAAGTGTCTCTACGGGTAACATTTCCATAAGAATGGAACAGGGACTCAGTCTATGTAATGGTTATTGTACAGATCACATTCCAAATACTAGAGTAGTACTTTTGTGAAACTGTCAGATTGAATAAGACTGTCAAAAAGTGCAAATTCTGCCATCCCTTTTCAACAAAGGTATAGTTAACGTATTCTGATATTTGTTTACTTAATATACCATCTTTCTCCCAATATGGGGCTGAGGGCAGCTCACAGTGTAAGTTAAAACAAAACATAGTTAAAAATGATGGCCAGAATCCTCTATCGTGGTCTATATTATGTAAACTTATGTATATTCAGCTATGTAGCAGAGATGCTAAGAAGCTCTATTAGTAGGTTATGAAGATGCATAATGGGACCCTGGCAAGAGTGTCCCAATACACATCAGCTTTCCTTAGCCAGTGTCCTGATGAACAAGGGGATTGATGTGTATCAGTCCCATTGTGCATCGGTCACTTTGCTGACTCCTCTATGCAGTAGTGAAAAAGCAGGCCTTTCATGGATATGGAAATTACAAAACTGCTGAGTTCTAATTCCTGCAGACATAAGTCCACATGTGAAGAGGTAAGTCCCCAACAGGATTTCCCCACCAGATACAAACTCATATAAAAAACCATGAATTTAAAACAATTTTTTTTTAAAATATTGTACTCAATTTTGGTAATTTGTAATTTAGTAATTTGAATTTTGGTAATTCTTATAAAAAAGAAGTTGAAACAAAGTTCCCACCCATCCCTGCCCAGCACCATACTAGACACACAAGCAGATTTTTCTATTTCATGCTACAGTTAAGGGAAAGATCCAGCCAAAGTAAAAGGTACTTAATCTGACTGGTTTTTGCTGAAGAGAGTAGAGCAGTTGGTTACCTTGCCCACTGAAACTGATGGCAGTTATACATTCCTATCTTCAGCTAAGATTGCTAAATGATCTTCAGCTAGGATCACTCAATGTTTGTTGGCTTCAGAATGTGGCTAAGAAAATTCAGTGTAACATACTCTATATTTGAACAGACAGCTCCAAATAAAAACCAGTGGCCTGGTAGACTTTTTCATTTTAATTAGGATTATTGGCCTGATAACAAGCATGTCTTCCCTGTAGGATGTCCACAGACAAAAGATGTTTAAGGATCAATTATATTTGGTGCTTGATTTAACGGCATTTTAATGTCAGCTCTTTTCTAGGGTGGAGGAAGCAGCTGGGCTTGCATGAAATTCTGCTAGAGGCATACTTAAAAACTGCTTTCCTTCAGTCTCTCCAAGAAATGTCACCTCATCCTCTCTGATCAGTCAGGCATCATGAAGACATTGTTTGCTAGTCTAGTCATTCTAGTTTAATCTAATTGTGTTTTGTAACAGATGTCATCAGACTTCAGAAGAGGAATTGGAAAAAGAAACAGCCAGGGTATTTGCAAGTGACATACAATCACTTTGAAATATTTATAAATGGATCAAGACCTTTACCTTTGACTGACTGAAGTAGGGTGAACAATCTGTTGCTGATCATGGGTGTCATTGTACTCTGTACTCATTCAATAAGGAAATAGTACACATTTCAGGCAAGTTCAAACTGATCCATCTGGAATTATTCTTGCCTGCAAGCGGAGGGCGGGTGCGCGTTGGCAGCGGCAGGCTTGAGTGGTGGTGGGCAGGCACGGGTTGGCAGTGGCGAGTGTGGGGGGATGATGGGCAGGCACGAGGCGCAGCAGGCAAGAGGGTGCTCCCCTGGGTATTGGCACCCAGGGCACATGTCCAAGTTGCCCCACCCTAGATCCACTTCTGGTGCTGGGACAGAGAAAATGTGGGTTGCTTGAAGTAAGACACTATCATCTGTATACAAACTAACTCAAATGTTCATTGAACCAATCTCTGTATGTTTCATGTTCCACAATTAGGGCACTATGTTTCACTTTAACTGGCACAGTTCCATCCTGTGCAATCCTAGGGTTTGTAATTTGGTGAGGCACTAGAGTCCTCTGGTTGAGAATTCTGAATGTCCCTTCCTAAACTGTGAACTCCAGAATTCCCTAGGATGTTGCCATAGAAGTTAAAGTGGAATCACCATGCTATAATTTTGTAGTGTGAAAGGGCTCCAGATTTTGATGAATGAATCATAATTGCCGGAGGTTTGATGAAACAGACACATATCAGCAAGAGGACAGGCTTGCCTTGTTCCTCTGCTTATAGGAAAGGATTCAGATCTGCAATTATTTCTTGAAACTGTGATGCATTTTTTCTCACATAGGGCCTGAATATAGTTTTAAGAAGGATTTTCGGCCTCCAAACTCTCTAGTAGCCCACCTCCACAAAATAAATAACAACAAAAAAAAAAAAAATCCATCCAAGCAAAAGCTTTCTCAGTATCTAAAGAAGCAAAATCTCTCTCTCCCTTTTTCTCTAAAGGAGGGGCTTATTCTAAAGGGCCACTGCTCTTCATTTCAAAATAATTCAGTCTGGCCAGGAGGACTTTATAGTAAGGAAACTGTTACCTGATAGTAAAACCCTTCTGGTCTGTCTGAATGCATTTTTAATCCATTTCATATAATCTCTTTGCATAAGTAGATACTAAATTTTGTAATCTTCATTTAAAAGTGGTGCTGGAAAATATAGTGAGATAAATGATGAATTTTAAAAAATCTTTCTTGTTGGTTGAAGTAACCCTCACCTTATTCCATGCATCTGAGATCTTAAAGAAACATTCATCAAAGAACTTTAATGAGACTACTAAGATATCAAGGAAAATGTTATAAAATGCAGTAGGTAGTCCGTCTGCGCATAGTGCTTTATGGCATTGATCAGTTGAGATATCTCTTGTGCAGTAATCGAAGGATTCAGCAATATTCTTTTCTTATCACTAAGTAATAGAAGTTCTTCTTTGATTAAGATAATCTTAATCTTAAAATACTATTAAAATATCAACATTACTAGAGTTCACAGACTTGTATAAATCTGTATAGTAATTTACACATTCAAATACTGATAGACTGTGTACCAGTCTAGCTCCCTAGGATTAGTAGTTTGGTGCAGGGCTTCCTTTTTAACCAAAGGAAGGTAGTGGAAGTTGTTTTCTGTTCACTTCCTGTTTTTAAAAAGGCCTTTCCTGGTGGGGCAAAAACATGGTGACAATGTCTTCATGCGCCCTAGAGAGCATTTAGGGGAAATGTTTTGTTCTTCTGCTGCCCAGCCCATGGCATGTAGTCCATCCACACTCCACACAATCACCACAATAGGATGCAGGACATCTCTGTGTGCATTTTTTTTCATTGTGGAAAGATTTCAGGAATCAGAGAGAGGGTGTATCTAAAGTACAGAGCTTTAGTGAAACCGATAAGTAGGCACTGCAGTATTCTAGAAGAGAACTCTTGAGTAGCTCACCAGACTACAAACCCCAATATTCCAGAGGGTAGAAACATGGCAGTTAGAAGTGGTATGATACTGCATAAGTGTGAGTGCTGGCACTGTATACTGATAGAATTATGGGATTTTACAACTGGAAGGCACATTGGAAATCATTAGTTCAACTCCTCAATGTATGAACCTCGCAAATATAGCAATCTTGACAAATGGCTGCCTAATATTTCCTTAAATGTTCCCAGCAAGGCAGAATGTGTAGCGGGAACACAGAGGCAAGGAGACCACGGAAGATAAAGGAAAAAGAGTTTATTGAATAGCGGCCGGGCTTCTAGGCTGGAATCACTTCCAAAGTGCCAAGAGAGCCCCGAGCAAAGTTCACAGGAGGGTTTTATACACTTCTGACACAAAGACATCCCCTCGCCCCCACCTGCTTACATTCTATACTTCACTTTCACCTCTTATCATATGCGTTCCGGCAACAAAGTATCCCCGCATACCATTCTCAGAGGGAAGCGGAGAGTATCGTCCTTCAGCAGCCTACATTCCTTAGAAGTTTACTTTAAGTGTGACTAAATATAAGTGAAAGGTCCTAATGTGACAGGCTCCTAAGCTAACCTAGAGACAATCAACTAATAGCAATTAATCCATTATTTGGAATTATTTGGAACCCTTAACAATCCCCTTCATTCCCCCCTTAAATGCATAATTTTTATGCATTTTATCCATGTGACAAGGAAGCCTGTTCCTCTGTTAAACAGCAATAATTCCTAGGAAGTTCTATTGCAGTATATCCATGTATCTATAAATGTGTGTGTAGGGCTGTTTCAGCTTCCATCCTACTCTCATGTAGATAGGAGTTCCACGTGGAAGTCCTTCTGTATCTGTCTTTAGTAGGGGTGGCCAAATCTGTCACTTTCACTCTATAGCACATGTGGATTTTTTAAAAGTCAACTTATCTTTCACAGATTCATGAATTTATTAAGTTTTTATCAAAAATGAACCAAACAAAATCCTCAGCCATCTGCATTGGTGAAATCAAATAAAGAATTAAAGGTCTAAGAGAAAGAAAGAAGAAGATGCAGCAGCGCCAACTCAGGACTACAAGCAAGGATGCATACACACAGGACAGGGGTTCAAAGACAGGCTTACTCAAAGTCTTCTGTCTGAATGGGCATTTCTGTCAATTTCACTTCTACCCACACAGCCAATTTTTAAAAGTCAAGCTTTTCCCATGATGTTTATGGAGCAATTTGTAAGTGATGGAAGGATTTTATATATATATGTAAAGACATTCTTTTAAATATTTATTTAGCTCTGTTGTAATTATATGGAAAATGTTAAATTGATATACCAATTAAGAATAGTAACAAAGTATCTGAAACCAACAAAAAGAGTAACAAATAGGGAAGATGAGCAGTGAAGACAGAAGAACATAAAGCCGTAATTGCTAGGATAAAAATTCCAGGTTCATTGAGTCATTTTAATTATCACAATGGATTTTTCCAACGTCTAAGTTGTGAGCCTGATTGCAAAGAAATGAATGAAATTCTCACCCATCCCTAACCCCTATTCTTTGTCAATCACTTCTACTTTTTAGGAGTTTTAAGCCTGAAATCCTGTGCATATGCATCTGGGACAAGAGTTAGTCATATTAAAGAACATAGGACCTATTTCCAACTAAACAGGCTGTGTGCTTAACATACGTAGTATTATAATGCATGCCCTAGCCAGCTTGTCTTATCACCACTGACACACATTTAAACAGATGCTACACAGTAACCTCAGGGAAAGAGAACACCATATAATATCTGAAAACACTTTAATTTGTACAGCCTCTCCCATCTTGTACAAAACAATTTTTCCCCCAGTAGGAAAATGTGGAGCCCAGCAGGAAGCTCATGTCGACCCTGATGGCTGCCAAGACCTCATCACTCATGATAGAGAGCATGCATCAAATTCCCCAAGCAGTAGGTATGAAAGAAGCTATTTAAATATTATCTTGGCAGCTAGGAGAGCTTTTGCAACTAGGCCTTTATCAGGAAAGCAAAAGCTGATAAATCAGGCAGTCTCTATAGGGAGATGAGTTTATAATAATCACAAAGCATGACAGGAGAGAAAAAAATGGGGGGAGGACAGTGGAATTATTTTTTGAAAAACCTCTTTCCAAATTAAAGGTTGTGTTGATGGAAAATGGAGATGAAGCACCTGGAGGTGTAAAGAAAGGCCACGGGGACATTAGAAGTAGATAGTGGCTAGGTGCTGGCAATGCAATGAAATGATTCGTTGGAGGGATGCTTTTATCAAGACTTAGTGCACAAAACTGATGGAGATAAGTGGGAATAAGGCAAACAAGAAGGCCAAAGGATTAATTTGCATCCTTCTCAGTCTTTACTTAAAGTATGCTAATTCATACACTGAGTTTTTCAAAACTATCCTGGCCTTTATGCTCAAGGCAGCTTAATAGAATGACAACAAAAATGTTTTGTAAATGCAAACAAGCAAACAAAAAACCAACTCCAAAAACAAATAATAAGAAAGTGAGAAGACTCCCATGCTAAGAACACTGCCTTGAAATATATGTGTGTATATGGTTTTTTAAATTATTTGTTAGATTGGGTGTTTTTATTGGAATGGCATACTCTGTTCTACTGTGGTTGGTGCTTAAGGTATCATACACAATGACATTACTTGTAATATCACTCTTGTAATAGCTCCAGGCCTATCTCTTCTGACATCACAAGGGCCCTTTCCGTACCTTACCATCTTCTGGCGCTGGGGTGCGGGAATCGTGCTAGCAGCCTCCGATGAGAGGCTCTCACATCCAGGGTCCTTTGGCTCCGCACAAGCTGCCTGCTCGCACGAGAGCCCCACCACTTCCTTCCGCAGTGCAGCCTGGGAGTTTCCCAGGCTGCACTGGGGGAGGAAGCATGACCGGCATGGCTCTGCAGGCTCTGCACACCAGGTAAGTACGTGCGGGACCCAGGAGCAATGTGTGATTGCGCACCATTTTCGGCTTCTAGCTGAAAATGAAAAGGTGCATGAGCAGCACCTGCCAGCCCCTGGAGCGTTGCGCGATTGTGAATGTGTCATGCAGATCGCTCCTCACAATCGCGTGATGCTCCATGGAAAATGCTGTGCTAAAAGGGCCAAGGAGTGGTCCATAGAGCTCAGGTTTCAGCCCTGAAATCTCAGGCCCTGGAATAGTCCTGACCTGGCAACATCAGACATTGTGAGCTTATTTGCAAGAATGTATCAAGATTTCACCCATGTATGAATGACCAACCAAATGAAACTCTCAGGGGGGCAGTGTTTTTAGGGCTGCAGTCCTGTTGGTGCACTGTGCTAGTGAAGTATCTTTGTGCAGGCTTAATGCAGTGATGTTGACGGAAGGCTAACAAAACCCGCTGATTCTGAACAGCCTGTTTCTTCAATGTCTTACTTTCTTTACGGCACATCTTATCCCTTTTCTCCTGGCACCATTCCCTACACCAGTGTAATTTCACTGGCATAATATGCCAGCAAGATTCTGGCCTATGACTGCTGCCTTTTGCACAATGCCTTCTGAAAGAATGATGCCAGATTTACCCAAGACTTTTGTTTTCCCTTGGTAAACACTAGAATTTAGAACTTAGAACTGCTCCAGTGCTGCTTTACTAATTGCAATGGGCCAGGCGGGTGGGTGGGCAAACACCAGGAATTCATTTTGGAAAAAAAGCATAAATGACATAACTGCCTTTTGGCCACATGCAGACTGCCATGTGCACAACAGGAAACACATACTTGTCAGAGAGCGGGAAAAGAAATATTTTGGTCAAGCAGCCCTTAAGAATCCTGCAGTGCACACCCTCTGTGAAATCTCCAAGAAAGAGGGTTCCAGTCTGAGAAGATGAAGAACATGCTGTGTGAGATAGTAGTTAGGGGAGATTTTGATGATGCTAAATGAGATTCAGAATTCCTTTCCACTGAGGATCTCCTCTAAATCTTCCTCTGCTGCTGCAATGTCAACTTAAGCTCTTTCCGCACCTTACCTGGTTGCAGAGACATCTGGTGTGGGTCCCGGCATCAACTCTGCTGGGAGAGGAGTGTGACAGGAGCATCTTCTCCGCACCAGCTGCCCCCATGCTCCAGGAAGCACGATGGCCATGCCTCTTCCTGACACAGTGCAGCCGGATTGCTTCCCAGGCTGCGCGAGGGCAGGAAGTGCAACCACTGCACTTCCAGGGCCTCCATAGACAGGGTAATCCACAATGGTGCCATGATTACCGGTCATGGATGGGAAAAACCCATCAATGATATGCAGTGCAATCATGTCACCTGGGGACAGAAGAAGGATGGGACTGCAGCAACATCGTGCATAAGTGTTGTTGTGGTTCTGTCCTTCTCCTGTCCCTATGGCTGGTTGGGAGGATGGAGCAGAAAGGGCCTTAGTCACCCTTGTGACCAGGCTTAGCTTACCTATTGTTTTCATTTTAGTGCTTTGCATTGCTTTGCTTTTTGGCCATTGATCATTTTAATTATGCTGCCTCTTCACAGCCTTCCCTGAAGGCAGAAAAAGTACGGTCTCCTGGTGAGATTTTACAACCAAAAGCTGGCATTTCCTCCAAAATTCACAATGGGTTGTGCCAAAACAGCCAGCATCACAATAGTAGGTGGTTTGTGTATAGGTTACTGCCTCCAAGCTTTGATGACTATTTTTTTTTTTTTGCAAACAACCAAAAAAGTTCTTCAGTTCTTTATCTCTTGACAGTTATCACTCTTGAGGATATATCAGCCAGTGGTCCCGTTGATTGTGAAGCTACAGACTCCTCACAGAAGACGGCTAGACAAGAGCTGCAACAGTTCATTCCTATGGGTGAAAGAAAAGTGCTGCACTTAGGGATGACATTGTCATTTGAGGGGAAAAACACCTTTTGGTCCCCTTGATGTCAACCACAGGGAATTGTGTTTCTGTGAGCAGAAACAGGTAGAGATCATTTATACCACTCTGTAAGTCCTCAGGAACTCTCCCTCGAAAGACATCATGTGCATATGATGACTGGCATTTTTCTAGCACATTAGATGGGAGGAGGGAAGGAGATAGGATATATAAGCAGGCCAGTATCCTTTTTGTTATTATTGATTGGAAAAGAAATCAGTGAAAGGCACCTGACCTGGCTGCTGATTTGAAGCATTAACAGTCCTAGGCATGGAATGGAATAACAATAGGCCAAATCATGCTGTAATGCATTCTGTGTCAGTTCTGTTCTAATAGTATTATCTAGAGTCAGGCATGGTTTGTGGTGAAGTGGAACTTTCTCTGTATAGAAATTACAGAACATTATTACCCCTGACAGATGTGACAGGCTGAGTGACTACCCAGCAAAACCAGACAGGACAGAGAAACAAAAAACAGCTACAGCTTCCATCTAAATCACAGGTGGAACAGAGAGCCCTCTTTTTCTCTGGAAGAAGTGGGTAAGGAAACTTCTATGCCATGCAGTTTGTTGTCTTCTTTGTGCAGATAGAGATGTGGGAAAAAAAGATGTGAAAAGCCGCTAGTGCTACTTAATTGTATTAGAACATGCTCTGCAAAATGCAAATCCTGATGCTTCATAGCTGGGTGTATGAACTGCCTCCATTAAGAACAGTTGCCTCTGAGATGTCTTGAAGCAATGCCATCCCTAGTTTTGGTCAGAAGGAAAGGACATGTGGGTGGGATTCCAACTGCTAAGCAGAAGAAACAGATATTTATTAGTGTTTCATAATTAAGGGCTTCACAGTCTGAAACTTTCCATGGAGAAATCTGAATCCCATGGCTGGCCTGTCCATTAGGCGGAGTAAGATTCAGGTAACAGACCCAGAGGGGTGGGGGCAAAGTTACGTGTATGCCTATTTTCTTGCCTGGCCTTTGAGTGCAATGGAAGGCATAGTTCTTCTACCAATATTGAAGAAAGGCTGAACTGCGGCTAGTCTGGTCCACTTTTGTACACAGAATGGGAGAATATCAGTCTTAACCTTTGTCTCAGGCAGCAAAATGTCTTGGGCCAGCTTTTCTAAAGCCACAACACAGACTTTCTCTGTGCCCTGTTTGAATCATAGAATCATAGAATCATAGAAATGTAGAGTTGGAAGAGACCACACAGGCCATCCAGTCCAACCTCCTGCCATGCAGGAACACCCTCAAAGCACTTCTGACAGATGGCCATCCAGCCTCTGCTTAAAAACCTCCAAAGAAGGAGACTCCACTACACTCCAAGACAGCATATTCCGCTGCTGGACAGCCCTGACCGTCAGGAAGTTCTTCCTGAGGTTCACGTGGAATCTCCTTTCCTGCAACTTGAATCCATTGCTCCTTGTCCTGGGCTCTGGAGCAGCAGAAAACAAGCCCTCTCCTTCCTCTACATGGCATCCCTTCAAATATTTAAACATGGCTATCATGTCCCCTCTTAACCTTCTCTTCTGCAGACTAAACATTCCCAGCTCTCTAAGTCTATCCTCATAGGGCATGGCTTCCAGGCCTCTCACCATTTTGGTCGCCCTCCTCTGGACTTGCTCCAGCTTGACCATGTCCTTCTTGGATTGGGGTGCCCAGAACTGGACACAGTATTCAAGATGAGGTCTAACCAAAGCAGAGTAGCGTGGTACCAGTACCTCCCTCGATCTAGACACCATACTCCTGTTGATACAACCGAGAATTGCATTGGCTTTCTTGGCTGCCGCATCACACTGCTGACTCATGTTCAGCTTGTGGTCTATGAAGACTCCTAGATCCCTTTCACACGTACTGCTATCCAGCTGGAATAAGAACTTTGCCCTGAGCACTATGCTTGCTCTGGAACCCTCCTTTGCTGAGGCCAGTGCCTGGATGAGAGAACAGTTGGGAGAGGAAATAAAAGTGTAGATTTGAAGTCAAAGAGAGAGAAGGCTGATGAATGGGGCTGAACAGAGACCAGATGAGGGACAAAAGTACCAAGGGACTACTAGGCAGCAAGGAAAGAAGCAATGATGTTAGGAAATGGTATGTTTTTGTTTACCAGAACCTGAATTGGTTCAGCCAATGGCTTTGTCAGCTTAAGAAGGCTTGCAGAGAAAACAACTTGTTCTACCAAAATGAAAGCTGACACTCTAAGGAAACTATTGGATGAATCATAGGGTCTGCTTTATAGGGAGGAAAACCACAGCAGTATGATTAGTTGCTTTTCACCTCAGAATCCATGTGCTTCAGAAGGTTGCTGCCTAGTAACTCTGGAGATTAAAGTTCAGCATTGGTGGCAACTATTGAAGCTTTCTGTACCTGCTCCTTACAAATGGACATTCTTTGCCCAGCCTATCAAGTGCTCACAAGGCATGAAAAAAACTAGTTTGGCCTATGAGTTTTGGGTGTAAGGCTCTGGTGTTAAGCTTCTTCCTGCATCCAAAGAAAATGGTTGTATTATATCTAGTGCTTCTTGGTGTAAATTGATTCTTCACTGCTCATTTCCTAGCCCCCTTTCCAAAAGAATTACTGCAATCTCATATTGTCTGCAGTAATAATGCAGGTCAAAGGAGAGGAACCCGTGGACTCTGAGAAGTTATCTATTGTATTATTTATTAAATTATTTGTTAATTTTTTTGCTCAGGGTTCCTGAGGAAATATAGAATATAGAATATTATTATGTAGAAATTAAAAACATTCTTTTACAAACAGGCTACAAGCAATTTTATTTTTTTTATTATTTTTTATTAAAATTCCATATAAACTAAAAATTGCAAATGTCAAGTATTGTTTATGTGTTATACAACCTTTATCCATATCATTCCCAGTCTTGGGAATAACTTGACTAATATTTTCTGTATAATACTAAATAATTATTTTCTTCCATAAATATGCTATTCAGTCTATCCCTTCTCCCCCTCCCTCTCTACCCTACTGCCCCATATTAACGTATGTTTTTATATGCCACCAATTCATCTTTTTCCCTCCCTTCTCTCTCTATATCCCTTCCTCCTCCACCCTCTGACCTTACTTTCTTTGTTACGCATTTTCTCCAATCCAGTCTCCTTTTTAAGTTTCTTATTCTAAACCTCCTTAGTATGAAATGTATTTTTGTTATTGTAATCTACCTTAATTTTCCCTACTTAATCTATGTTCCATCCTTAACATAAGAGTTACCCTTTTCAATCTTCTATTCAGCTCTATACTTTAATCTTAGTTCTCTTTCACCCATTTAGTAATTTCATTCCATTGCTTTTCGAATTGTTGATTTGAGTTTCCTTTCAGCATGTTGGACAGTTTTTCCATTTCAATGATATTCATTACTTTAATCTTCCATTCTTCGTGGGGAGGCTCTGTTCTTTTTTTCCAATGCTTTGCATAATTCAATCTTGCTGCTGTTATTAAATTTAATAATATTTTCTTTTGTGTCTTCATTCAACTATTCCTTTCAATCACGTTTAAGAAATATGTTTCCGGAGTCATTTAAAATTTAATATCAAACATCTTTGTGCTACTGTCATGGATCTTTTTCCAGTATTTTTTTGCTATGGGGCATAGCCACCATGTATGAAAATAGGTTCCTGTTGTTTTTCCATACTTCCAACATTGGCCATTCCCTTTATGAGTTATCTTCATTAATTTTTGAGGGGTCATATACCACCGATGAATTGCCTTGTAAAAGTTCTTATAAAAAAAAAATTACTCAAAGCTTAAGTTTAAGAGAGTACAAGCAATTTTAAAAGCCAATTTAACAAAGCAGTTTTAAGAACCAAAGGTCAGATAAAATAATTTTGTTTTGACTATCCACCAGAAGCTCAAACAGGATGAAGGCAGTGTGACTTCCCTTAGGAAGGCATCCCAGAGTCATAGATTTACTACAGAGAAAGCCCTGCATTGTGTTCTCAGAAACTTAGCCAGTTGGGGTGGCAGGACACACAACAGAATCTCTGTGGTAGATCTCAAATTCCAGGTGAGTTCATATGGAAAGAGATGATCTTTCAGATGTCCTGGTTTCAAGAAGCTTAAGGCTTTGCAGGTCAAAACCAGTACCTTGGAATAATTCCAGAAACAAATTGGAAGCCTGTGCAGATGGTTCAGGACCAATGATATTTGGTCATAGTGGATGCCAGACTACAGAGGACTATAACTCCTATCTTCCCTAATCATTCGCCGTGTTGTCTAGGAATGATAGGAGTTGGTATTCAGTAATGTTTGGAGGGATAAAGGTTGTCACCCAAGTGACATTGTTCTAGGATACATACATTGTTCCCAACATTGTTCAAGATTACAATAGTGATGTGTGTAATACATACAGGCACACACATGTGTGTATACTTGCACATGAATGCATGAATACACTTGCTCTTTTGTGACACTTAGGGATCATATTCTGTAACCCAGCCTCACCACCTCATTGTAATATTTACACGGCTAGCTCCCATAAACTCATTGCTATTCCAATTTAGTTATGTTTGCAATGTGGGATAGCTGCCTGCCCTCTTATCATCCAATTTCAAGTTCAGGTGTGTGAGTCTGATAATAAGGAAGTTCCAACAGAAAGCCTCAGGACTTTCATTTATTCTCCTGATTGGAGCATGCCATGCTGCATTTAGTTACCTGTGGAGCTTAACTTCTCTGGAAGGGGAAAATGCAAATCAGAATAATGAAGAAGACATTCTTTCCTTTTAAAAAATGTGTCAGCATTCAAAAAGGTGGGACACTTTGCAAGAGGAAGGCCATTTAAGCAAGTGACATTCTGACATAGCCACTGCACAAGATGCTCCACATAAGACGAAAAGAAAAAAAAACCAACTAATTACTCTAGCTACTTTATTTTTTGGTATAACTCTCTTCTGTATGTAATACCAAGACACCTACATAAAATTGTACCTTCCCTGCCCTTTGATTTGATAGATCTGTGAATAATTACTCCTTTCTCAATTTCTGACTGACAATTGCTGGGACCCCTGCTGCAATTATAAGCTTGATTGGAAGGGTTGAGTGGGGCAAGGAGAAATATTATACCTTCCTTATTCTTTAATCATCCGAAAAAGAAGAGTAAAAGTGATGTAAACAACTGAGGCCATTTCCACTCTAGACTGTTATAGTACTATTATTCCACTTTCAATATCCTATGGAAGGGCCTTCCCTAAACTGCAAACCCAAGGATTCCATAGGATGTTGAAAGTAGAATAATATTACTATAACAGTCTAGTGTAGAAATGGCCTGAGGCTAACGAGAGGTGCAGCGCAAACAACATCTGGAAGGCCTTATGTTGCTCATCAGTGGGTAAAAATAGTGATTGAAATACATTAAGGGCAATTAATGTAAGAGATTCTGAATGTATGAATTTTAAAACAGTATTCTGTGTCTAACTTTGATCTAATGCTTAATGGTGAAAATTTGTAATTGTAAAAAGAAAAACAAAGCAATGTACTCCCCCCAGTGAAATCCTCAATTTAAAAACATTTAGCTGTGCTATGTACATTCAACTCATCCTCCAATAATTAGGGTGGAAGCTCAGAGAACACATACATTATAAGATTAAGTCTTTGTTGATTTCACTTGTCCTGTTATCTAGTAAACCTTCTTTGTTCTTTTTGTTGTGTGCCTTCAAGTAGTTTCTGTTTCTAAGTTGAACGTATCATGGGTTTTCAGGGACTGAGAGTGGGTGATGCACCCAAAGTCACCCAGCGGGGAACTGAACCCTGATCTCCAGGGTCATATTCCAGTGTTCAAACCATGACACCGTACTGACTCTCTAGTAAGTCTTCATACCAAAGATAATTTCTATAACAACCCAGGTTCAGTGGCTATATTCATATCTAGTCATTTCAGATAGTGTTCTAATAACCTCCCCCTCTCAAGAATGCAAGAAGAGCCCTCCTGGATTAGACCAAAGTTCCATATAATCCAGCATTCTGTTTCCCCACAGTTGCCAGTTAGATACATACAGGGAGTGCACAAGCAGAGGATGAATGTGTTTACACCCTCCTGCTGTTGGTCGCCAACAGCTGGTTTTTGGAAGCAGAGTTGTCATATTAAATACATAGAACACATAGACCAATAGGGGGTTCTGGGCTCTCATCTGTCCAAAGGTAACTTTGTGCCAGCTCATGTGTTGAAACTACTCAGGCCCAGTGGTGGGTGGTGGGTCCCATGCCAGCAGAGCAGTGAACCTGCTCTGAGGCTTAGCCTGAACTTTAAAGGAGTTATTCGAGATGTTGAATCCATTTGGGGAATAGGGTTCAGCACCTCTGGAAGCTCAAATTCAAGCTGAAGCCCACAGCAGATTCACAGCCCTGCTGACATGGAATCCACCACTGCTCAGGCTTAAATTAAACACAGACAGACCCATTAAATACTAGTGAATGGTAAATCAACACTTATATAAATCTCATTTATTCAATGGACCTACTCTAGTTGGATTAGAGCCTCAGTTTAGTTTCTGTGATTAGGTAATATAATGCTGAATGCTATTCCCCAAATGAATTCAGCATCCTGAATGACTCCTTTAAAGTCCTAGATTGCCCTGACTTTCTGATTTTAAGGTAGGGGTGGACAACTTGTGGCTTTCCATGATGCAAGTCCCAGCATTCTCCAATATTGGCTGTATTGGCTAGGACTGCTGGGACTTGCAGACCAACATCTGGAGGGCCTCACAATTCAGTCTCTGGGTTAAGGGACAGAGCAAGCCCCACTGTTTAAGAGGAAAGGAATGGCAATGGATAATTCAAATCCTTGTTTTGTTTCCCTTGTGATGGATTATGAAAACTGAAGCATCAACATCACCATTTTTAATGATGGTCTATTGATTGACATCAGAGTTAATAATAAGACTGATCTCTCTCCTCGCCCTTTTTAAACAGCATAATTCATCATGCTGTTGGATTCATTCCATTCAATTTCTTCACTTTCCATATTATATAGCAGTATTTTTTTAACATTTCCTAAACAATAACACTGAGGACAAAGGTAAAGATGATATGATTTGCAAGCAGTCATCCATGTCTCTGTTAGGATGATAACCTATAACTGAGCAGAACAGAAAGGTTTACATCTGTTGTTCAGTCTCAGCATATGACAAGGTAAATTGCTAACCACAGAAGACAGAATAAAATTGCCATTTGACTGTGATAAAATGCTGAGATATGTCAATACTTATTATTCATTATTTATATATTGACAATACTTACATGTCTCTGTGAAAGGAGGAGCTTGGCAAGTCTGGCTGAAGGTAGTCAATCACAGCTCACAGAATGCTGTGAAGAGGGAAGGAAAGGTAACAGAACTGAGGCTGGTCTCTGTCAGAAGGTTTTAGGAAAAAGCTGACAAAGAAATAGGGGAAAAATTTCAGTGGGACAGGATCAGATGAAATAAAGACAGGAGAGTCAGACAGAAGAAAGGACTAGCTATGGTTTTAGGGAACTGTAAATGATTTAGTACTTCAAGAGTTAATGTATTATTTTCTTGTGTGTTCTTCTTGTTTGGTTTACCACTGTTTCTTATTAAGTTTGGTGGGGGACCTGGTCACACTTACTGCATCAAACCCATCAAAACAACACAGCCACTGGTCCACAATAAGGGGTCACCAAGAGGCCTAAGTACCCTGTCCTTTGCTTGGGGAACAAGTGACTGTCCAGATGTCATTAGATTGGAGCTCCCATCATCCCTCACCATCTCTTATTCTTGCTATGGTCAATGGGAATTGGAGCTCGGCAACATGCATTAGCACCTTGCATTAGCGTAGCCACCCATTCCCCTGCTCCTGACATCTGTAGCTGAAAATGTGATGATTGCAGACCCTGCTGCTTCAAAATGATCCCCCTCATGTAACAAGAACAATGAGTTACCTTCTATTTGCCTTCTGATTTCATGAAAAGCTACTCTGTGTGTGATTATATATTTGGTGGAAGTCAGGAAAAGAATTAAAAAGTGTGGTAGTGGTTAAGTATCGAAATGGGATGAAGCAGTCTGGGAGGGACTGCTTTATGAAAGCACTGTGTTTTGGCTGATAATTTCTAAGACTCTTGGAGCTCTGAAAAGTGGGAAAAGAATGGAAAAAGCAGTGGGGGTGAGTTGAGAAATCTGAGAAAACAGCTTCCACTGACATTGGGAAACTAGTCATGAAAATGTTGTCTCTTCGAGTTGGCCTTTGTGAAATTTATTATTATTATTTTGGAACAAAACATAAATTTGGGCTTTCAAACCACCCAACAACTCCTCATGAATACTAAATATTTCCTTGAAATATTTCAAGGTGTTGCAGATCTAGGAATGGTGCTCGGATAAGCATCCTCCAGGGAGGAGAGCTGCAGCTCTTAAATAACCCGAGGCACAGCAGTGATACTGAGATCTAAAATGTGACATCCTGTCTCTGGTTAGTAATTGCCTCCAGTCAGGTCTGTCTGTCATCTATCTGAGAAATGTGAAAGGATGAAGGCAAGCAGATGTGCTGCTGGCAGCTGAAGGCAGAAGGCAAAGACAGCAAGGTCAGCTTTAAGGGCAGCCCCTTCACCCACTTCCAGAAGGTTATAAAAACTGCAGGGAGTTACAGGAAGTGAATGTCTATTCTGACTCTGCTGACTGACAAGTGGAAGGAAATCTGCACCACAGTCCTCTCCCTCTGGATTCCCCATTAGCTGGAAAAACAGTACTTTAGTCACTGGGGAGGGTTTCCCCCACACATAGAAAAAACACAACACTGTATTTCACTGAGGCTAAACGGTTTCCTCATTCACAATCCCACTTATTTTCTCATACATAGCTGACCCTTCACATTTAAAGATTTAACTTTCATGCATTTGAGTATTTTTGGGTTTCTCCAACTCCTGCCTCTGTACCTCAAGTGCTTCATTTCCAGAAGAACATTCCCTCTTGGCAGCTCTGATCAGGCTATGCAGCACTTTAAAAATCAGCTTCTGGTCCTTCTCCTCCTCCACCAGTCACTACCTGGCCAGCTGTGGATGGCTCACAGCTCAATTTCTCAGCAAAACCTCTCCTGATACTTCCCACCCAAGAAAGGAGATGGGCAAGAGAGAGGAAGCAGAGGGTCATCATGCTGACCCCTCTCCCTTCTCTCTGTTTTTCCTGATAAGGTCTCTGTTCCCCTGCCATTCCTTGGCCCCCTTTCCACAGGCACACACATACATTTTGATATTTGGAGTTTGTCCACTTTTGTGGGGGTCCTGTGCCCCAAGCCTTAGCAAACGTGGAGGGCCAACTGTACTGTGAAAACTTGGGTATGTGTATGTGTCATCATGGAGCCTGCCGACTTATGGTGTCCCCATGGATTTCATAGGGTTTTGTTAGTCAAGGAATACTCAGAGTGGTTTTGCCAGTTCCTTCCTCTGAAATACAGCCTACAGCACATGGTATTTAGTGGTGGTCTTGTTATCACCGTGAACTGGCCTGGCTTTGGTAGACATTAGATATCATTTTGATATCACAATTCGGTCGTATTTTGCCACCCTCAGCCAAGTGTGTGTGAGGCCCCCGAACAAGCACGAAGCTAGGCATGGCTATTAAATGCTGAATCATTTCTGTTTATACCTAAGCAAGCCAGACATAGCCAGATCTTGCTTTAGGAGACCTCTAGAAACAAACACTTCATTAAGGTATGCACGCTAATACAAAGAGCTCCCTGCCCCAAGCAGGCACCCTGGCGAGCTGGACACTCCACCGCCCAGGTACGCTGCATCTGCATACTGGCCATCCCATTGTCAATTCGAACTTAACTCAATCATGTTAAATTCTGACCTTTCGGAGACATTGTCTCTCCCCCAAACCTCATTGTTCTCTCCCAAGTACAGACTAGCCCACGGTCATATTTTCCCCCATAAAACCCCCCAGTTCCGAGGGCTTCCTCGAACTGCTCGGATCGCTCCGGACTTCCATCCAGCCTTGCTGCCGCTTTGTCAAGCGAACTCCCCTCGGCCACCAAGCTGAGTTTCTTCCCTTCCATCTTCAATCTCTTCAGGACTACGAGAAAGGTGTCGTATCACCCATTTCCCCCCAAAACTCTTATTTCTTATTTCTTAGCTAGCTGTGTGGTTGTGTTGTCTTAAGTGTTTGTCTGTCTTTAATAAAACATCATTTTTGCTATTTTAAAACTGTCTGACTGCTTGACTGACCTGACCCCGTATACATAGGGTTACAAGATCCTCGCAGTTACCCTGCCTCTCACTAGCTTAAGTGAGTGCTCCAGTTAATTTCCCCATCTTTGCTTGCTGTTGTTTGGTTATTTGGGCGCCCCTCCCGGGACCCCCAGTTCACAGGGTAACAGTCTCCCATCCAGGTACTAACGAGGGCTTACCCTGCTTAATTTCCAGTATCAAGGATCAGGTACTTTTAGGGTACTTCAGTGTTATTGTATTTTATTTGGCAAGAACTGGATGAAGGTATGGCAACTGTAAGAGTAACTGGCAACCTACACCTGAGAATGTAAATATTTGACTACTGCGTCCTTGTGTGTGAGGTTGAATAATTTCTGCTGTTTCCTCTTCACTACAGGAGAAAACAAATCTGTCTGCATGGTTCCTGCCCAATACTGTCACATCTTGAAGTGTTCCAGCAAAGTGTTCTGCACAAATAGATGTGGGGGGTTTTTTGGCATGGAAATTGTATTTTTTATGTGCACAAAATATTATTATTATTATTTTGATAAAACACAGTTTCTAGAGACTCTTTCTTGGAGCAATATTGCCATCACAGAACCCCATCAATTTTGCACACACATGTGGGCTTCAGAGTTTTGTTTTTTTTTTGCATGAAAATTTTGCTTTTTGTGTGAAAAACACATTCTTTAACATAAGAAGCCACTATTTCCAGAAACATATTTTTTTCTGTGCAAAATTAGTGTTTTTCATTTTTTCATTTTTTTTTTTAAAAAACAACAAACCCATGCATGTTTCTGGAAACAGTTTTTTGTGTATAAAATATCATTTTTGTCCAAAACCTATGTTTTTCATGAAAAATAAATCAAATACGTCAGCAAACCCATTTTTTTGGCCAGGAGAAGATTAATGGTGAGTATTTTTTCCATCTGTACTTACAACATAGTATGCCCTGCATGCACCAAGCAATACATGAATGGCAATACTGTCATAGAACAAATCTATTGCTGTTGCTTCTAGGAGGCTTGAGTCCTTTCCTTAACTGAGAGTATGATGAGCCTTTCAGGGATTAATATTTACACTGTTTTGCCTCCCCAAATGTGGTTGAAAAACATTAACTAAAAATGATACAGATAAAAGCCTGAAAATTATTGTACTCAATAGATTGAAAGGTATTATATTTTCAGTAAATTGTCAGGGAGATCTCAAAATACGAGAAATATTCCTGACATAAATCTTAAAATTTAGTGCCATTGCAGTACAACTGTGTGTTTTATTATAATTTCCCCCTTCTTAGTAATACTTAGAGTTTTATAAGTAATATATGTATGCATACCACACATTACCTGATTCTGTTAATTTTATCAATTCATTAGTTTTTTTGTGAATCTTGTTCCTCTGTGTTTAACCTGCCATAGTCCAAGGGTTAATGCAATAAACATTCTGCTACTGATAGATGAGGATATTAAGACACAAGTAGATTGAAAACAACTAAAACCACAGCAACAGAGATGGTACAGTCTCCAGCCATTAAAAACCACTTCCTCCAACAGCCTATTAGCTGCCAAAAGCGAGCCTGAATACAAAAGCCTCCCTTTGGGATTCCTCAGCCTGGATGTCATGTTGGTGCCCACCTCTTGCATTTCATGCCTATTTAGACTTTCTGTTTACACTGATTTTCCTTCTTTCTTTATAGCATGCACTGACCATATCACAATTTAGATGTTCTTTCAGTGATTTGGAAAATAGCCTGATCCAGATAATTCATAAGCTGCCTCAGGTCTGAATCCCAATCTTTGAAATCCAGCTCTCCATGCTTTCCATTGAGCATTACTGGAAATCATCAAATAGCTATACATCGGTGGTTGGTGGACTACATGTTTGTGGGACAGTGAACCCATTTTAATCCAAATTTCAAAGAAGCTATCCATAGCTATCCTATCCCCATTCATAGTTTTTTAAAAATCTTTTTTGGTGAATTTGTGTGAAAATGGCATATGCCACAGTGGTGTCCTGAGTCAAGAAACTTGCAGGTATTTCACAGAGCCTTGTGAAAGAGCTAGAGACTGATGATGAATGAACTCCAATGTAAGCCTTAAAACAAACCTTCTGTTCAGTTGGCACCAAAATCACAGAAAGTTCAATGCAACAGAGGCAGATGAGTGATGGGGAACATACTGTGCCAGAGGCAGAAGGACCTCAGCTTCAAGTAAATACCTCATGCTAAACTCTCCCAAGTCCATTGCCTCTACCGACAGAAATTTAACTTTTCCTCCTATTGTGAGGCAGAAACAGCCAAGAGCTCTCAATATATTCCTTCAGCACCTCTCCCCAAAGTATTGGAACTGGACAGCCCAGGGCTTCTTTCACAAAACACAGTTAAAGGAAGAGGATTCCTCCTTAACTGCTTTTGCAATATCCTATGGAATCATGGGATGGGGGGGTATTTCAAATTTTCAGCCAGAGAGCTCTAGTGCCTTCCAAACTACAACCCTCAGAATTCCCTAGGGTGTAGACATTGCAAGTTAAAAGTGGAATTGTGGTGCTCTAACTACCCTGTTTCCCCGAAAATAAGACATACCCATAAAATAAGCCGTAGCAGGATTTCTAAGCATTTGCTCAATATAAGCCATACCCCGAAAATAAGACATAGTGATAGGCGTGGCTATGCAGTGTACCAGCGTGGAGCGGTAAAGAAGACGGGCAGCCCTTCTCATCTGCCCCATCATGACAGCTGCTATCTCAGAGGTGACCGGAGAGGTGCGAGCAGCCCCATCAACAAGGTTGGCTCCCCCTGTCAGGCCCTGGTCGTTCTGTGCGTGCTGAAAGCTGAGGCATAGAGGGAGACATAGGCCCTTTCCACGTGGGGGGGGGATGGGCGAAAACACCCAAAAACGGAGCTTACCAGCAACCGGGCGAGTCCGTCGCCATGTGGAGGAGCGCGAGCTCGCTGCTCCACATTCCTCCAGCATCCTAAATGGCGGTTTCCGGTTGGTGGAGGCTCTCCACCAACCGGAGAAGCTCACCAGCTGAAAGCCCACCCCTGGCAGATCTGCAGGCATGCACTTGCGCGCGCCTGCAAATCTGCTTCTGAGCTGGGCGATGAAGCAGCACGGGGTTGCGCGCTCCCTGGTTGTTAAAAACCTCTGACTTAACTATATTTGAATAAATGTAGATTGTTGTAACATACTTAATAAAAATAAGACATCCCTTGAAAATAAGCCATACTGTGTCTTCCTGAGGAAAAATAAATATAAGACAGTGCCTTATTTTCAGGGAAACATGGTATGTAGTGTGAAAGAGCTTGTAGTAAAACTCTTCTGCTTTGAAGCTAGATATTCCAGTCCTAGAACTACAATCCCTCCTCTCCCTTTCTTCTCTTCCCATCCTGGTATTTTGCTAACATGGACAGCTTGAACAGAGCTAAATGGAATTATGGAGACACCCTATGAGTGTCTCTGTATCCCCTTGAATCCAAATTTCTAGCAAAGAGTATCCAAATCTGGCTGTGGTCTGTTTCAGAAGATCTGGACTTTGATCCAGACACCTCCTAAATCAGCCCAATTCAGTCTAGAATTCTGAATTTGTTCAAATCTGAACCACATCTCTACCGTGTCTGTGTTAGTCCACTGAAAATAATACTTCATGCATGTAATGAAATGGCCTCTAGTTAATGAAAGCCAATGTGCGCTGTTAATGATTCATTCAAACAAACAAGCAAACAATATCTCTCCTATTGATGATACTCAGGGAGGCCTTCTGGAAAAATAAAAAGATTAGAGTAATACATCTGGCTTGACCAGGCATTTTCACTTGAACTTTGCCCAGAACAAAACCAAAACATGTCTGCCTGCAGATTAATAGAACACAAAGTGTTTACGTACACCTAAATGCTCATTTGTTGCTGGAGCAGATCTAAAAGAGAAGTTGAACTAGGCTGGCCTTTGCTGACAACTAACATGTGATATGTGTGTATGATTCTCTTCTTTCCCCTTGCAGGAAGTCTAAAACAGCCACACACAGAAAATGAGCAGTCCTATTTCCAGGACTGATGCATGTGTTCCCTCCCTTCCAATTTTATCCCTCCCCCTCATCTCACAGCTTTTTTTGTGCCTATAGAAAAGACTGAACCTCTTTGGTGCTGCAGTGGGAGGGCTGAGTGGGTTGAGTTATGAATTCCATTGCGAAGCTTGCTCTCAGAAGATTCTTTCGCATGACTCTGCCCAGCTAATGGGAATGATTTTCACTTCCTTTCATCTGGAAAACTACCAGCAAATAACCTTGTGAGCAAGTTTCCCTGGTGGAGGGAGAGGTGAAGGGACACAAATTATGTATTCCCAACAGGTGAAACTCTTTCCAACTCCTCAGAGATAAATTGCTCCATTTCTCCTGCAATCTAAAGAGAGTTCACCACCTTACCCAGCCTTGGAGTTTAGACAGCTAGCTTGGCATATAATGAGAAAACAGCTGGGCAGAGATGCACTGTATTTTTGGGAAATTGCTTGGCGATGCTCATTTCATCTGCAGTGCTCTTTAGTACTTATATGGCATATAGTGTTCCCTACACTTGGAACTCAACATGTTCTGATTTTTGAGCAGCAAGTAACATTGCCTCTGCATGTTGCTCAATATTGGTAAAATTTAAAGGAGTCACAGCTGGTGGCTTCTGTCATTCGTCAGTATCCGTATTGTTGCAAGGGGACCCTCAGAAAGCAGCTGGTCCCCTGAACACCCAAAGCAGTACCAGGAGGCCCATGACAAGTGAGGCTCAGTGAAGTAAGGCATAGTAGAAGCAGCAAGCTCTTGTCTGGTAAAGCCAGTCTCTCCTAGGGCTGGCCAAAACACAGAGCAATGATAGAATTATTAAGAACCTTGGACAGAATTCTGCAGGCACTGGATAGCAGAAGGTGATCCTCACAGATGTTGCTGTTGTCTCAGCAAAGGAATTGGTGCAACTAAGGTCTTAAGTAGCCTGGGCAGTTCTGATCTCTCAGAACTTTCAGCTCCCCTGGTTACTAGCTGCAACCCTTAAGAGCCAAGATTTGCATGCATGGCCTTAAGCTTCTTTGTAACTAATAGGATAGGAAGGATTTGGAAAGACCTTCCATGGGAATGGAGGTGGGAAATGGCCTTGTTTGAAGTTCTTGGAGACTCTAGGAGGAGGTGCTAAAGTAGGCACTGGCAACTCTTTTTTGTCAGAAAAATTTGGACCAAACCTGTAGAAAATACTTTGTGATGTGGGTTGTTAAGTGCACCTTTGGAGAGCCATGTGACTTTAGCTGAATCATGCTGATGAGCAACCAGGGGAGAAGGTTGCACCAGGTGTGGGGAGAATGCAAAGGCTGGCAGGATTGCATCAGCTAGTGTGAGTATAAATGTAGCTGAGAGCTAGCCAACAAGTTGCACATGGTGTTTGCTGGAGGCTTTGTCAGAAAGAGCAAGCAGAGGCATGCTGGAATGCCTTCTGGAGATTCTTGTAAATATGTACACATTGTAACTGAAGAATAAATTGCCTCCTTGATGGAAGAGAACAATTGGTGTGGGTGAGTTTTTCCTGGCTACAGTGCATTGCTGCTAGGATATTCTCTGCTGCTGGGCATGCTTCCAAAGCTGTAGGAGCAATCTCTCCTATATTTTGGACGTGACATTTTTCACTTCTGGAATTCTTTTATCATTGAAGTACTTGAAATTTTTATTTTCATGCATTTGGAACTGTTGAATGGACACCCTACTACAAAAATACTTTGGTGTAATGATTGGACTGTTCAGCTGGGATTTAAGAGATTCAGGTTTAAATCCCAAAAGAATTATTGAAGTTACTGGGTAACCTTTGGCCATTCTTAGCTAATGAAGGCATATTTAAATTTCTACTTTGCTCAACCAAATACATTAAGACAGTAATTAGGAAAGAATGTATCTTGAACAAGGAAAAGCAGCTAAATGGACATGTACAATTCTTACACTGTTTTCTACTCAGATAAAAGTATATTGAAAGTTTTTTTCTTTTTTAAAAAAAATGACTTGTGAAGAAACGCTTGATGTCTTTTGTTTTTGAAAAACTTTGGGTTGTGTGTATGTTTATGTGACAGAGAAAGCTGAAGATGTTGGAAGCCAGTGTGGCATTATTGTAGTCAATAAGTTTTCAATGTGTATTTTTTTTGATACTGTTATTGTAAAATGTTTCAAATCAGTTAGCAATAGCAGTTACATTTCTATACCACTTATCAGTGCGAAGCACTGCCTAAGCAGGTTACAATGTGTTAGCTAATTGCCCACAAAAAGCTGGGTACTCATTTTACTAACCTACGGAATGATGGAAGGCTGAGTCAACCTGGAGCCCAGCAGGATCAAACTCACAATCTTGTGGCTGCAGTACTAGCATTTAACCACTATGCCACCAGGGCTCAATTCCAGTTTAAGGGAGAAGATGGTGGGGGTGTATTACCATTAACTTCTTTTAGGCCAGTTCTCACAACTAAGGTGCCATACTGGGAACATAGATTGAGTAGCACTGTGGAGAGTTCCTCTTTATCACCAGTTAGCCCATTTTGGGCAATTTGGTTTTGATTTAAGCCACTGTGGGTTGAATTTTGGGGAGATCTAGGTGACAGTGGCTGAAGGACAAAGCACAGATCTCTCTCCCTTCCTTCCTCATTTTATAGGCCATTTCTGGAAAAGGATATAGGACTGTATAAGATTGCCACTGGGAGAGACTAGACCTACAGGTGTGACAAATATGGAAATCTCAGAGCCCTTCAAGAGTCCCACAATACTCAAAAGAAGATCACATGCTTAAGATCCCACATGTAGGTGATGCTTAAATTTAGTGAATTTTTATTTTAATTCCCCCCCTCCCTCTCTCTTTCTGTTGATGGTTAAGTGCATGAAAAAGTGACATTGACAAGAGCATACATTCAGTTAAACACTGGCTCTCTTCTGTTTCTTGTCTTGTTGTTTGTCATGTCTATAGATGGTGCTTACCTGGAAGACAGGCAAGCATTATGAGTAATGAGTAAGGAAAGTAAACTATTAAAATTTGGGAACCTCTTTTACAGCACTCTGCTGGGCTTTTGGCAAGCAAGTTGCTGTTGAGGATGGAGCTTTTAACAGGTTGATGCTGTACTTTTTTATTGATGCATATTTTATTGATGCATATTCAAATCTGTTCTTGTTTTTTAATTTTTTTCTGAGTCACCTCTAGTCCTAGTTTTGGGAGAAACATGGGGTATAAATGAAACACACACGTATATAAGTACAAAAATGGGGTTAACAATAGGAGATGTAGGTGTCCATGTCCCCAATCTATAAACATACAGAAAATTCTCCATTTAGCAAGTTATACTTCTCCTTTAAAGCAACAATCATAACAACAACAAATTTGTTTCCTTTATTTTTACTTCATTTGCCACTTTAGGCAACTTAACACTTTCTTTACCATAGTACTCCTTAATGCTCACCCATTCTTTTGCAGATTAAATCTCCTCTAATGTGAAATACAACATAAGATGGTGTTTGGCCATAAAAATTTGTATTCTTCTACCCTTTCTTCCATCATTATACTGTTTAATTGTTCCCCTTCTTTTGCCCCCATCCATGTCCTTTGCCAGTCTTTCAGACTAACATATCACCCTGCCTTTCCACCCCCAGAGTCCCTTAATGTATAGATGCAGTAGAAGAGGCAACTGTGCTCTTCAATGGATTTGACAAAGCACAAATTACAGAACTGCAAGATTTGGAGAAATATAAGAATGACAAACTAAGCACAGATATTAAACAGGAACAGCTAAAAATATGTACAGTTAACAAATACATGCAAAGGTATTAGAGTCAATGGGGAAAATGTACAAAAATGTGTAGGAAAAAATATACCTTTTCTCCTAAAACAAATATGAAAAACCCCATGATTGAAGTCCCTTGTGTTAAAAAAAAAAAAGAAAGGTAGTTTCACCAGATGACTTGAACCAAACATAGAATGCGGTTGGGATCTGGAGAAATATAATCGAAATGAAGCTGAGGTTTTCATATTCCTATTCATCATGTGTGACAAAGGTAGAGAGGTTTATCCAAGTAGGAATTTACTTCCTACACATTCAGCTATGGTCCTTCCTTCCTTCCTTCCTTCCTTCCTTCCTTCCTTCCTTCCTTCCTTCCTTCCTTTCTTTCTTTCTTTCTTTCTTTCTTTCTTTCCTTCCTTCCTTCCTTCTTTCTGCCAGGATTTCCTTAATCATGGTTGGTCCTGTTAAATGACTTTCACAAAAAAAAGAAAAAAAGCCCTTTAGACCTAGTACCATGAACAGACTGGGCAACCTTGGAAAGTTGGAGACTGGGTGGGGAGTGAATGAATGAGAAGAAACATCTAGAAAGAAAGATAAATAAATAAATAGGCTTCAGTGATGTTTACTCAGGAATCAACATCATTACTGGATGCCAAACTTAATTGCATTCTGCAAGCAAACCAGACTCCTGGCAGGCAGAGACATGGGTAGGTCTTAATAGACAGTAAATCCTGACAGAGTGATTCAGCAACTTGTAAAATGCTCCAGCTTTGTCTTATGAACTTGTCCTGGAACCCCTCTGCACCTCAAGATTAATGCAGTAATAAGAGAAGAGACAGATTAAAACATTGTTAAAGCCATGTAGTGTGCTCAAGTATACATACAGATTTCTCCATTTGGTGTTATCATCACACACATGCTGTGCAGGCGCATGACAAGGAGTCTGCAAAAATGGTCATGGCTCATAACTATGTCAGAGGATGATAAGCCAGAGTTCCTCGGCTTCAGCACTGAAAGAAAATGGACATGTTATTTAAAAACATCCTCATCTTGGTCTCTTTGCCCACCCACTGCTGTTCCTGAAATAAGTGAGTTCGGCTTCATTGGTACAGGTTGCTGTTCACACAAATTCACAGTTCTTATCAGAACTGCTTGCATCCCTCTGTTCACACCCTCTGGGATAGATAAACCACAGAATGGATTGCTTCTGTCGCTATGGCGTGTGCCTAGTCACCAGTTTTGCTCTGTGCTGCTCGCATTTCTCGGAGTCTCATGGTGATAAAGGCTGCCTACTTGTCTTTCACTCCCTTGGGGCTTTTATTGATTTGTCCTATGCAAAGTCTTTTAATAAGAAACTTATGAGGGGATGAGTGTGTGGTGCACATGCAATCTGCTAAGTAATCTACATACCCCACATCATTGGGAGACACTGTGGTGGCCTCCATATGTTTTGGGCAGCAACTGCTGTAATCCTCAACCATTGTCCATGCTGGCTGGGGTGTATAACAATGAAATAGAATACGGAATGGATAAGTAAGAAATTAATGGAATATGTGTAAATAAAACAGTAAAATGAAATCACTGTTTTATGAGAATGCAGTCCACTATCTCCTTATTGGGAGCTGAAGAGATGTGCATCATTCTATCCATCTCCCACCAAATGTGTACATTGCCAAA
This sequence comes from Iguana delicatissima, assembly GCA_948472985.1. Classification (NCBI taxonomy): domain Eukaryota; kingdom Metazoa; phylum Chordata; class Lepidosauria; order Squamata; family Iguanidae; genus Iguana; species Iguana delicatissima. The sequence continues at coordinate 52,162 of CAOKZL010002388.1, read as the reverse complement.
TTACGAGACGTATGAATTGTCAGTTTTCTGTCAGCTTTCTTGATTGTTCAGCTTTCACATCCAGCCATAGAATTCATAAATACCATTGAGTGCATGATCCTTGCTTTTTTGTTCAGTTATCCATCTTTAAGCTTGAAGATCTTGTCCAGATTCTTCATAAGTGCTCCTTGAAGTCTTACTAGTCCTCTGATTTCTTCATTATAGTCTCTGTATTGATTGATGACTGAGCCAAGCTATAAAAATCTTTAACAATTTCAGGGTCTAAACACTATCCAAACATTTAATTTGTCTTTTCAACTTCACTGGAAATGGAGCAAATACATCACTCTTAGGGTTGTGTAACATTAGAGTTGGAGAAACTATCTGAGTTCATTGGGCTTCAGTCCAGTTATGGTGACCAGAGGATGTAGAGAGGTGAAAAGGGTATGAAACCTCATGTTTCTGTTTACTACTATTAAAAGAAGTACATCTAAAGAACAACTGCATTATATAGTAAATTTTTGTCCCATAGGTGGAGACCTATAAATCTATTCCCCTAGATTCACAGAGTCATAAATAATTAAACTAGAAAGGATGTTGATATGAAATGGTTTTATACCAAGCGTATAAAAATGACTAAATAATATAGCTTGGTAATGTTGTTTGGTAATATGTTCCACTGTGCATAACTGGAAAATTGTTTTTAATATTTAATTGGAAACATAATGACACTGAAGCCCAGTGATGAAGCGCATGAGGCAAACAGCTTTAGCAAGATTGTGCTTAATTAATTAATTAATTTTAAGAGTTGCCCTATAGATGAAGCTCCCAGAGGAATGTACATGAACAGAAAGATCAGCCATGGACAGAATTTAAAACAGCAAAGACTGAAATATACAACAATAACAAGCGTATAATAGAAGGACCAAAAATATTCATGGAGATAAAAGCAGATCAAAGGCAGTTTTTGGACTCAACTGGGCAGATGGAACTAAGGCATATGAATTTGGTCAGAGTGATCTTTGACTTCATTACTAGTATAATGGACTGTATGTGGGACTGTCTTTGAAGTCTTCAGAAGCTACAACTCATGAAAACTCCAGTATCTTGAATAGAGATAATTGTTCTTGAACCAGTTGCAATGGATTCCAGTTTGTTTTTTTACAAGCTCAATTCAGGGTTCTGCTTTTGACCTACAAAGGCCTAAACATCTCTGACCAGGATATCTGGAAAACTACTCCCTGTTATCCAAACCTGCCTAGAATCTGAGAACCTCATTTGGGAACTTGTTGTGCTTCCTGTCCCTTGCCCCTCTGAGGTTCTTGACTCTCAATTGTGGAACTCCCTCCTCAGGGAACTCCGGTTGGTTCCCATCCTGCTGAAATTTTGGGGATGCAGGTGGGAGGTTAAAACTGAAATTTCATCTGGCCATTACTATCTAAATTTGGCTTTTAAAATTGCTTTTAAAGATTTTTTTAAAAAATATTTTATTATAAATCATTGTAAATTTTTATAAATTATTTTGGGAATCCTGCTGATGGAATCCTAGTGGAACAATGGTTAAGAAACATCTCTAAGTAGTAGTACTATTAGTTGTACTACTAGTAGTAATTGTAGGACCTGTGCAGAGCTGTTGATGACAGGTTGACTTGGAAGTCTCTGATCCACAGGACTGCCATAAATAAAAGTTGTTAACAGCAAACTAGTCGTAATTACTTATTGGCTGTATTATTTATGTTTCACCTTTATCCACTGAGTCTAAGGTGACATACATGACTTTCCTCCTCTCCACTTTATTCTTTCTACTTATTCACAACAACTGTGTGAAGTAGGGTTGAGCCAAGAAAGAATAACTGGCCCAAGGTCACCCAGTGAGTTTCATGCCTGGCTAGGAACTTGAACCAGGACTTCTTACCAGTCTAGCATATCCACTTCCAGTTGTTCTTGTTCTTATTAAGGTGGAATGGAGTTGATGATGGTAGTGGTGGTAAAAAAAATTAACAAATTAAAAGGCCTGAGAGAATAAAATAAAACAAAGGAAATGCTGTGTTTTGGTGGAGATGATGTGAAATCCCTGGCAAGAACTGGCTGACCTTCTGTGATGTCATGGGGAATTCATGATCACTTTAACAGCCAATGGAAATGCAGAATAGAGTGCTTGGAAGACCATGTGCTTTGAGAAAGATAATGAACATTTAATTTGGTTGTGGAAGAAGTGAATGAGATGTGTAGCTAAGAACTGGAAATTTAAGCGCAGTGATTTAAAAAGACAGAGAAACAAGGGGTTGAGGAAAGGAGAACCTGGAAGAACCTAAAGAAAATGGACAAACAAGGGAAGGTAAATAAAAAAATACAAACACCTAGTCCTGAACAGAAGAGCCGGAAGCCCATATCTAGACATCAGGATGATTCTGTTTACCCCTTAAGTAATTCCTCTGGGGAACTAGTTACCCAGGATCCCTGGGAAAAGGTGCTGAGAAATGGCCCAATTCATAAGAAGAAGATACCTTCTCAAGCTGAGGGTCTCCAACCTCTTGCTCTGCAGGATGTCTGGAAAAGTAAGACTTGGAACTTAATGTTAGTTAAAAGCAAACTGGTCGTTAATTATTACCCTAAACCTAGAGGCATGTTATCCCAATCTGCGTGAAGAACCCACCTAGCATGTACATTGGGATCTGTGGTTCATGGGATTCTCACCTCTTCAGAAATTCTCCATGTGGAGTATTTGTTTTACAATTACACTCATGCCCATGCAATTATAACTTTTATAAATGAGCAAATTGTTAAAAAAATATATTCTTCTAGGTTCAAACTGTTAAACAAGGGCATGGTAACTTCCCACTTCTTTGAAAACAGGGCCCTTCTTATTTCATTAATTAACATCTCACCTAGCACAAGCCTTAATAATAAGAACAACCATAGCATGACAACTAACCTCATTAATTTGTCAGATTCTATGCAATGCCCAACTCAACCCCTTGAAACTTTAGCAAATACTTTCAAGGAAATAACTATAGAGGAGGAGGAGTCTTTTTTGAAAACCTTTCAGACCTTGCCATCTTTATTACAAACTGAAATCATAAATAGACTAACCCCCCTAACAGCTACTTTACATAATTTACAGGGAGAGGGGGACTTAAGAAAGATAAAATTTATCGATATGCAGGAGATTTCAGTAACAGGCAATCCAGAGAACAACAAAATATACAAAAGGTCCTCCCAGGGGCAGAAAATAACACACAACATTGATGATCTGGGTACAATAAACTGAAGCAAAGAACCAGAGGCAGCCCCTGCATGTAGTTACAAGGCAGCAGATGCAGAATACAATATCAGGGATAAGCATAATATAACAAAAAGAGAGTGCTAGAGGATTAATGGAGCCATATTCTACAATGAAAGTGGACACTTGGCTCCGGTTCAAAAAATGAAGTGACAATCAGTGGACAGTGTGGAGGAATCTAAACTCACTAAATGGACTGAACTTTATTGTGTTTCCTTAGCTTCTTATAATATGAAATCACTTCCTTTGGCAAAATCTCAGGTACATTTCTCATCCTGGAACATAGTGGGGTGGAACTCTAAATCTAAAGATCATGAGGTCTCTGATTTTTTACAGCAATTTGACAGAATTATGCTCCAAGAGATGTGGTCCACAACAAAACTAGACTTTAATGGCTATGTTGTTATTGAGTAAACTGCTGCAGCTCCAGCTGGAAAGGGAAGACCGAAAGCAGGCCTTGCCATTCTGATTTCTATGTCCTTATATGTCTCCAACAAATGTCTAGCTCCATGTGTACAGATTGCTATGGCATGCTTAATTGAATTTGGATTTATGAGTTTATTACTGGTTAATGTGTACATTCCTCTGATGATGAATAGAGAAGAAATAACTCAGCAATGGGAGATATTAGAAGACTATATATCTAAGTTGGAAATGCAGTTCCCTGAATCACATTTAGTTGCAGTGATGCTAGAACTGGGCCAGACAACAAGACCCATTTTTCCTCCCATTCTTAGTATCTTAATGATCTGGAGGATTGTATACTTAACATTAACAGACATTCTAAAGACATAGGGATTAACCATGCTGGCATATGTCTTGTACAGCTGCTGGGGTACCTTGCATTAAGAATAATCAATGGGGACCCAATATTTGAACAAATTGGAGAATATACATATATATCAGGAAAAGGGAGTAACATGATAGATTATGTTTTGGTTTTCAATTCTATCTACAAACATATAGTGCAGTTTTCTGTGATGGACAGAACTGAGAGTGATCATTTCCCCCCATTCCTTAGCGCGGGAACCCCTATTGATATCCTCAACAACAACTGGACAACTCAGAAGTGGCCATAAATAAGAAAAGGCTGAGATGGTCAGATAATATAAGTAGTAAGATATCAAAATCATTAAAATCACCAAAGTACAGGGAAGTTACAAACTCTGTCATAGAGACACAGAATGCACATCTTGCCTTGGAAAACTATTCATTGCTCACTGCAGTGTTGGCCAAGATGATAAGAAGTATGGAAAAAAAAGTTCTGGCACTGTTACACATAAGAGGATAACCACAGGGTTGGATAAAGAATGCTTAGAGGTAAGAGATCACTTGAGAAAATTGTATCTCAAGTACAGAAAGGACAACACCCATACATTGCCAAAGATCTATTATGCTACCAAAACCACTATAAAACATTAATTACAAAGAAAAAAAAAGAAACAAGGTATAGACAATGGTCAGCATTGTCAGTGTCTTCCCTGCAAAGAAACACCAAACAGTTCTGGGCCATTGTCACAGAGATGTTAGGTAACCTTGAGGGATTACTCCAGTGTAATATACCAGCTCATGTATGGGAAGCTTACTTTTCCACTTTGAACAAAGATTGTAGAGAGCTTAAAGTTGGGTCATTGGAAGAAAAATGCACTGCCTCTGTGAAAAATCTGATTATTCTACATTGGCCCCCAGTAATTCAACATGAAGTTGCAACTCTAGTCTCCACAATGAGATCTGGCAAAGCCTCAGGGCCAGATTTAATCATGACTGAACTTTTAAAAGCAAATATTTCATGGTGGACACCTCTACTGGCAACTCTTTTTACCCACATTAACCGGACAGCCCAATTACCTGACAGCTGGTCTCAAGCCGTCATCATCCTTATATACAAAAAAGGAGACAAAAATTACCCTACCAACTATCGTCCTATATGCCTATTATCAGTAGTGAGTAAACTATATGGCTGTTTTCCCAATAATTGACTGGTGGAATGGATTGAGATGGAAAAAATTCTGGGGGATGAACAAGCTGGCTTTAGAAAGGGCAGGTCAACTATAGATCATTGTGTAGTCCTAAATCATCTGGCTGAAAAATACTCAAAAGCATATAGCAATAGCTTATATGTTGCTTTCATAGATCTGAAATTGGCATTTGATTCAATACCTAGAGACAAACTGTGAGCCAAGCTCCTTGTTTCTTCTATTGACAAAAAATTACTTAGGTTAATTATGAAATTGTACAGTAATACCACAATACAAGTGTGGTGTGGATTATGGGGTAATTTTACTAAAGCCATCTCAGTTAAAAGAGGTGTTTGACAAGGATGTATTCTTGTGCCCACATAATTTAACTTATATCTTAATGATCTTGTACCATTTATCTCTTCAGAGACTTTTCACCCTCCCAAACTGGCCTTGGTTAGTATCTCCTTACTTTTATATGTAGATGATGCTGTTCTCCTTTCTTTTACTAAAATTGGCTTGAAGTGAGTAATAAGAGCTTTTATGGAGTACCGTGAAAAAAACCACAGCTAATTATTAACTATAATAAATCCAAAATCATGTTTTTTTCTAAAAACACTCTATACTCACTTGGGTCATAGCCAGCCCTAAAATAGAACAAGTTAGGTACTTCACATATTTGGGGGTTATTGTCCACGCATCTGGTGTTTGGGCATCACACTGGGCAATTGCTATACAGAACACAATCTGAAGTAGCAAAGCAGTTGTCTGATTCTTCTATACCAGTGGTTCTCAACCTGTGGGTCCCCAGATGTTTGCGGACTTCAGCTCCCAGAAGCCCCAGCCACTATGGTCAATGCTCAGGGCTTCTGGGAGCTGAAGTCCAAAATATCTGGGGACCCACAGGTTGAGACCACTGTTCTATACCAAAGGTGGACAACTGATCTCTGCTGTACTTAAGTATTCCAGGCTAAGGTCCTTCCTCAATTACTGTTTGGTATTCCAGTATGGAGCCTGGGTTTTCTGTCAATAGTGGAATGAGTGCTCTCGGCATTTCTCAGAAAATTATTTGCTGTGCCAAATTGTGTCCCTTCAGCAGTCCTACACGTGGAGGCTGGCTGTACATGAGTTGAATGCTCTGCATGGAAGTGGACCTTAGGATATTGGCTGAGAGTTCTCTTTGAAAGACCAGAGGATGGGTATATTCATCTGATGCAAAAAGATACTTATACTACTCACCTGCTTAGAGCTATAAGAGACAAACTGGGTCAAAGATATTGACACTCAATACTCTACATCCGTTGCATGTACTACTTGCTCCCCCATTAGCCTGGGTCTGCAGGTTAATTCAATTGGGGGTGCAAAGTATCTCAAAAATTTAACAGTCCCCAAATATCAGATGATATTTAGCAAAGCTAGATTCAGTGCAATCCCATCTGCTGTATTAAAGGGACATTTTCAGCAAACGGAGTACAAGGACTGCATATGCCCCTGTGGGGAGGGACTAGTAGAATCTTTACCTCATGTACTTTTCCACTGCATGTTTTAAAATGACGATAGATTAAGGTTAATAGCACCTCTCTTGGGCAAGTTCCCAGGAAGACCTCTGGAATGGTATCTCATATATCTCATATTAGAGGATACTGAAAAAAGAGTAACAGAGGAGGTTGCAAAGTTTTTATTCTGTGCTGCCAAAACTCAAAGGGCCATGATACACAAATATTGATAACTTAAGGATTCCCTTTGATTTAAATATCTTAAGTATGATATGGAGGACATAGCTTTAGGAATAGTAGGGCTACCAAAACCTCTATATCAGCAATAAGGCTGTATGATTTTAATAAGAATTTATATACATGACATATTTAAATCTCAGTCTCTTTTATCAATTTTAAACCTATTTTACTAAGTTGTTTTTAAAATACATTTGTATGTAATAAATTATGTCCTGTTGTTCTATTTTAACACAGATTGTTTATATTTCTACTTGTGTGTAGAATGTATATAATTATTTATTTGTGTGTAGAATGTATGTGACTATTTTATTGCCTCGTGGTTTGTGGACCACAATAAATGACTGACTGACAAAAGACAGAGAAACAAGGGGCTGAGGAAAGGAGAACTTGGAAGAAGGCTGTGAAAACAGATTTTACAGAACTCAAAAGAGAGTGAATAATATTGTGATTCCAAAGAGTGAGTGAAGATTTTCCAGGAGATGTGACAGCACCCACAAAAAGTTTGGGAGTGATTTTCAAATGAAGTTTGTTTTTCTGAAGAAAAATACAGGGAGAAATTGATTTCTTGCAAAGAAGCTAGTAAAATGCGGGCTGGACAGTGCTGCTGTTAGGTGGATTGGTAATTGGTTGACCGACCAAACCCAAAGGGTGATCATGAATGGCTGCTTTTTATCCTGGAGAGAAGTGACTAGTGGGGTGCCGCAGGGTTCTGTCCTGGGCCCAGTGCAATTCAACATCTTCATCAGTGACTTGGATGAAGGAGTGAAGGGCATGCTGATCAAATTTGCAGATGACACTGTTACTCCACTGGAAAACCCTATCCTGGGGTCTGCAATTTTGATATTAAATATGATTTCATGTGCCTGAGAGGTCGTCTAGATGAGCACGTAGGCAGCAATGGTCAAATGATCAAAAACCAGGTCAGGCCAATAAAATCCCCAGTCATGTAGCCCCAGGAGACCTCAAGCTGTGCAAACCCACAGTAAACAAAGGGTCCTCAGGCCCTGAGGAGCTGACTTGAGGGGATTAGCATGTTTGCCCCAAGTTGAGCAAATATCCTATCAGGCGAGGACCATTTACATGGAGTCACACCACAACCCAATGCAGCCGAAGATCCTGAGACTTTGGCAACACTTTGTAATCCCATCACACAAAGAGAGTTACCATTGTGGAGCTTCTTTCTCGTTGCAACACCCATTGTTCTCCCTGGGAAAGGATTAGCCCTCCAGGTACTTTTTCCCCTACAAATAGTCCCAGTTTTTGAGTGGTTCTTTGGATCATTCCCAGTCATCCCAGCAGACCATTTCTCTGTCCATTGAGTAATCCCCTCAGCCCTCTCTGTGCTTAGCTCCACTTCTCCGCTGTTTTTCCCGGACCAAGGACTTCAGGAAAAGGTGCAGTATCACCCTAGCTACAACCCCTTCAATATTCCCCTATGCAGTTTCCTCTCTTTTACTACGTAATAGGTCTTCAGTGAGTGTGTGAGTGATTGCGTTGATGTGTGAGACTTTCATTGAATAAAATCATTTATTGGACATTTTCGTTTGGTTTTTGGCTTGGCCTGACCCTGTAAACACTGAGTAAAAAGACCCCACTAGGTTACCCTGCCTCTCGCATTGCTATTGCTTGTGCTCTGGTTAGTTTCCACTCCCCATCACGTGGAGCACATTGAGGTGTCCCCCAAGGGACCCCAAAAATCAGGGTAACAACACTAAATTGGGAGGGCTTGCTAATACCCCAGAGGACAGGATCAAATTTCAAAATGACCTTGACAGCTTGGAGAGCTGGGCTAAAGCTAACAAAATGAATTTCAACAGAGAGAAATGTAAAGCCCTACACTTAAGCAGAAAAAATGGAATGCACAAATATAGGATGGGGGACGCGTGGCTGGATAGCAGTACATGTGAAAGGGATCTAAGAGTCTTGGTAGATCACAAGCTGAATATGAGTCAGTAGTGTGATGAGGCAGCCAAGACAGCCAACGTGATTCTTGGTTGCATCAATAGGAGTATGGTGTCTAGATCGAGGGAGGTAATGGTACCACTCTATTCTGTATTGGTTAGGCCTCATTTGGAATACTGTGTCCAGTTCTGGGCACCCCAGTTCAAGAAGGATATCAACAAGCTGGAATGTGCCCAGAGGAAGGTGACCAAAATGATGAAGGGTCTGGAAACCATGCCCTGTGAGGAATGGCTTAGGGAGCTGGGGATGTTTAGTCTGCAGAAGAGAAGTTTAAGACATGATAGCCATGTTTAAATATTTGAAGGGATGTCAGGTGGAGGAGGGAGTGGGCTTGTTTTCTGCTGCTCCAGAGACTAGGACAAGGAGCAATGGATTCAAGCTGCAGGATAGGAGATTCCACTTGAACCTCAGGAAGAACTTCCTGATGGTCAGAGCTGTCTAGCAGTGGAATATGCTGCCTCGGAGTGTGGTGGAGTCTCCTTCTTTGGAGGTTTTTAAGGAGAGGCTGGATAACCATCTGTTGGGAGTGCTTTGATGGGTGTTCCTGCATAGCAGGGGGTTGGACACGATAGCCCCTGGGGTCTCTTCCAGCTCTATGATTCTATGATTATTGGAGTCATGTATAAGCCAAACAAGTAAGGAAATATGCCTTGTCAATAAGGCACACTAAAGGAATGAGGAAAGAAAACCAGTAAGACATGCTGAAGGAAAAAAAAATCAAATAACTCAATAAAAAAGCAATTTACTACCATGTTTAGTTTTTAAATCTAGAGGAATTCCTTGGATATTGTAGTCCAACAGAAATGGAATGAAACAGAGATGCAAGGGGATGCTATATAGGGAAACTTCAAACACATATACTGTATGAGAAAGCAGAATAGATGGCCTCCCAACTTGTCAAATATATTATTAGTACTTTATGCAAACCAGATGCTGTCTGATCTTGAAAGCTAGACAGAGTCAGGGAATTGGCAACCAAATTCCAGGTGCTGTAAGCTATATTTCAGAGGAAGAAATTGGGAAACTACCTCTGAATACTCATTGCCTAAGAAAACCCTATGAGATTCATCAGGTCACCCTAAGTTGACAAGTGACCTGAGCATATACACAAGACAGAAGTACAAACACAGTTTTAAAAGAATAGGATATCACACACATAGTTTATGTCTAGGACTGGACAATCAAATAACTTGGTCTTTTAGTTCCATGTTCTACAGGCACAGCAGTCTACCTAGCATAGCTGGAGGGGGTGGTGCTGGATAAGAACACATGCCAGCTTTTGAGGAATCTAGTAAAGTCCCAATGAATCCAAGATAATCCCCTTCAATCGGGATGGCTTTTCAAATACTATAATGGGATGATGGGGATGAAACAAGAGACAGGCTATTTAATGTCAGTCTGGTGTTGGCCTGTGCCGTACCATGGAGAGCGGATTGCTTCTCAGATTACACACTGTTCATTGTAGATGCAAAATGGGTGAGAGGTAAAAAATGCCATCTGGTTCAGGAAAGGGAGGGGTATGAGAAAGTAAATGAAACAGTTAAAATGATTTTCCATATGAAAAAAAAGGAAACCAATAAGCTACACCGTTCCCTGTGTATGGGGGTAAGGGGGAGGGGGCAAAAAAGAAGGAAAAATTGTATGTATCTGAGTGGTTTGTTAAATGTTAAATGTGATTAAATGTTGGGTATACTATTAAGATATGGTGTGTATAACTTTTTGTTTCGTAAGATTATTTACATTAATAAACTCACACACACACACACACACACACACACATAATGTCATCTCAGTCAGAGTTGAATCAATTCAATTTTTCAAGTGCTTTCTCTGCTTGCTTGCAGTTCTGGAAAGAGCATTTCGGGTATGACAAGTGTCCCTTTAAGTTAATTTTTTTTGCCTGAATATCATTTCTCTATTAATTTCCATGTGCTGAATTTATAAAGCTGACTTCAAATGCAAAGAAGTGAAACATAACTAGAATAAATGCCAGCTCTCTGTGTTTTATTTAGCAGGTTTGCCAATGAAGTCAGAGCAGATTTATTAACATTGTTGAATTGACAATTGCTTAGTGTCTTGTTGTAGAGCATTCTTCAAAATGTCTATTGAGTCACAGTCAATATAGTGTATGTCACATTTCCCACAATATATTGTGCTCAAGACTGTTCACAAATTACAATGCAGTATCATCACATTAACCCAATTATAGTTTATTCCAGCATGCCTATACTTACCCTTTCCCTCCTTTTCCTGCTCCTCAGAGGTCACTTCTGCCTTATACCATATTCCACATAGATACCCTTTCCTTACTATTCCCTTCCTCCCCATAGCTAAAGTTTTCCTAATTTCATCTGAAATGTGGTGCTGGAAGAGAATTCAACAGAACTCCCAAAATGATCTGTAAATGGATCCTAGGGTAATGAAGTTTGAACTCTTCCCAAAATGACCAAAGTGAAGCTATCATACTTTGGGCATATACTATGAGAAAACATGACTCATTAGAAAAGCTGTTCTAGTGCTTAGTAAAGTAGAAGGCAGTAGGAAAAAAATACAATACTGCATCACAGGGGGGCAGATTCAGTAAAGGAAGTGACAGACTTGAGTTTGCTGGACATGAGCAGGACAGTGGATAACATGGGCTGTTGGAAGTCTCCCATATACATAGGGTAGCCGTAAGTCAAAGCTGATGATGATAATTAACGGCAACATCACTCATACACATCCAAGTGAGTGGCACTTCAGTCTGGTGGCTTGTTGACTTTCATCACTGGCAAATAGTGGCTGTCTTAGCTCCCCCACAAAATGCATTGCCACAAGTCAAGCCCAGAAAATGCATTTGAGGGGCATTTATATTAGATCCTACCCCGAAGGACAAGGCTCCAGTGGGTTCCACGTTAGAAAAACAAACTAACATCTTCCTAAAGAAGGACATCCAGAGGTTGGCTGTGGTGACCTGTGGCACATGGATGCCATAGTGCCATCGGTGCTGTGGTGTGATGCACACAAGCACCATTTCAGGGGCCACCAAGCCAGATATTTTTCATCTCAAAACTGTTGCATTCACACATTTTCCCATTTTCCTTCATTGTCATTGTCATGGGGATTTCTGATGATTGTAATAAAAAAATTCACTGACAGTTGTTGTATGAGTTTTAAAGATGTTGCATTCATCCACTGTGATCTCCTCACGTGGTGCAAAGCTGTTGTTTCTGAAGTGTGTGGTAGAGTGGCTGATAGAAGGGGGAAAAGCTTCATGTTGGAGTGCATCTATACTATCCAGTTGTAGCAGTTTGATATGACTTTGACTGCCATGGTTCCATCCTACAGAATCCTGGCATCAGAAGTTCAGTTAGAATTTTCTAGAGAGCTTCAATGCTATAGTTAAAGGATGTATGCTCCGTAACAGAGAATTACCAGATTACCAAATGGAAAATCACTGGATTCCATAGGATGGACACATAGCAGATAAAATGGTGTCAGAAAACTATAACTAGGTAGTGTGGTTACTCTCCTGTTCAGTTTCAGTCCACAGGGCCTTTAATCCTTGTTTTTATTCTGCTTGTCAGTTTTCTTCCATCTTTCTATCCTTTGCTTTTTTTGTGTATTCTGGCATCAGGGAGAGCAAATAGCCCTTTGAACAAAGCTCAGTACAAAGGCATACTCTCTGCTTCTTGAAAGTAGTAGCAGCAGCAATGACAGCTCCAAAGGAATACAAGAAGAATAATTTCCAAAGGTTAAAGCCTTGCTGATCAGCAATTTGACACTAAAAAGGAGAGACTGAACCCACCGCTTTGCTTCTTTTCCTAAACAGCTGATCATCAGGGCTTTACTTTTTGCAAAAGCTTTGTTCACAGCCCTTGCAGTTAGACCAACAGGACATTAAGTCAGTAGAGAGGTGAGGCATAGAGTAAGGGTTGCAGAACAGAGTTGAAAATGTGAGTGATAGGCATTGAATATTCCCTTTGCATAGGGACAAGCAAATTTGCAATTAGCTCTGTACCAGTATAGCTCTAATATAGTGGCAGTGGGGAATCTCCTTTAGTGCTATTTTCTGGAAACATTTTAAGTCAACACATGCAGTTACAAAAGGAGTGAGAAATTGGTCCATGCTGCACATTTTACCTTTCAGATTACTGAAAAGATTGCTGTACAGCTTACATTTTACAACCATTTTCAATAAGTGGTTGAGAAAAGGTCAGCATCTAAGGTCATGAGAGAGGAAACTTTATGAGATTTGTGTCTTGCCTCCTTCCCATTTAGAAAATCTGTGAGCAGCAGAGATGCTGTGGAGGGAGGGAGGGAGGGAGGGAGATGTTTTTGAGTTCAGTTTTAGATACATATAACTTACTGGGTAATTAATTCATGACATTAATCCAGCCAAAAGTTAATTGTCATTATTTCTCATTGAAGATATTGGAATTTAAACTAATTGTGACTACAGTGTGCCTGCCATATATATGGGGGTTCTGTTCCAGCAGCTCACAAAAAGAACTGACTGCCTATGGCAGTGAAGGTACATGTCTATCATGTCCATTTGACTATAATGGGACATGATGCTTCGCACAACTCGCATTCATGTGTGGGGAGGTTATGCCAGAAGAGGGCACACTATAATATTTTCAATCAATTACAATAGTGCACAGAGTGCTGTCTTGTGTATACTTATTTGGAATATGTCCTACTGGAAATCTTAGGCAAAACTTGGAACATTAGATTGGAAAATTTGTTTAATAACGTTAAACTTTAGGAGTTGGGAAGTTAATTTACTAACACAAACATTAACACCTTAAATCATTTTATTTTCCAGGAAAGACCAGGAGATTTATAGAGATTTATAGAGAATGTCATGGAGGTTGCTGCTTTTCACATATATTTTCTAGTCATTTTAAAGTTGCCTTTCCCTCAGTCAGGAATTCTGTCCTCCCATGGACTACAGAGTCCAAAGACACCTGTTGCCTGAGGAAGATGGGACTTCACCATAGAATCATAGAATAATAGAGTTGGAAGAGACCACAGTGCCATCTAGTTCAACCCCCTGCTACATGGGAACACACATCAAAACACTCCCAACAGATGACCATAAGCCTCTGTTTAAAAACCTCCAAAGGAGGAGATTCCACCACACTCTGGGGCAGCATATTCAACTGCTGGACAGCTCTGACCATCAGGAAATTCTTCTTGAGGTTCAGGTAGAATTTCCCTTCCTGTAGTTTGAATCCATTGCTCCTTGTCCTAGTTTCTGGAGCAGTGGAAAACAAGCCTGTTCCCTCTTTCATGTGACATACTTTCAAATATTTAAACATGGCTATCATGTCTCCTCTTAACCTTCTCTTCTGCAGACTAAACATACCCAGCTCCCTAAACTGCTCCTCATAAACCATGGCTTCCAGACCCTCAATTTGTTCAAACATAAGTGCTGATATCAGATACTTAGCTGGAAATGTGTAACTAAGTAATATCTCCTAGCCTGATCCACCAAGTTCAGCTTAACAGTCAGCAGCTGCACCAAGTGAAGGAGATCTATCCAGCAGGTAACCAGGATGCAAGGAGGAGGATGTTTCCAACCCACTCCCACCAGGGAACAAGGCTATGATGAGGAATTGTAACAGGTGTCCTGGTTCTGATTGTCACAGCCTCAGTCACTGGTAGGAGGGGGCTGGAAATATCTTCTGGCACTCCAATCAACCTTTCTTCAATGAGGCTGCTGGCTTCTAAGATAGGTTGGTGGCGTTTTATGATTGTAGCAATAGTACCGTGATTGCAACTATGTAGTGTTACTGCATACACAGCTCTTATGTATCTGTAACTCTAGGTTGCAAATCCTTCTTACATACCCCTCCAAGTATATGATCCATTGTGAGTGAGGAGTAAAAGGCAGAATGGGAGGAATGGGGAGAAGGAAATGGGGAGGGGAGTTAAGGATAACTTTTCCTTTAATTATCCAAGTGGTCAGCACTGTGTGAGCACTAAGAAACAGACTAAATCAGTGCAAAGCATTCAGTGAGATTCACATCTCTGTAAACATGGAGTAGGCATGGGTTTAGTTAAATGAATCTTTTGGCTATGGACTCAGAGCTCCAGCCTTTATGAGGATGTAGATCTGTAAGAATGGCCCCAATTTGTGTCCCATCAGTGGAAACAACACATTGTGTGAGGATATGGGAGAGGACTTTCTCTGCTGTGCTGCTCTGGTTGAGAAATGTCATCCCTTTGCAGCCCTGAAAGATGCTAACTCCAGTTTTATTCTAGCACAAAATTAAAGCATGGCTTTTTATCAAAGCATTTGGAAGCAGAATGATCTTATCCAAATTTGTACAAAAACATAGTTTTAAGCTGTTTTAATTTGTTTTAAATTGTTTAAATAGCTTAATATGGTTTTAGACTGTTTACATTATTTCTTACTATTTTAAATTGCTTGAAATTATTTTCAATTCATTTTATTTCTATATTGCTATGAGGTCTTTTGATATATAATGGGATATAAAGATTGTAATAAATTCAAGGACATGCACGTTCTTTTTAATTGTTTACCTGTTTCTTGGAAATTAACAAATGACCAATGGACACAGATTTTTTGTGGTCTTCTTACTGCTAAAAGGTTAATACTTCCTTACTGGAAAGATAACTTTTCTCCAACCATGATCCAATGGATAGAAGATCTAACAATGTTTGCAGCATTTGAAAGAATGTTGAATAAATGAAATTTACATTTGGACATTTGGTCAGCTTTTATAAAAACTTACAACTAATGCATTTTCCTCCTTTCACGTTTTTATTTTCCTGCCTTTGTTATACTGGAACATTAATGTATGTAACTGAGATCCCTTTTGAATGTAAATAAATTTATATATACATATATATATTTTAAAAAATATACTAAATAAATAAGGTAGTGTTAAATGGAATTTACTTTGTAGTGACTGAATTTAGAAAAGCAATCTTAGTCATAAGCCAGGCTGGGTCAGAGCCTATATTCTTAGATAGCTCTATCATTGATTTAGATTTCATATGGCTTTTTGTTGATCTAGAACATGTCCAAAATATTAGGAGACTCCTTTAATGTGGAGTGAAAAATGAACAGACCATTCACATGGTTAATCTTGATAATGTTGCAGCATGTGAATGCCATCTTTGTTGGCTGGTTCAATTTATGTACATATTTATGTATAAAATGTCTAGGCCATTTTTCTGGCTGAAAAATTCAGAACAGAGTCCATACAATTAATTTTTAATTCATACTTAATGCTTCACTGGCTTCAGAACAGTCAGTCAAACTGAAATGTTAACCTTCAGCAGAAGCCAAGACTATTAGCAGGGGATAAATGGGTTAAATTCCCCCAATGTCCCTATTCTGATGCCATTAAATATCACCCTCTCCTCCGATGCAACTTGCATTTTTAAAAATATTGGCTTCACATTTAACTTCAATTGTTGCCTTTATCCTCTTTCCCTTGTCAAGATGCAATTTGGTCCCTCCTCCAAATAATTAGTTGACTGTACACAGGAAGCTGAAGGAGGTGAATTACATTGACTTTAAATTCCCAAAGCAGATTTAACTTGGACATTATTACAAGTCTAAAGTTTTGCATCCTGCTTAATAAAACAAACAACATAGCCTGAAATCCAAATAGCCCACTAGTGGAGTGTCATCGTATCTACACAGATCTTCAGGGAGGGTAGGCAAATGTTGCTCCATCTTCTCTACTTCTTTGGGTGCACAGTAACTGATGGGGAACTCAGGGGCACTGTTCTGCCCCAGCTATTGATCAGCACCCTGGCACATCCTGAGTGTCTTTATGCACCTGGCCAAAAAGGAGCTGCAGCATTAGGATGCACACAGCCACTCCATGGCTGGGGAGACAGAACTGTGTGCAGGAGCCCCCAGCAGCAATTCTGCTGGGGTGAGAGCGCTTTGCAGAGGAAATCAACACCTTCTGCAACACATCCCAAAGTACAAACACTGATGCAATGGAGGGTTATACAGCTTATGTCACTAAGAAGATTGCATAGTGTGATAATTCATAGTTTACTAACATATTGTTATATCCATTGGCACAGTTTGAGCTGGATCCAGACTAAGGTCATTTCTGCACCAGACTGTTATAGTGCTATTATTCCACTTTCAACATCCTATGGAATCTTGGGGTTTGTAGTTTAGGGAGGGAGCTGAACTGAGGTTTTATATTGAAATCAATGTAATAAGTTAGGTATGATTTAACTCAAGGACAAATGAGACCTGGTGAAAGTTCCTATTCTACACCACAAGGCAAAGTGCAGGAGCAGGTCTTTTTTTAAAAAAAACAAACAGCTGCCCTTCCTCACTATCAAATTAGAGGATGGAGGTGAAAGTTCCTATTCTACACCACAATGCAAAGTGCAGGAGCAGGTCTTTTTTTTTTTTTTAAAAACAGCTGCCCTCCCCCACTATCAAATTAGAGGATGGAGTTTTTCTTCTGGTCCTTTACCTTTTGCATTTCAGTTGCACACAGTGCTTCTGCATTCCTTGACTGGTGTGTTCAAAGTCAGAGCAGCCCAGCATTTCATTGTCCTTCCTGACTCCTCCACCAGCTTTGAGATTCATTTTATTGTCTTAACTTTGGCTATGCTGGTATTTTCCCTCAAGCCTGACATTCAGACATTGTTTGTTTGCATTTTTCCTAGGAGAGTAATCATGTTAAGAAATTAATTATACACCTGGAAACAAAAATCTAGCTGTTAAAATGCCCATTAGGAACAAATGGTGTACTTCAAATTACATACTTCTCAGCTTGACTACATAGTCCAATGCGATAGGAAAACAGCTGAAGACGTGGAGGAGGATTTAGGGAGACATGGTGTCCAAGATCTTCAGCACGGAGACACCTCTTCCTTTCCAGCTGGCAACAAACATATTCATTTTACAGCAACCACTGCTCTCTCTCTTCAGAATTTTGGAACATGAAATCTGATCATTTTCATCCTTCATCTGCTTACAACAATGCTGTGAGCCAAACCAGACCACGCTCATGTGTATTATGTTAATGTTGCCTTGCAGCCTCCCTAGCAGGAAATGCTAGGGTGCTAAAGCTGATGGGTTATCTCATACTGTCATTCCATAGAAAAGCAGAAGGAGGGTGATATCATTTTATCACCACTGTATGTGTAATTGGGAAATGTTCTTTCCCTGAAGGCTCTTCCCCCATTCCACAAGTATCAATGCATTCCCAGAGTTCCCTCCACCTTCCCACAACGTGTCAAATGTAGGCAAATAGCATGCTTGAAATTCTGTAGGGTGAGTATGGGGAACATGTGGTGCTCTAGATGTTGTCGGATTGTAACTCCTATCATCCTGCACCATTAGTTAGTGGTTATGGCTAATGGAAGTTGTGAGTCAATAAACATTGGGAGACCTGCATGTTCCCCCTCCTGCCATGAGGAAAGATATCACTGAAGCAATTGTGAGTGGGGAAACAGCAAGTACAGAGTAGTTTAAGCAGCTAATTCCCTGCACCTTCTCCTCCAGTGGTGTAGGGAATCTCTGCTGTGTTCCTACAGAAGCATTCTTTTTCTTTTTTAGAAAGTGAAATGGTCTGCATCTCTGTGGGCTGATAGCTTTTGCCTTGGCTTTTCTATCTAACAGCTGGTGCCTCTTGAAAGATAGAGATCATTGGTAAGTTTTCTGGCAGCAAACAATTCTTCTTTCTTATTTGTCTGGTCCCTTGGGCAACATATCTCCTGTGTTTGTTCCCAGCACTGGTTCTAAATTCAGGTTGTCTCAGAACTAAGAACCGCTGAAATACTGACATGCATCATGTAAATGAAACGATAACTGCTATATGTCAACCATACAGAGATCTTGACACATTGCATTGGGATTAGTATGGCCAGATAGTTGCCGGTGGTGGTGGTGGTGGTGGTGGGGGCAG
This sequence comes from Iguana delicatissima, assembly GCA_948472985.1. Classification (NCBI taxonomy): domain Eukaryota; kingdom Metazoa; phylum Chordata; class Lepidosauria; order Squamata; family Iguanidae; genus Iguana; species Iguana delicatissima. The sequence goes on along the minus strand of CAOKZL010002388.1, from coordinate 33,339 downwards.
AACACCAGTTCTTTCAGTGATTACAGTGGAGATTGGGGAATCCCATCTGTGGAATCTCTGATGTTGGACTACAATCCTGACATTCCTCATCATTGACTGTTGACTAGAAGCAGTGGGAAAAGTGGTCTAGCAACCTTTGAAACACCACAGATTGCTCACTCCTGGCCCTGGTGCTGTGGATATCTCAACCTGCACGGGTCTTTCAGGGTATAACACACACTCCAGACACCTGGGATCCTTTCACCACTATGAAATCATAGCACTATGATTCTACTTGAACTGCCATAGCTACATCCTGTGGAATCCTAGGATTTTTAGTTTGGAGATGCAATGAAGCTTTCCGGCAGACAATTTTAAATACTTCACAAAACTACAAACTCGAGGATTCCATGGGAGTGAGCAAAGGCAGTTAAAGTGAAAAATCATGCTAGGATTGTGTTATGTGAAAGGGCTCCTAGATATGTCCTAAAGTATCTAGTCAGCAGCCCAGAAAACTGATGTGCCCTCCTAGTTTCTTTGAGCCATATTCTGTATCCCCTGAAACTCTTGCAGAGGATTCTTCCGGGAACAGCCAAAGTAGGTTATGAAATTGGATTGTGCCACTGGATTGGCACAACCCGTGCTTACTCCCATGCCAGTTAGGGTCTATGCTGCCCCTCCTGTGGTTCCTTGGCTAGCATGTTCAGAATAATTGTTCAAGCAATATATATGGTTGAGACAAGATTTTTTGTGTGTAGAATTGAAGAGAAAAGGATGTTTTCCTCTGTAGAAAGAGATAAATGTTTTTTCCCCCTCCTTTCATCATATTTGTGTTTAGGATCATCTAATGAATTTTATTATCAGCAGATTCAGAACCCAAAACTCAGATAAAGTTAGTATGTATAGAAACATTGAGGCAGGGCCAGCATATATGGCTCTGTGTTAAAATTCCTGGATGATATATTTGTTCATAGCTACTAGATGGCCATGATGGCTATGTTGAACCTCAGATAGCGGCTAGTGACTTCCCAGTCAGTGGGGCAATGACTGTACTCCACTTTTGAGCTCATACTCTAAAGGAATCATCAAACATACTCACTGTATCTTAGGAATCTGGTTGAGGACCTTGGATAGTTCCTTTAAGTTCAGAATAAAAGCTGAGGAGTTGATTCATTCCCTTATAAACATGGGAGCCACCGGCTGCCCCTGTGGAAACCCCTGATTTGGAGGCAATGTGTAATTCAGTGCTACTTGGTAGGGTGCAACAGGGTCAAAGAACTATTGCCTTCGAGCCTGGACACATCTTTCTGACCACTGGAGGAAGCAGAACTCTGGAGCAGATGTTCATTCATTCATTCTTTATACTTCCCACATTTCCACCAACAAGCTCAACACATCTCTTTTTTTGCCAAATTTATCCTCACAAATCTGTGAAGAAGGATCAAGAATGAAGAGAAAGTGAAGGAGACTGGACCAAGGTGAACTGCATGGCTGAGTGCAGCAGATTGTAGCCCAGCAGTCTAGCCACTATTTATTACTTATTAATTTTTATTTATTTCCTTTCTCTAAGGTGGCTCACAAAAAGAACTGACTAAAACCTAACAATAGTGTTTTAAAGGCCGTTAAAAATAATCACCTTAAAAGAATAGGTTATACAGTATAAAATCATTAGAATACACAAAAGTCAAAAATAAAGCACTCCCATAAGAAAGCTCCCTGAAAGCAGTGCACATTAAAAGCCTGCTTGAACAGAAAGTTCTTTGCCTGCAGGTGAAAGGAGAGCAAGGAGGAGGCCAGCCTAACCTTCTGCAGAAAGGAATTCCAGAGGGTGGAAGCAGCCACTGAAAGAGCTCTGTCTTGTGTCTTCACCAAACAAACTTAGGAAGGTGGTGGGACTGAGACAAAGCCCTCCCCTGTGGATCTTAAGTTCTGGCAGGTTCATTTTGGAAGATACCATGCAGTTGCTCCTTTGCTCTGATACAGCAAAGTTTTTTCTTTAAGTTCCTCTTTGGGCTTTACTGGATGGATATGCAAGGCATGTTTGGAGCCATCCCTCCTGAGCTAGCAAGATTGCACTTCAATTTTGGGGCAGAGAGTCCAAGAGTTGCTCACAGCAGGTTGTTTCAAAAGCTTTCAACCAGAGAAAGCACAGTTCTAATCGAAAACCAGGACACCACCAGCCCAGCAGTGGTGGCAGAATTTCTTTTCACAGAAAGAAAGAAAACAGTTGCTTTGCTAAATCAAATGAAATAAAACAAAAGTTTCAGAGGCCATTTCCTCACTGCAGGGGTTAGGGGAGAAGTGCTTAATTAGACACTGTAGATTACATATTAATTACAGTCTGGGCATCAGTAGTAACCTTGGCACTTTCCTGACCTGGCAGGTCGCTTTACACTCCACAGTCAGTGTTCACCCTCTTGTACTCTTCAGTGGTGCTGTGTGTGGGAGTCATGAGAAGAATCTGCCAAGGAACAGGCAAGTGTCCAAGATTTCTGTGGAAGGAAAACCATTTTCTTTACAATTCCTTCCCTTTTATCTTCAATGAGCCAGTGGGAACCATTTCACTGCCCACTGCCTGCTCTCTTTAAAGGGGCATTGTCCTGCTGAAGCCATACAGTACTGAAAGGGAAAACTACTTCCACAGTCTCTCTGTCCTAGCTTAATACATTGCATGAAAGAGATCTTAAATCACATTGTCATCTGCTAGAAATGGGAGTACTCCCTCTTCTGCCCTCTTCATGTACCTTGAACAGAAGTGGTCAACTTGGTACTTCCAATCACTGTCAGATCCTTAGTATTTTCCTCCATGTTAGTATCCCTATAGTGAGGGTTTAGAATGTCATTTTTAAAAGGTAGTTACTTGTAGTTATTGTTCAGAGTAGAGACTCCTAACAAAGGTGTTATGTTGCTGTTAAAGATAATGTTTTTTTTTCAGAGTTATCTGTTTGACTTCCATTTTCTCAAAAATATTTAAGATAGTTCCTTCCAAGTTACTTTTAAAAAAAACAACCCAAAACTCTGAGTGCTCCAAACGATTGACTTGTGGTAAAAACATACTCTCCTCCCATCTATCTCATTGGTACCTCAATGCCCACAACAAAACATGAGATATAAGGTGGCACAATACTTAAACCATGTGATTTTTGTCTACTACCTTTGTTGAGGCCAAACCCAAATAACTATATAAGTAACTATAAAAATTAAAGTTATACTTGAAATGAAGGACATTACCTCTTATTAAATTAGAATTGTAATGTAGTTATAACTTCATTATTGGGAAAAGGAATTAATTATAAATAACTTATCTTCTTTTTTTATTTAAAAGCTCTCCTATTGTGTGCAATGTGGATTTAAAAAATATCCTTTATTTTAAAATTTTAAGCACATTTACAAATGATAGGGCATCCTCCCTCCAAACAGTTAATTTAATTAATACAATAAACAATTAGTACACTCTATCACAACTATCACAGCTAAAACATCTTCCATCTAGCAGGTTTATATCAACCCTGCTTGGGCATTTTTCTTTCTAATAATAAATCAATATCTCAAAAGTGGGAGATTACCAATGAATACCAGGTGCTATAGGCTATACTTCAGAAGAAGGAATTGGCAAAACCACCTATGAGTATTTCTTGCCGAAGAAAACACTATTAAATTCATGAGGGTACCAGAAGTTGACAGGCAACTTGAAGGCACGTGCACACATACATGTCAAAAGGTACTGTTTTGAAACTGTAGTTGTTTTATCAGTGATCCATGTGCTGAAGTCATAAAATCTTAGAATCATAGATTCTTAGAGTTGGAAGGGGCCACAAAGATCACCTTGACTAACTAGTAACTAGATGATTCCAGGCTGTGCTTATAGCGTTATTAGTATTAGGATGTGGTGAGTATTATATACGAACAATGGGTTTGCAGTCTTTGTCATGAATATGTGCTGCTATAAAGGACTCGCTATGAACACAGCTGGCCCAAGTAATTTTGCTGCCTGAAGCAGAACAATGAATAGTGCTCTCACATTAAGGTTCATAATACCATGAAACAACCAAATTATTTTGACATCTGAGGCAGAAGAATCCCAGTAGCACCTCTCTCCATCTGTGTTAGTAGAAGTACAACAATAATAAAGCTCTCATTTTTGTGAGCCACAGCTTGCAAATGGAAGTGGCAAAGCTCAGAGGAAAGGCCATAGATTTGTCTGAGAAATGAGAGCTACACAGGAAATGGATACAAGTGAGCCTTGACTGAAAGATACAAGTGGGGCTTGACTGAAAACACAGTCATCACTCTTTCACAGAATATGAGCCCTATATTCATTTTTCTAACCCTTCTTTCTCCCATGATTGACTAAAATGCTCATTCAAATTAGTAGAAAAATCCTATACCCCTTTACTTGGGAATAAAGCCCACTGAACCGAAAGGGGCTTACTTCTGAGAAGCCATATACAAGTTTCTGATGTAAACAGCCAAGTGCCTGGATCTTCATGAACTTCTCCTTTTCTTTCAGTCTTCTGTAAGTGAATTAATATTTCCCTCCCCAATTTTGTTCCAGTTTTTTGCCATCTCAGCTTGGTGCTTGTAAGGAAACTGACATCCACAGTTCCTGAGCTAAGCACCACCTGTCTGCAAAGTGTACACTAGCAGACATCAAACAAAGAATGATCTTCACTAAGGCCATTTCCACATGGGCATATTGCCCATGCTAGAGCGACCTCTCCAGGAGGTCTTCTTCACCGGGGTATGCGCTAGAGCAGTTAAAAAAAGTGAGGTTCTAGACCTCAAACTGTTCTAGCGCAGCCCCGGGGTGGCGCTGTGAGTTTTATAAAAACCACCTTCAAAAGTGGTTTTTATAAAACTTACCCGCGCTGCCCCGTAGCAGCCCCCGGTCAAGAACTGCAGATCTGCCCGGGGGCGGGCTTCTGGCTGGCACGCTGTCCTAATTGGCGGAGCGCCACCGGAAGCTGCCGGCCGCCATTTTGGGCACTGCCGGGAGCTGCGGAGCGCTGCGGAGTGCCGCCGAAATTCGGCGGCGTTTGGAACAGCGGATCCGCGCTCTTTGGAGGGACGGAGCAACCCGCTTGTGGGTAAGCTCCGCCCCTGGGTGCGCGGCCTTGTCGGCCCTCCCCCCGTGAGGAAAGGGCCTAAGTCAAGGCATGGATTATTTGAGCCTTCCCAAGTGTAACTAATTGGTTTGTCCATTGACACACCCTCACTGAAAAGGTAATTGACTATGTAGCATAGAAAAACAAGGTATGCAGTTCTGGTCTCCCCCCCCCCCTTAAAACTAGAAGAATCAGACAGAGCAGGAAAGAATGGGGCCACATAAAAAGAAAATAAAAGAAACAGGACATATCTAATGCAAAATCCAGTGCTAAAGAGAAAAAGAGTGCTTGGATGTTAAAAAAATAAAATAAAAAGAGAGAGAGAGAGAGAGACTTTTTTCTAACAACCAGCTTTTTGAGGGAAGGCACACTTAATTCCAAGTCTACTTCCCTCAACCATTAATGCTTCCAGTGGCTTAAAGAAATATCTGACTGCACCACTCCACAAGGGTAGCAGAGGATGGAATGAAAATCTTTGGTCATTAGCTCCCCTGCCTCCATTTGGCTTGCAATACTTGATCTCAAGTGCCATGCTCTGAGACCAACCTCCTCAAGTTTGGTACCCTCCAGATATTTTGGACTTCAGTTTCCATGATCCTGCAATATTCACCATGATAAGCAAGGCTGATGGGAGTTGTTATTGAAGATGTTTGGAGGGCACAAGGTTGTGGAGGGCTATCTTGAGACCCCATGTTGTCTTAATCTGTCATAGTGATCAGCTCCTCCATGACGAGGTAGACCATGCTTATCATGTGAAAATGTACAATTTTCGTACAGTGATTGTGGGGAATGAGTACGTGACAGGCCCTTATTTTTTCACTAGACTGGCTTCACAGGCCCAACTTAATAAGGTACCTTGACAGTAATGCTTAGCCTAACTCCATCCTTTAAACACAACTTTCAGTCTCCTTCGTTGGAGGTTTTTAAGCGGAGGCTGGATAGCCACTTGTCGGGAGTGCTTTGAGGGTTTTCCTGCATGGCAGGGGGTTGGACTGGATGGCCCTTGTGGTCTCTTCCAACTCTACATTTCTATGATTCTATGATTCATGTAAAAGTGCTAGGGTCTTAAGTGTTCCCTCAGAACCAATTAGTTTATTTAAGGTAGCATATTCTTTTTTGTTACCAGTGACTTTAGATAACATGGGCTGACTCAGTAGGTATAAAACAAATTATATCCTTTGTTGTAGTAACATTAGAAATAAAGCATCTTGTCAAAGTTCATGTAAAATGCAGTGTTTTTACATTAACCAGTTCAACCTTCTGACAGTCTATGCCAATAACTCCCAGACATAGACTCCAGTTCTCTGTAACTTTTTCTCAGCTGCTTAAACACAACCCAGCCACCCTCTCTGGTCAAGATCTCACTGAAGGCTCTCTTTACAAATGGACTCTCTGCTGTCATATAATTCCTACCATCCCTAGGCCTCTTCCCTCGCCATACCACTATGCTGGGTTTCACACTTAACGTACTACTGGTGTTGCCTAGCAACCTGCCATCAAGTTGCACTTGCATTCCAAATAGCTAACTCCCAAAGCGACCTTATCACAAGGTACAATTCAGTGAGTGTAAATGAATCATGCATGCCACTGGTGGCAGATTTTTCAAATGACAGACCATCCCTTGATAACCATAACCAAACTTGCTATGAAATGGAAGTTCAGGCAATGAGGGTCTAATGAGTCCCTCAGATGTCTGAGTGCTGGCTGATGTCTAGTGATACAGAAAGGCAAACATTTCCCTTTAAGAGAATATGGGAGAAAAACCTCCAGTAGCCTTGCCATTGCATTTCAGACTGTCTTTGCTGTTCTAGCACATTTCTGTAAAATGCTGTTATCTAAAAATGCCTGGGGGCTGAAAACAGTTTAATATGCATAACCAGTGATCTGAGCATATGGAATATGAATAATGCTAATTGTGTCTGTATAGATTTAGTATAAGGAGATTTGAGTGGGCAGGGGAGCATAGGAAAGGAAAAATGAATTGCTTTTCCCAAAAAGCTCATGCCATTGAAAGAAACATCCCAGTGCACAGATTCGAAAGGAGAAAGCAAACAGAAGGAAGGAGAGTGTGTGTATCCAGGACACTGCCAACTCATGTAACGCAAAGAAGACAAAAGTACAAGGACGGAGGGAAGATTTTTGGAACCACAGGAAGCCATAAAATGTGGCTGTGCTAGTAGCAGAAAAGTCTTCAGCTTCATTCCTAAATGCACTTACTATTGCTAAAGCCTCTTTGATGTGTTGGGACTTGCACTGAATGTTCAGTTTTGGTACATAATTACCGGCAGTGGGAGGCTTTTATGTCAGTTGCATGGCAGATCTACCCTGGAGTTTAGCCTAGACTTTAAAGATTCTGAATCTGTTTCAGGGCTAGTGTTCAGCCCCTTAGTTAAATCATTTAAAGTGCAGACTAAAACCCAGTATGGATTTGTTGCCCCACTGACCCAGAAGCCACCACCTGCCCTGGTGCACATGGCTTTTGAATTCCAGCAATGAAACACTCACTTGTAGAGGAGGTCAAATAATCTCAAACTGTTCCAAGACAAGACAGTTAAATCTCTCACGAAGGGTGAATGGGGCAGAGCTAGCTGTTGACCACTGCTGATCGTAGCTGCCTTGCAAGGTACATCTGACCCCACTGGGTCTGTGTAAGGCTACTGCCTAAAATCAGGAGAAAATATACTCGCTCAGTCCAAGCAGGGTAGGCTCTCTCATTTTTAACAGACTTGTTTTAATTAATTTGAATTCTATGCAGAGTTCAACTGCATTTTGATAATAACTTTTTGTATACTTTTATTTATGACTCTGGTAAGTATTTTTGATGGCATCTGTCATAATTTTTAAGCTGCCTTTAGTCTCAATATTGGGGGAAAGGTGGGATACTTTATAAAGGAAATAATGATCATGATGTTCCAAAATGGAAGGCAGGCTTTCTGAAATCTGCAATCTTTTCAGAAACATTTGAACAGGGGTATGATATGTAAATGTTTCATTGAAATCTATTTAATGTCAGGAATGAATAAGTGGATGTTTATGAAGCCTCGGTAAACATGCTTAAAGAGAAATTTGTACCTTTGAGTTCAGTGGAACCTCCATACTGGTAATTGAGGTTTAGAAATGCAGAAGTCAGGAACGAGGTGCTAGTGGCTCACCATGGTCTCACCAGTTCAGCCCCTCTCTCCTTCCAGGTCTCATCCTTTATTTGAGTGCCACCCCTTTTTGTTCCCATTCTCTTTGCTGCTCAGCTGTTTCTCACCACTCAGCTGAAAAATTTGGAGGAGGGGAGGTTTGTGCTTCTTACCCCCTTATCAGGCTCCTCCCATGTTGCTTGGCTGATTCATGAGGAACAGCTGAGCAGTGGATAGGAAGGGTCCTGCTACAGGATTTGTCCTCTCCCCAACACAAATGTTTATGCAATTTGGGACCCATAAAACACCTAATACACCAAATCTTCCAGCATTCACACATGAAAACCAGGGCACATGTGGCCAAGCAACATCAGAGTGTGGTCAAGATGACCAAGGTTATTAATGAAGAAGAACAGACTAGCTAGGGGAGGCTGCAGCAGTGTGCTTTTGCCTGAGCCTGCAGGGAAAGGAAAAGATTCCGCCCTCTCCTCTCTTCTCCCTTCTGCTGAGTTAACTGAGTGCAAGCAACTGTTGCAGTTTGAGCTCAGTTTGCATCAACTGGAGTAAGCCGAAAACAAAGAGGGAAAGTGGGAGTTGAAACTGGGATATGTTAAAAGTGTTGGAAAAAAGGATAACTGTACAACTGGAGGGTATGAATACATTGAATGCTTGCATAAAAAACACATGCAGTTGAACTGAACTGAATTTTCTGAAGGAACGGCTGCATTTGTATAATTTGTAGAATCCTTCTTAGGCTTTAAGATCAGTTGCAGGGGTCTGACTGAAAGGCTCACCAAAGTCCCCTTGGTGGGTAAATATATAAATAAATATAAATAAACACACAAAAATTCTAGATGTCATTTTCCCATCAGCTTGCTTTTTTGCACTGCACGGCCATAGTGTTATGGTTCCAGCTTAATTGCCACGGTTGCATCCTATGGAATCTTTGGGTTTGAGTAGGGAGGGATATTTAGAATTCCTAGTCAGACAGTCTTCTCATGCCTCTGATCAAATGACAGTGTGAGAATTCCATAGCTCAGACCCAACACAGTTAAAATGCTGTAACTGTGTAGTGTGAAAGGCCCTCAGGTTTCACACATTACAGCTGTAAAGATATAGAAGGCTGGTTTCTGGAATGGTGTGATAATAGTGGCTTTCCCTCCAAAATTTTGGGATGGAGGCACCTCCCACAACTCACTTTCACTCATAAATTCACATTGCCCTGTTTTATAAGTGTATGCAGATGAAACCTTCACAGATCAGACATGTGGCTGGCAGTCCTTTTAAACCATCTTCTTGTAACATGGACTTGAAAAAAGATTCGGAAAACTATTATTCTGTATGACAGCAGCTGCCAGAATTATATTTGCTCAAAACTGGAAGCAAAAAATGCTTCCTGCAGAAAAAGACTGTTTTTTGAAATGAATAGAAATGATATACATAACAACCTTGCAATATTATTAGGAGGAGGAATATTAGAAAAATTTATTAATGAATGGGATGCGGTTATATCTTGTCTTACAAACACTTGGGGAGATACAGTGATCGCGAGCCTTGAAGTGTGATTTGGCTAGGACAATCTTATATGTGAATACTAAAAAAGAAATCAACTACAACAAAACTATAACTAAAGAAAGGATACGGAGATTTATAATATAACTGAAATGCAAAATCTGTCAGGAGGAAGTCATTGTATGTAATATTTTTGAGAGGATAAGGATGATTGTGTTTGTGTTGGTATGCTTGATGACTTCTAATTTTTTAATACCCTCCCATCTTCCTGTATATTATCAGTGATTACCTACTGCGTACTTCTGTAAATGTAGCTTCTGTACAAACAGTGATGAGATGTAAAAAAAGAGAAGAAAGTAAAAATGAAAACTGTGGATTTGCTTCCTATGAATAGGTATGGGCAATGGCCATGGACAATTCCAAGCTGTGCTATTGTCTTTGTTGCTGTTTTCTAATAAGAAAGAAGGAATGACAGAAGGCATAATGGGATGGAAGGAACAAAATTGCACTTATGTGCTTCTTGGAACAATCTGCTTGTTCCAAAAAGGATATTTCATGGACAACTACCCTTCTTAAAAACAAATAAATGGGTAAAATCGATATAATGAGTTGAAGTAACGTCAAAGAAGTTTTTTAAGGAAGAGAAGCCCATTTTTTTTTTTTAAAAAATGTCCACAGTTCATTTCCTGCTGTCTTTATTAAGGCTGCTTTTATAACAGGATCAATTGCTAATGTTTTGAAAAGCGTGTATCTGGGGGAAAAAACTGTTAATGCAATGTGCCACCAAAAGATGATGATGATTCTGCCATTTTAAAAGCAGGCTTGCAAGCAAATTGTTCTTTACTATTCCCCTTTACTCTGACCAAAAAAGGAGGAGAATTATATAACTCTGTTTAGCAGCATGACACAGTTTTCTAATGTGCTAAGAACCAACTCTGATGCTGGATGTCCTTGATCTGAAACAACTTAAAAGGTCCTTGGAAGGTTCCTAATGGAAACACATTTAAAGAAAGAAATCCCATTCATAAAACTAAGAGGGCTGTACTACCTTTAAAGGTGTTTTTTTTTTAATCACTTGTAAAAATGCAGTCTAGGGGAGTGCCTAAATGGGAATAAATAAAATTGAACCTCTTGGTATCTATTTTACCTGCCCTTGCGTGAGCCTTCAGCAATTACTGGAGATTATTAATATCAGTTCAGATTCATGCTGAACCTAGCTCGGATTAAACTAATTATCTCAGAGAAAATATGAAGCCTTTCCACAAGTCATAACCTTGGCATTCAGAGGAAGACTTTATGCAGAAGAAGACTTCTAGTATCTCTGGAAGAAACCTAGAAAACCATTGCCACTTAGAGGTGACATCAGTGGAATCCTTTGGCTTGACTGCACAGAAAGTAGCATTCATGTCATCTCATGACCTGTTTTTGAAATGTCCTTGCTCAGACTGGAGGGCTATGAGCTCAGCATATTGTACCAAAGTCAGTCTTGAACTGAGATGTGAGCACACATAGACACACAGACACTTATATCAGGCAATTAAACATAAATATAGAGCGTGGAATAATGTATTCAGGCTAATGCGTCAGCTATTACCTTTCTTTTTAAGTTGTCACAGCCAACATCAATACATTTAAATGTTTTAGCACGAGATAAATCATAGTTTTTTGCACTAAGGAGCCATGTTTCTTCTTTGTTCTAGAAATGTTACTGTGGGCAGGATGTTGGGCAATTTTTACTTTTTTTAATAAAAACAACAACAATAATAATAACACATTGATAATGTGTTACATTAATCATTACTTTAGCATGCAACTCATTACTTGTAGAAATTAATGACTAAAATGTAATACATCACTTTGCAAAGTAAAAATTCAAAGCTCAGAATAAATAAATGCATTGCTCTCACATGATGGCTTCTGGAGGGCCAATGTTACTTGAATGAGAAGAATGGAAAATGATTTCTTGGGCTACAAGCCACAGAATCTGGGGATTCTAATGCCCCAACGTAACTTTTTGAAGATCTGGTTAAAATGCCAGAGACTGATTAGCTCTGTGAATGTGATGGTGCTTTTGCTTCCAGCCAATCAACTGCAGATATACTGAGGAGGGAACTGGCATCCTTAAGAGGACTGTGCCTGTGTGTTCAGGCATGCAGCTCTGTTGCTTTGATCAGTGCCGATTTCCAAGGTTGTTTTCCACTCACTATCAGAGTCAGGGAAGCAGTCAGCTAGTTTATCCACCCCACCTGCGGCAGGTGCGTTGGCAGTCTGGTATTCACAGCAGTAGGCCCTGCCAGGGCTCTGGCACTTGTCTAAGGATGCAACTTGCTCTTGCCAGGCCTGTCTGTTGAGCACATTACAAATATAAATTGGAGCAGCTCATGATGTTCCTGCTTGTTAGTCTTTTGGTTCTTTCCTTATACAAGATGCTCAAGCTGGAAACAACGTTTGGGTATTCTAGAATTTGATCCTTTGACCCTAATGCCTAAGTAACAAATTGCAAGCAATTGTACATCTCACATAAGTTGTCCCCACAATTGCAGCTGCTTGGTAAGAATTTTTAGGAAACTTCCAAATTAGTGGCTCCCAACTTTCTATTCCCAGAAGTTGCTGGACTGCAGTTCCTTTTGTCCAAGTCAGTATGACCATGGTCAGGAATGAGGAGAGACAAAGTCCAACAATATCCAAGGATCCATGGTTGGAAACCACTGCTCTATGCCTAAATGCCTAAATTGAATTGCTAATCCCAGTGAGGGCAGACCACTGAATGGGATTTACATTAGTGCTAATTTGCCATTTAGCAACCAATTCAATGAATCCACTTTAGTTGAGGCTAGCAATTGGATTTAAATCTTAAAAGTGCCCCATGTTAATGGAGCAATCTATGATATATAATGGAAGAAGAATTTTGTTTTGGAAGCTTGGACTACTTTGGGATGGTTAGTTAAAACCAACTGATTGGAGCTGAGGATACATTCCTAGACTTTACTGACCTATTGTACCAAGCAGGCAAGCAAGGTAGCAAGAGAACAAATTTTCTTCTGGCAATGACAATACATCCAACTGGGACATCTTCATACTGCCACATTTTGACACAATAGTTACTACAGAGTCTTTTCTGCTTGTCTGTCACCATGAGTTCTTGGAAACTTTCCTAACCCATGCTTTTATAAAGAAATAATGACATTCTCCAAACCTGATGCCAACAAATGTCAAGCACTATGGATAAAGGACACAAAGACATCTAGGCTACAGGATAAATCCTAAGTAATCACTGGCCATCAAATAAATACTGTGTTTTTTCACTCTCATACTATCCCTTGTCACCATTCCACATGATACTGGTATTTATGACTCAACACAATTTAAATTCTGAATATGCTGGTCTTTTAAGAAAGGTATCACTGGTATCTTAGACAGTTATGCTACGAAAATGGAAAGACCCATCTCCTCCTAAATACACTGATTCTGGATAGCACATCAAGGATGGTGGTGTACAATGACAAGATGATCCTTGACATAATAGCATAAGAAAGGTGTGTTGTCAATTTTTTTTGTTTCTAAAAGAGTCTTTAGTCTCTTTGATAGTGATTTGCAATTGTAGCTGTCCAGATGTTGTTGGACTACAGGTTCCATCAGCCCTGCCTACTGGCTTTGCTGACTGGGAATTATGCCAACATTGGAAGCCAAGGATGGGAGCTCTATCCTTACTTAACAATAAGCATTCTAAATAGATAAGCCCTACAAAGTTCTACCCCTTCCACAAAGCTCCTGATCTTGCGTAATCAGTTTGTGGTGCTGAGCTGGTCCTTGACTCTAAGCTTTGATCACTGTCTATAGATAGAAGCTGGGATTCTTGGGTCAGCTGCTGCAGAAGGGCAGCCATTTATGTGACAGTGATTTGAGGAAAACCTAGAGCAGTGGAAATTTGTGGGTCTTGCAAGATAGTTGGCAGGCCAGGAGAACCTTCAACCAACAGGATCTCCAGCCCTGCTGTACTGGAAGGTGAATTTTTGTACCTGTGTTCATCCCTTTACACTTACACTGAATCTCAATCTCATTTGTCACTTTGTTACACATTTACCAGTTTATGTAACCCTTTAGGTCAGTGCTTCTTAAGCTATCTCTTATGCACCTTTTTTTCCACAGTGTGCTCAAGAATGGCACCGTATTTGTGCCCATTGGTTACAACTGTTTATTTCTTTCTTGGAAGCTCTTCAGGGATCAGCAGCAGATATGTCAGAGACTGGTCCACTGGTCCATGGCCCCCCAGCTTGAATAGCATTGCTTTAGATCTCTTTAAGATTCAGATCAGGCTTCACTACTCTAAATAAGCAATCATTCTGTTGCTTATCCATGGATCCATATCAAATTCAAGTGCTAATCCCATGGATCCATGATTCTGTGATTCTAACCCCACTAGTTACTTTCTTCCATTGTGATAACTATTCATTTACATGTATCATCTAGTCTGGTTGTTTAATGACATAAAAGGACCTATCTTCTTATCCTGTAATTCTTAGGATTTAAAAGATTTAGTCAAAAAGTTTTTGGAAATTTAAGCATCTACCTTACCCACATTTGCTTGGGTTGCAACAAAACTAAACAACCCCCTGCAAACAGCCACATAATAAAATTAATCATTAAAATCCTTATGAAAGTTTCTCTCCTAGCAAAGTTCAGTATGGATCTATGCTACACATTTATATTAATTATTTTAACTTTTGTTGCTTTATCCTATGGAATCCTGAGGTTTGTAGTTAGATGGAGGCTTGGAATTCTCTGCTAGACCACACTGGTGCTGTAGATCTGGGGAATGGACTAGCACTCTCCAGCAGAGAATTCTAAATTAGTCATCCAAATGCAAATCCCAGGATCCCATACAATGGCGCCCTGACAGTTTGGCTAGTATCAGACTGCAATAATTGTGTAGATTCATTCTGAGTCCATTGGACTGAACAACCAAACGATCATTTCCCAGGTCATGATCCCATAACAAGAATCTGAAAGTGATAGCCCAGCCTTGGAAATCAATGTCAAAGTCTAACCTCTCCTTCCCCAAGTAATATTGTGTGATTCCTTCTGGCAGAGAAATCTAGGTATTTCACCAAATTACAAATTATATGGGATGGATCCACTGTAATTAAAGTGGTATCAGTTTTTTCTTAGAACTCCCATTTTAATGCTCTTCTGATAATGCGTGGATTCAGTGACAACATCTATGGTGATTGCCCTGAGGAAAGGATTAATGCAGGAGTGGGAAAATGTTTCTCACAGCTCGAAACAGCTGTACTCAGGATGTCCAACGATAAGGGGTTGTGGAAGTCCTTGTCTAAAACACCTGGAGGGCCTAAAGTTCATTACTCCTGGATTAAATATTATGACTGGGTGTATCAGCACAGCACAGCACTCAGAAAGTGAATCAGTGAGCAATGCTATTTTTTTTTGGCCCCTCATTTGGTTTCAAACTTGTCTCCTGTTGAAACTTTTTAGATGTGATGATCAAATCTCCAATAAGACATGTGCGCCCCAGGGCCTGGCTTGCTCTCCTACTCTGGGGACAACTAGAGGTCACAGTGGCTGCAAATGCCAACTATTGGTGTGGATGTTTAACTGTTTCTGTGCCCGCACAGTGCCAACAATTTCTCATACAGTCATGACAATGGCAAATTACGTGCCTGTGCGATTCTCAAAATTGGGGCCTCAAAAAGTTAAGGTTTCCACAGCAACGATAACTCATTCCTATCACACAGACGTAAAGCAGTATTTTTGAGTATTGTTTCTAATGCCCTTAAAACGATTTGTGGAGTGTTCTGCTTTACTGCATGGATTTGGATAGATGGCTTTTGAAGTCCCTTCCAAAATGTGGATTGCATTTAAAGATTTAGGTGCTAAACTAAAAACACACAATTCTGTATTTCTCTTCTCAAAATGGCACATCGTGATAAGTAACGTGTAACAGCCACTTTAGGCAAGGACAGGCAAATGAGTGGCTCTCCAGATGATGTTGGACTGCATCATCCCCCTCCATTGGTTGTGCCAGCTAGGGCTGATGGAAGTAGTAGTAGTAGTAATAGTTATTCATCGGAATTCTACATTACCTACTTAGCTAGGTACGTGTAACAAAGTAGTGTTTTGTGGCCCAACCCCCCCTCAGCCTACTTTACTAGGTTTTAGCAGCACTGAGAAAAGGTGGTACATTCTATTGGCAATCAACATATGAGTGAATTATGTTTCTGCCACTGTCTCTCCAGAGAGCAAGGCTCTGACAAGGAATTACAATAGAGGTCCTGCTTCTGACTGTTGCAGCCTCTCTCACTCATGGGTGGGAAGTAGAAATATCATCCTCCTGAACCCTGATCTCCACCAGAACTGACCTCCTTCTTTCAGTGTGACCAATGCTCAGTAAAGTAGGTTTGGGAGGTCTGTTATGTAGGGATTGTGAAAGTAGAGTGGACTGGCTGACAATGACCCTCTTGCTTTTTCTTTGTTGGATGACCTGTTACTGACCTGAATTGGCTTAACTATGTGACAGCTCTTGCATTCCGTCCATCGGCTTCATAGAACACCTGCTGACTGGAGCGTAGGGCAGAAACTAGCTAAAAGAGAAAGAAATAAGAAATATCCAAAAATATACAAGGGAATATGAATTCCTCTATGCAAATATAAAATATTAAAATATAAAATAACATAAATTTTGGGCAAGATCCTGCATCACAGACATTGTTACAAATGTGTATGTCTCCTGATCTGATTCCCTGGACCTTCCTTGATAGCCAGCAGTTTCTGCAAGCAATGGAGCTATGTTTTGCTGGTGAAAGGGATACAGCAGGGTAATATTTCCAGCCCCCTCCTGCAAGCAAGCAGTGGTACTCCTGTTGCTACTTCTGATTGCACTGCAATTTATTGGCAGAAGGGAAGCTGGAAATGTCATACTGTAGCTCCCCACTTGTCAGCTGCACAGACCTCCATTGCTTGGCTCAGTTGCCAGTTGTTGAAGGTAGGTTGGGGAGGGCATTTGCAATCATGGCAATAGTGTCACAGTTGTAAACATGAATAATAAATAGTTACAAATGCACAAGTTTAGCTTATATATTCATACTGCTCAATAGGATGCCAGCTGTTATGCATTTATATTTATAATTTCTCTTATATAAATATAATATGAAAAGAAAAATCTATAGAATGAAATAAGATTGTGGGAAACAAACAATAATCACTACAAACGCATTTCATGTAGAATTAAAATGAAAAAGGAAGCTCAATAAGAGTCCTTGAAACCAAATGGTCACAGGCATGTAGGGTCACCAATACATATATCTAGCTTAGGCTTGCCATAAAACTTGGGATTTATGCAGATTCTAGGTGTGTCACTTGGAGCCTGATTAGAACATTTTGACCTGGATTCCAAACTTTCATTTAAATAAAAAAAAGTATCTAACCCTTGTAGAAGCTTAGATATGCAACAAAATGCAGAGGCACTCTTCTGCCAAACTGCTCAGCAAGAAGCAAGTCCATCCAGGAGTTTCAGATGTGAGGGAAGTCAGCACAAGTGGTGGAGGGACAGAGTGCAAGGAGCAAGGGAGGGATACACCATGAGGACACAAACTGAGGTGAGGAATGGAGTAGGAGAACAGTGAGAGTAAGCAGTGCAAATGGCATAGCATAAGAGGCAAGTGAAGGATGCACCATGAGGGGATGAGGGGTGGGAGGGAATAGGAGAAGTGGTAGAGCTCAAGAAATAAGCAAAGGGTGTACCATCATGATGGATAGATGTCAGAGAGACTGATGAAGGCAGCTAAGCACAGGAAGCAAGCAAGTGGTGCAATGTAAGGGCACTAGGTGAAGTGAAGGAAAGATGATGATGGTGGTGATGATGATGATGATTGATGACTGAACAAGAATTTTCTTTGCCAGTTTCTGAACCAGTTTTCCACAATGATCATTTTGGGCACTCCAAGGGAGGTTGTGAACCTGCTATTGTATCTCAGTTTAACTTCCCCTACTACCACTTCTTCCTTCAGAAGCCTCTGAAGGTGAGAATTATGTGGCTGTAACTCCCAGCATCCCTCACCATGGCTTAGTGGGCTACTAGCAGTTGCAGTCCAACAACATCTGGGCAGCAGGGTGATTCCCACCTCTTCTGCTTCTTTATAAGGCAGAATGGGGAACGCATCACCCTCTCGTCACACATAACCACTGACCTTGTGAATGGGGCTGATGGGAGCGGGAATCGATCAGTATCTGGTGGGCCACAAGTGCCTCCCTTTCTGGTCTCCTGCCTGCATTCTGTTGCCACTTTACCGGATTGCCTCCTTCAACTTGGGAGGTATCAAGACTTTGCCACTTAAGCCCTTCTCTTTCCTACTAGGCCAGAGGTTCCAGGCATTGCAGGATCAATAACATCTGGCTTCTTAACATACTGCCTAGTGTTCCCAGGGCCTGGATTTTTTTGGAGGGGAGCGTGGTTTTCAGGGTAAAATGGAAGTATCTTAGGGCAAGCACATAACTTTGAATGTCACATATCAGTCAATCAGAAACTCAACCAATCACTGTATTCTCTAGGGCCCCTACTGGCTGATGTGGAGCTAGGATCCCACTCCTGGACTGTTTTCAAGATGGAGGACTCAATACTGGCAGTCAAGTTCTTATCGATTTTGCCTACTTGTAAGTATTTCCAGGGGGAGGGCAAATGATTTTTTTCCATTCACAATAACTGAAACACCCTTAAACAGGAAGACTCTTGCAAGAACAATGTGTAGGTGGAAGTTTCCTTATGGGTTCAGTGGAGTTTACTCCCAAGTAAATATGCATAGGACAGACTGTAGGCAGTCCTTGTTATTTCTGGGAGGATGCAACAACAATTCTTGTCTTAGAATTTCTTGGTGCTTGACCATTTTATATACTTCCTGGTATTGATGATTCCCGAGTAGGTTCAACTATATAAAAGTCTTGGTGCTCTGGTTTTCCCAGATCATTTTTGGGAGGGGGCTACATCCCCTCTGGACTTGAGGAACCCTCAAGCCTCCCTGTTCCTCCATGTTTGAGAGTCCATGATTATGGTGCTACTGTAGACTGTTTTATCTTCAAAGCAGAGATTGGAAAACTTCCCTCGGTTGGACTACGATTCCAAAGTGTTCTTGAAAGTAGTGCTTGCAAAGGTGTTCAAAAGAGAGCTGAGAAATGTTTTTTTTTTCCTTTTCAGTGCAGCGCATGGAAAACTTCATTTTCAAGCAGAGAATTCCTTTTCTTTTGTAAAATTCAGTGTATATTGTCTGAGTTAACATGCCTTGAGCAACTGTGGTTGATGCTAAATCTACCATGCTGAATGACATCATTAGGCCCTGTCTGCTGTGATATCAAGAGGAGGCATCCCTAGGCCTCAGGTATTCACCCTGAAATGTCAGAGCTTGAGATACCCCTGGACTGGCAACTCTAATACCATCTCTTTGACCAGAGGGCTCCAGTAATCGAATCTACCTTTCTTCTTCACTGTTCTCAACACACTATAGATTATACCTGGGGTAGAGAACAGATGGTCCTGCAGAGGTTTCTGGATTGTAGCTCCCTGCAGCCAGCATAGTTGGTGGTGAGGGGTGATGAAACCTGCAGTCTGACAACATCTGGAGAACCATAAGTTTCCCATCCCCGGCTTATCTCATACCTTCCAACAACTCACAGATTAAAAAAAAAGACCTGGGAGGCCAAGCAACATCACAGTATGGACAAGATGACAAATGTTATTAATTCAGAAGAACATAAAAAGTAGGAGAGAGGCAGCAGTTTGCTTTTGCTTGAGCCTCCTGGGAAGGGCAAGATTCTATCCCTTCCTCTTCCCCCTGCTGCTGTTAATTGAGTGCAGACTTATTTTGCACTTAAACTCAGTTTGCAGCTATTGAAGTAAGCTGAGGACCAAGAGGAGAAGTGAGAGAAGGAGAGAGAAACCAGGACATTTTAAAAATATCTGGAACAATAGGATGGCAGAAGATTAACTGAGGTTGTCTCTGATACATCAGGGCAGCTGGAAGGTGTCCTATCCCATAATAGCTGTGTTATGGAAAATGGATAAGCTTAAGCCCGTTATGAAGCATGCCATGCTGGTAGAGCCGGTGACAATGGGTTCATATCTCAGTGATTTTTTTTTTCAGATGGCCCAACAGCTGTTCAACAGCAGCATAGCTGCATGAGGAATAGGACTCACCAGTGGGTAACTATGTGCAAGACATAAAGCTGTGAGCTGGGGCTTTGGGCCAGATGGGAAAGGGGCTCTTGGCTATGCATGAAGGGGCGGAATCTGAGAGTGGGCTCTTTTTGCACTCTTCTTCCTTCCTACCTGATTTCATTTGGCCAAGACTCCAGACACCTATCATTGCAGGGGCCTCGAAGTGAGCACACCGACAGTATTCCCAGTATCAAGAAAGGAAGGGAGGTAGACAACGAGAATGAGGCAGTCATTTGATCTGCTTTCTGCCTGGGAAATGGGGGGAATGCCTCCTGCACTTGAAGCAGCCTGAAGCCTGGCTTGGCTGGAGGAGGAAGGACTTTCCTCCTTTGCTCCCATTCAGGCTGCTTCACTTGGCAACTATGGGAACAATTCCTGAGGAGTCCATTTTGCTTTCTTGGTATACCTGGTGGATATTTCAAGCCCCCTGGTAGACTGGCTAATAAAATTTTATCCAGGATTTTAAATTTTGTATATAATTGTTATTTCCTTTGAAATTCACCTATTTTACAGGGAATGTCAGAAACAATCAACAAATAATGACATTACCATGAAAGACAAAAATGCATGCATCCGGGTTAGGCCCAAGCCCCACTTCTGGACTGCTTAGTCCCTGTAATTTGTGCTGGTTTCCACCCCCTCTTCTTGGACCTGCATGCTGGCAAACACTCAGAGAAAGCTTTGCCATACAAAGAGCAAGGACACGGAGGGCAGGTTTCTCTGCTCCCTTCCCTAAGGAGCTGACTCATAAAGGAAACAATGCCAATACCCACAGGGATTGTGACGGCAAACCTCTGGGGGAAACAAATCTGAGAAATCATAAGGAAACTACAGCTCATTGCTTGACATAGCTCCGAATGGAGAACAACATTTGTCATAGTGAAAGATTCCCCCTCCTCCTCTGCAGGGAAAAAGTTGCTGATGATTTGTGTGAAAGCTGAGGTGAGGAAAGAATTCAAAGTAGAGAAACCTGCACAAATATTCATTCCATGCAGGATCAATTTGATTTATTTATCTGTGCAGTCCTGAGGGGATGAGCTCCATTGTTTGTGACAGGCAGAAAAAGAAAAAGAGAATTGCTCAAAGCCAGCCTACTGTAAGTCTGACAAAATGAATGTCTGTTTGTGAATTTCACAAGATTTTCTCCTCTTTCTTTTGGTCTTCTTCTTTTCTCCTTCTCCCTATTCCTTCCACCTGCCTTTCTTTCTTATGCACAAATGTAAAAAGGGAGCAACATCACATTTAAAAGGTCCATTTCCAGGCACATTTCAATGTTCTGGGTATGACCTATAGAGTTCTATAGCTCTGGGGTATCTGAAGGACTGTGTTGAAGGATACAAGAACTTGTCCAGGTTTTAAGATCTTTGAGGAGTCTCTTCTTTCAGTCCTGTTGTGCTTACAAACACATTTGGTAAGGACTTGAAAGAGGGCCTTCTTAGTGGATGTTCCCAGCTTCTTGAATTCCCTATTAAGGGAAGCTGTCTCTCTGTTGTCCTTCCACCAGCAGTTGTTGTGCCTCTAAGTCATTTCTGATTTATGGTGACCCTAAGGCAAACCTATCATGGGGCTTTCTTGGCAAGAGTTGTTTGGAGGGGTTGCCTATTTCTTCCTCTGAAGCTCAGAAAGTGTTACTTGTCCATGGTCACCCAGTGGACTTCCATGGCTGAGTGATGATTGGAACTCTGGTTTCCAGAGTCATAGTCCAACACTCAGGCTGTTACAACACACTGGCTCTCCAATCAAAGTCTACTTTCCTGTTATTCACAGAGTTGGAAGAAACCACAAGGACCATCTAGTCCAGTGGTTCTCAACCTGTGGGTCCCCAGATGTTCGTGGACTTCAGCTTCCAGAAGCCCCAGCCACTATGGTCAATGCTCAGGGCTTCTGGGAGCTGAAGTCCACGAACATCTGGGGACCCACAGGTTGAGAACCACTGATCTAGTCCAATCCCCTGCTATGCAACAATACACAGTCAAAGCACTCCTGACACATGACCATCAAACCTCTGTTTAAAAACCTCAAAGAAGAAGATTCCACCACATTCCAAGGCAGCATATTCCACTGTCAAATAGCTCTTACTATCAAGAAGTTCTTCCTAATGTTCAGGTGGAATCTCTTTTCCTCAAGTTTGAAGCCTTTGTCTTTGGAGCAGCAGAAAACAAGCTTGCCACATCTTCATTATGACATCCTTTCAAATATTTAAACATATTTTAACATGTCAAGCCTTAGCTTCTCTTCTCTAGGCTAAACATACCCAGCTCCCTAAGCCACTCCTCATAGCGCATGGATTCTAGACCTTTTACCACTTTGTTCACCCTCCTCTGGACACGTTCCAGTTTGTCAATATTCTTCTTGAATTGTGGTGCCCAGAACTAGACACAGTATTCCAGGTGGGGTCTGACCAAAGCAGCATAGAGTAGTACTAGTACTTCCCTCGAACTAGACACTATGAAGCAGCCTAGATTTTTTTTTTTTTTTGAGCTGCTGCACCACACTGTTGACTCATATTAAGCTTGTGGTCTGCTAAGACTCTCAGATCCCTTTCACATGTACTGTTATCAAAGCAGGTATCACCCATCCTACATCTGTGCATTTCATCTTTTTCTCTCTCTAAGTGAATTCCTTACATTTCTGCCTTTGGAAATTTATTTTGCTAGTTTTAGCCCAGCTCTCTAATCTGTTAAGGTCATTTTGAATTATGATCCCATCCTCTGGGGTATTAGCTACCCCTCCTAATTTGACGTCATCGGCAAATTGGAAAAACATGCCCTCTATTCCATCATCCAGGTCAAGTATAAAGATATTGAATAGCACTGGACCCAGGACAGAACTCTGTGGCTCCTCACAAGTCATTTCTCTGTAGGACGAAGAGGAACCATTGGGTTCGGTCAGTCAACCAATTACAAATCAACCTAACAATAGCATTCCCTACTTCATATTCTACTAGCTTCTTTGCAAGAATATCCTGGGGTACCTTCTAAAAGGCCTTATTGAAATCAAAGTATGCTACATCTATAGCATTTCCTTCATTTGCCAAGCTTGTAACACTATATATAAAAAGAGAGAGATAATATTAATCTGGCATGACTTGATTTTGAGAAACCCATGCTGACTTTTAGTGATCACGGTATTCCTTTCTAAGTGCTTGCAGACTGTCTGCTTAATGATTTGCTCTAGAAAATTTCCTGGCATTGATGTCAGGTTGACTAAGTGACAATTGTTTGGGTCTCCTTTTTTGAAGATAGGGACAACATCTGCCCTTCTCCAGTCTGCTGGGATTGCTCCAGTTCTCCAGAGATTCTCAAAGATTATTGACAGTGGTTCTTAGATTATTTCTGCCAGTTCTTTCAATACCCTTAGATGTCGTTTGTCTGGCCCTGGAGACTTGAATTTATTTAGAGCAGTGAGGTATTCCTGTGCTATCTCTTTACCTATACTGTGCTGCATTTCCCCTACTGCATCATCTGCTCCATTTTCCATAGGCTCAGAACAATTTTCCTTTTGGGAAAAGACCAAGGTAAAGCAGATGTTGAGCAGTATTGTTTTTCTCTGTACTTTGTTACCATTTCACCATCTTCTCCATGCAATGGTCCTGTCATTTCCTTGTTCTTCATTTTGCTACGGACATAACCAAAAAACCTCTTTCTATTGTTTTTATTGTTTCCAGCAAGCCTGAGCTCATCCCGTGCTTTAGCTTTTCTGACTTTCTCCCCACATGGCTATTCATTTGAATTTTTCTTTGGTGATCTCTTCCTTTTTCCATTTCTTGCATAGGTCCCTTTTAAAACTCAGTTTAATGTTCTTTAGTCATCCATCTTGGTTCCTCTAGATACCTCCCATATTTCCTCCTCACTTATAATTTAAAACCATTAGACCTGGTCCTACCTTTTGGGCAGAAGAGAACAAAACGGCACCCTCTTCTCTGTGACGGCCCTCTAGACATATAAAGACTGCAATCATGTCACCCTTCAGTCTTCAATTCACCAGGCTGAACATGCCCAGCTCCCTCAACCTTTCATGTTTGTTCTCCACACCCCTAACAACCTGGTTCCCCTTCTTTGAACTTCCTCCATCTTATCTATATCTTTCCTGAAATGAAATAAAATGACAACACTGAGACATGGAATTTAAGTTATGGTTGAAATGGCAGGATTGTATGTGCTCTTACTGTTGCCAAAAGATTTGTAATCAAAGGTTGGAAAGGAGAGTTTTTATGTTCCCCATCTATTGTTCAACGTCAGAAGATCTCATTGCTTTAGCTACTCAGGAACACATATTTATATAGATGCCAACTTCAAGAAAATGTGTTTTTGGAAATATGGTCAGCTTGTTATTGTGTCTCTTCAAGTATTTGCAATTAATGGTGACCCTAAGGAGACCCCATCACAGAGTTTTCTGGACTGAGAATATGTGATGTGCCCAAGGTCACCCAGTGGGTTTCCATAGCCAAGTGGGGAATTGAACTCTGGTCTCCAGGGCTGTAGTCCAGCATTCAGACCACTACGTCATACTGGTTCTATTGTCAGCTTACACTAATGTATATGACTAGTCCACATTCATATACCATGTAGTCACCTCTTCCCCCTTTTTTCCTTCTTTTTCTTTTCTTTCTTTGTAACCACACTTTTAAAAAAATCTGATAAAATAGAAAGTTAGTTGTTAGTAAATTAAAAGTCCAATTAATTATTGAGGGAAAATTGATTATTATGTGGCTATTAAGTTGTCATTTAAATTTAAGTTAAATGCTACACTAGAAGCTTTACTGGAATGAAGCTGAAAAGTACCATCCATGATTTTACTCTTCAATCTCTTCTTTCTCTTTTGAGTTCTGGATGCATGAATTTTCAAAAATTCCATATATCATCCACTCCACAAAAGCCTTTGTAACACTTTCCCGTTCTCTTTCCCATATAATCTAATCTCCCAAACTCCATCCACATGTCTTTAGTTCACTGATTTCCACACAGAATCCAGCAAAGGGAGATATATGCTTGTTAGTTCTGTAGAACTGTCTCTTATAGAATTACTTAATAACTCAATTAATAACTTAATACTGGAATTGATACTAAAATTCCAGTGTCTATCAATTTAGTTAAAAATAATAATTCAGTTACGCTCTTTCTTTATGACTTGAAAATGTCTAACTTAATTAACTTTAACTTAAGTGACTTCAACAGAGTTTTCATTTCTGCTTTCTTTGCATAGGTGCTAACATGGGCACTCTCTGAATCCACTTTGATCCTTTAAATTGGAACTCATTCTACCTACTTAAAGGCACTAATCCCTCAAAAGGCATCCACCTACACTTCCAGGCAGTGAGAGTGTCAAGAGTGTAAACAAAATCTCTGAAGTGAAATTTACAAAACCTTTAATTTGCAAGGTTTGAATCACTGCCACCTTTTCCCATAAGGACCACATTGCTGGGCAGGAGTTTAGTGGGGAAAGGCAAGAGAGGGAAAGATCAGAGGGATGTTTACTTAGCCCTTAATCTAGTTCCAAATCAAGCCCTCCCTTGTGGGCACCTCCCCGAGAGCCAATGTTATATAGTGGTTTGAGTGTTGGACTATGACTCTGCAGACCTGGGCTTAAATCCCTGTTTGGTCATGTAAACCCACTGGGTGACTGTGGGCAGGTCACACTCTCTCAGTCTCAGAGGAGGGCAAAGGCAAATTCCCTCTGAATAACTCTTGCCCCCAAAACCCCTGGTGACTGGTTAGCCATAAGTTATAATTGACTTGAAGGCACACAGCAACAACAAACACTTTCCCCATTTCTCTCATGCCTTTTCATTAGGCAAGGCTAGCTCAGACATTTCATGTTTATTTGGCACAGGGGATCAATTTGAATAGCAATTGGGAGCTCTTTTATTTAAAATGTTAATCTTCTGCCTCACATGTTCAATATCCCCTGGTCCCCTCAAAGAAACCCCATGAGGATCAGATGCCATTCAGATGACAATGTATTTGAGATTGAAAATCTACCTGCAAAAGGTGGTTGCAAAGGAAATGGTACACACAGGTCTGTTTGTTTCATTTTTTTTTTTTTTGGCAATTGTAGAAAAGAGATGGGCTCATATGAACATTATGTTCATTTTCTTTACTCATGGTATGTCTGAGCAAACAGTCACCAGGGCAATGCCAATCAAAACAAACAAATAAGGCTGCTAATAATATAAATGATATATCTGGGTTTGCTTCTTTCACTGCTGGAAAAGCAAATTCTGACATTCCAGAAGGGCTGTGGGGCAACTGCATTAGAATTTTTGTTATGTCTGGAAAGAGAGAAAGTAAAAATACTGATTAATTCAGAAATAAAATGACCTCGTCTTGCCTTTTTTGCTATCAACCTACTCCAGCTCTGTATGGGAAATAGTGCTTCTTTGGACTGAGCAGCTTCTTGACTTCTGTTGTTGGTTCTATTTTATAGTACAAGCTTGAATGGGTTAATCAGTCATTCTTCCTCTACCAGAGACCTTGTAAACTCCAGGCCTGTTGGAAAGTAGCAGCAGCAGCAAGGAAATGGCACCATTGCATCTGGGAAGTAGGCTTCCAATTGGGTCCCTGAAAAGGTTCAAGTCACGTGAAAAAGATGCACAAACTTCAGAGCAGTTCAAGTTTCAATAACTTGATTAGTTAGTTGAGAACCAAACTCCTAAGGAGAAACGCAGGGGAAATACAATGATAAATCATACAGTCTTGTTATACTGCAAAACCCAGCAAAATACTGCATTCTTAATTGTTCCTTGTTAAAGGCCAGGGGATGTTATCCCAAAAGGTGGGTGACTCTGAGGTCTACCCATGATGCCAGTACTTACATGAAACAGCGAGGAATCATTAGCTCAAAGGGAAGGCCTGAGAGAGGGGGGTAAACTTACAATATCTATTACATCTATGTATGCTGTTATTAATGCAGGGACACCAGTTAGAGATTCAAAGAATGTTTTATTTGGGGGAAAATCACACACACACACACACACACACACAAGATTCAAGCAGTCTTACAATAACACAAGAGTAACGGAAGGAAATGGGAAGAAAAATTGAATAGCAAGAAGTTAGGGTGAAATGGGTGATACTTACCTACCCTGCAGAGAAGAGATGAAGACTAAGAGTCTGAGGGTAGTATCAGAATGCGAATTGGAGCAGCAGAGTGATGACCTGTGTCCAAGGTACTATGGTAATACAAGTTATCTGGCTCAGGACCAGGGTTTAAATACCCTGTTTCCTCCTGGAATGGGGAAGGTGATAATGGCTCTCTGGCAGAGCAAACAGTGGGGCCCAGATTAGGCTAATAGTCTCAGCATTAGGTGACAAAGAATAATGATAGCTCCTTAATGGTTGGGCAGGTGAAGAAACAAAGGAAAGTTTTGGCAGGAAGAGGAAGCAGGTTGAAGACAATTAGTTGCTCTGTGGAGGCAGTTTGGGATGCTATTGTTTCTAAAGTTGAGTAATTGAGGGACATTTGCATGTTCATTGTCACTGGAACTTCCCTGACTATGACCTGGCCATGCCCTGAGGTCTCATGATCAGCTAGTCATCTTATCCAGCACAGCTTCAGCCACAGCAGTGTATAATTGATATTTTATGCCAATTACATGATATCTGCCAGTGATACCATATTGGGGGTGGGGGTGGGGATGTACAGGGTAACAGGAGATGGATACAGATTTAAGCGCATGACACTCAGTGGAAGCAGAAGACTTCCTCAGGCTCTCCTCCTTACAGCAGCCTCTCCAGTCCCCTAGAGGACCTCAGTGAGGAGGCCCTGCTGAATGGGATGAACTGTGGGGCAGGAGAACGGTAAGGCAGAACTACCTTCTGCCAGTGGAAGGTGAATCCCAGAACCTTCAATATATATTCTGCAAATTTCTATGCATGTTCCACAAGTTTGTCCAGTTAGTATAAAATGTGTCCCTGACAGGAACACTGTGCCTGACTGATAGGAAGAGTGGGGCAAATGCCCAGGACAACCGATCCGGATGTTATAAATGGGCAACAAATTGGTCCCCCAGTTTTTTAAAAAAATCATGGTTTCATTTTTGATACATGGAATGAGTGTGAGCAAGAATAGGAGAAGGGATGATCTTTTCTACATCGCGAACCCAAATATTGAGGCTGACCTTGGCCTTTGGGATATTGGTTTTCACATTTCAAAATGGTACAGTCCCCAAAAGACACTTGGTATGTAATTTTGCCAAACATATAATTCCATTTAAAAACAAATACACATGGTTGAATCTTCAGTCAAACACACTGCTAATAAATATTTCAATTTTTAACAACAGAAACAGAAGCCTAGATGAGCAAGCCCTTGTCTTACATCAAGATTTGTGAAGGCTGGGGTCAGAGAGAGCATTTGCTGACCTCTTCCAGTTAGCCAAATGTCCTGGGAAAACCCTAAATCCAAATATTAGTCCCAAAGAGAGTAGAGCTACTAAGCCAATGGGACATTGGTAAGTCAACGTAAGCTCCGTTGACTCATTGGATCTGCTCTTCCTAGAGTAAACATTGGCTTTAGGTTTGAATCTGCAGTCTATTGCCCCCACTGGATTTAAAAGAAATTGGTATCAAACTCCTCCGGGCAGAAGATAAGTGACAACGTCAATTGAGAACATGGTTGGTAACTATACAGAAGCTTAAGGTGAAATAAACCTAACCTGTTTCTAATATTTTTCAGCTAGACCTTTCCACAGCCATGGCTGATGGCTTCCATGCCAGTGGAGCAGTGTATCAGCTCCAGGTTTTAGTCCAAACTTTAAGGAACTGTCTAAGGTGCTGAACCACATTCCCAGCACACATAGATTCAGTACCTTGCAGAGCTCCTTTAAAGTTCAGACTGAAATCTGTAATGGATTTGTTCACCAGCGTTTTGCAGAATCCAGGGAATAACTTAATCAAAAAAGAAGCCTTCAAGGAGAAATAAGCTTTTGACAAACAGATTACCTTCATAAACTTCAGTGAAAATTATTATCTCATATACTAGCATCGGGCAAAACTTTTTTTTCCTAGACAGTGCTTTCTAACTTGAAATGTATTTCTATAGCTTCAAGTCAGAAAATCCATGCCAGACCTTTAATAAAAGTGATACAAGTACACATGACAAATTGTTATTGCATCCAGATGCCATCTAGCATATGGCATTCATTTCTATCAGAATTTTCTGCATCTTCATCATACTACCATTCCCAGAGGCCTTTGATGAAGGCCATGATTCTTAACCGCTCGTGGGTTGACATATATTTGTAGCACAGAGTAAATTTATAGCATAGAAAAATATACTCATAGACAGAACTTTGGAAAAGTTACTTTTTTGGAGTCTAGCTACCACAATTTAACATTTATGTTATGATGTTACCTCTTGGGGTTAACAAAACCTATACAAAGGTCCTTTTGAAAAATAACAAGTGGTAGAATTTTACTTTTTTTAAAATAAAATCATTATTGCACTTTAAATGCATGGAACAGAAAAGACAAGGCTGGGCTTTTTACTTTTTTGGAGTGGGGCCATTTGGAGTGCCTTTTGGAGGCATTTTGAGGATTTTTTTTTTAAAAATGTAGTCCATCTTATAACCTTTTAAGAAGAATTCTGCCTTTCCCACAAGGAACTTCAAAGTAACTGAAAAGTAATGAACAACCTAACAAGTAACACAATATTTTTTTAAAAAGTGTCAATTTGTTTTTGTGATGGTACCATCTTACTTACTTAGTTCGTTATATGATACGCTACTTTGTTAAAATTAACTAAAATTAACTCAGGTGAACATATCTGAATCATTTGTTGGTGTTATTGTTGTTGTTGTTTTGTGTTGTGTGCCTTCAGCTTACAGTAACCCTAAGGCGAACCTATCACAGGGTTTTCTCAGAGTGTGTGATATGCCCAAAGCCATCCAGTGGGTTTCCATGGCTGGGTAGGGAACTGAACCCTGGTCTCTATCATTGTAGTCCAATGCTCAAACCACGACACCATGTCAAATCTCATTTGATTATTTTGGCTAAGGAAACTTGTGAAGTGGCATGTAGCAGAGGATTAAACGTTAGTGAAGAAGGGCCAGAGTGACAGGGGAAAAAAAGCATTCTGCATGTCAATTGCTCAGATGTTTGGGCTATTTCTAAATGAGGCCAAAAGAGCTGTATGGGTGATACCTGGCAAGCAGTGGTTCTGAATTGCATTTAGAGAGAAGGGTATGTGTGTGATTTGTCAGTCAGGAATTGTTTGAATTTCATGTTGAAGAACAGCTAACAGAATGTTAAACCCTACTGGCTATTTGCCTTTTATATGTTCATTATTTATTGGCCTCACTGGGGTTGTTGGCACTTTTACCCAAACGATTCATAACCAACCGTTTAATAGCCTCTATCAAGTGAATAGCAGGAAGGCAGTAATAGACTAATTGCCTCAGGTGGCTTTTCATAAGGTTGACTGCTCTCATTCTTATGATTTGTCTGGCGTTGGGCTGTGTGTGTGTGTGTTCTGATTTATTTCTTAAATTTATAGCTTCCCTCCCAGTCAAGGCCCCTGAGGTCATTGCTCAAAGTGGAACTAAATACTCAGCCCCCATAACCTTCTTTTCATTGGCCATTTCCGCACTAGACTGTTATAGCACTATTATTCCACTTTCTACATCCTATGGAATCCTGGGGTTTGCAGTTGAGGTCCCTCCCTAAACTGCAAACCCCAGAATACCATAGGATGTTGACAGTGGAATAATAGCACTATAACAGTGTAGTGCGGCAATGGCCATTGTGCTTGTCTGTCTAGGTCTGGTTTAGTCAAGTCTTTGCAGATGAAAAGATCAAAGCCATGGATTGTGCATGGATGCTGGAACCCCAGCTCACTTATTTTTTTGGCTGATATATTGATACATAATGTGGGAGCACAGAGTGAATTCAGCCCTAGGCTATTTTTCTGCAGCAAATCATGTTTTGTTTCATAGATGCAAAATAAGACTGTGTCTCTGGCTTCAAGGACCAAGCTAACTGAGAATCCTGTCTTTCCTTGTATTTTCTAGCAGAAATTTTTATAAAACAACATTAGAACAAATGCATAGTGGGGGTTTAGCCTTTCATGCAAACAGGCGGATACTAGAGCATATTTTAATGCTAAAGTTGGTTCCAAGAAAAAGCAGAGAAAGGATCTGCATTTCATGTTCTATGCATAATATGCTTTTTCTTGTGGGGGGAGGGGAGGGAGCAAGCCAGCTTTTTTGACAGAGGTGCATTAATTCTCTCTGCTAAATCTCTTTTAGGAAAGAATTGCCAGTTGCATAGATAAACCTTGACACTCCCCCTGCCTGGGGGCTTAGCCAAAGTCGTAGCTCTGCCTTCTTTCTCTGGTTCTCTCATTTAAACTGGCTTAAAGCATTGGGAAGTGACATGCAAATGTCAGTGGCTCAAAATTTTGCCATTCAGCAGTTCTTTAAACTATTGCACAGCAGGAAGATGAAAGGAAGAGAAAGAAGAGAAATAAAGAGAAAAGTGCCCCAACTTGTGTTTATAGCAAAAATGCATGCAATCAATTCATCAAGCTTTTGAGTGAAGCATGCAAATATAACATGGTTCTTTATGCAGTTGCTGCTATGGGATTTAATCATGAACAAGCTTATATTTTAGAAGAAATAGATGGTCAATTTTAGTTTGGCCTTCAGTGCTATCAGACCTCAGGGATAACATCAAGGTATCCTCAGCAAATATTTCAGTAAAGCTGCCTCTGTCACTTCTTATAAGGCATTGTGTGATCATGCAAAATAACATAAGGTTCTGGGCTCAGCAAGGAGCAGTGTCTCCTTGGTGTCAGCCCTCTAGTTTCTTGTGTGGTAGAAAAGGAAAGCGTAAAATAAACTCAAGGAGCCATCTAGAGGACATTCCAAGAAGTTAATGTACCAGGTGTGACTGCTATCTACCACCAAATTAACTGAAAGTTACAAAGAGTTACAAAGTTACAAAGAGATTCAAATTAATTAAAAGTAATTAACCCAGTGTTTAAAAGCACAAATAACCCTCAGGTTCACAACTGTAGGGTCCATGTAGTATGCATTCCAAATTTCACATATCTAGGGTTTACAGTCTTGGAGCCATGGTGGAAACAAGCACACATACAGATATACACACAAGAATGTATTTTCTACTGCTCATTTTATCATCCTACCATCCAAAATAAGTCCAGTTGCTCATTAGAATTTTGCCTTACTGTTCCATGTGGGCTAGAGTTATAGAAAGGAAAACACCATGTTGGCTGCAGCTCTTGCTTCCCTCTGCAGAACTCCTCAACTCTTCAAAAAGTTAAGAGGGAGGGAAGGAGGGAGGGGGATCCTGCAGTGGGAAGTGAGTAATGGGAAAGTGCCAAGGTGTGGGGAGAGAAAGGCTAGAAGAAAGAAGAAGAGCAGAGGGAAAGGAAAAAAGCACTAGTTGTAGGGAGAGAACCAGCACCTGAATGGTTAAGGGGAATGAAAGAATGCTGCCATAGAAGAGAAAGGGACTTTAGGTTGATGGCAGTGAAAGAACACCAGGCTAAAAGAGGTCTAAGGGGTCTCCAAATTATATGAAGGTCGGCACATATGTGATCATGCCAAATGCCCTAAAGGCACCAGATTCTGTCTGATCTTGGAAGCTAAGTGGGGATAGCCCTGGTTAGTACTTGGTTGGGAGACCACTAACAAATACTAGGTGTTGTAGGTGATATTTCAAAGGAAGAAATTGGTAGAGTTCCATCTCTGAGTATTCCTTGCCTAAGAAAATCCTGTGAAAATAATGGGTTTGCCATAAGTTAACAGGCAACTTGTAGGCACACATATACACACACATCTGTGACTATGATTTAAAAATATCACAAAGGATGTAGGCTCTTAGTTGTTCAGCAAAAAATCATCCAGAAAAATATTAGGCTTGAATGAAACAGTGTGTTGGGGGAGGGACAGGATTGGGATGTGGAAGGTCAGTCAATAATGTACATTAACTTTCCTTAACCAGCACTCTCAGCTGTGTTGGACCACAACTTCCATCATCCACAACCACCATGACCAATGTCTGTGACTGGTAGCCCAATACAGCTGGAGCATGTGGGTTGTGGGAAAAGCTAATATCCTGCATTGATCCCTTGGAAAAATCTTTGAAAAAAATGGTGTCCCAGTGTGTTAGTCACCAGGCAGGAGAACTAAGGCCCTTTTCGCATGGCGTTTTTGAAGCAAAAGGGCCCCTTGAGTGTTGTGTAAATGTGAGGAGTGGTCTGCATGACACACTCACATTCATGTGATGCTCAAGGGCCTGACGCAGACCGTGCACACATCTCGTGATTTTCGGCTCAAGGCATGGTCGCGGAATGCTCCTGGGTCCCGTGCGCACTTATCTGGCTTGCAGTGCCTCGGGAGCCGGGCCAGTTGCGCGTCCTCTCCTCAGTG
>CAOKZL010002387.1:0-206618 GCA_948472985.1 Iguana delicatissima | reverse complement strand
TGGCAAGGACCCTATGGCTCCTGTCTGCTATACAGAAGTTAAAGATGAGGAGTATTCCAAACATGAAGTCATTTGTAATACATTTTGAGTAAATTCTTTTTAAAATAACAGTCGAAACAAAATTGCTGAGCATACCTAAGTACCCATGACATCACCATCCATTGGTATGTTTCCTTGACCAGCTTTCAGTTGTTTCTATTAATGTTTTGCCAATCGTCTTTCAATTGTTTTCTTATGGTAGAAAATTTAACTTTTTTTTTAGAGCATTGACTGAGTATTGCAGTCTTTGAAGTTTAAATACCTTTAGCATCATTCTTTTGCCTATTTAAAGAAGCATGGTTTTGACACAAGATGGGAGGGACAATTTATGGCATTCCAAATGCTGTTGGACTGTTATTTTCAGTATTCCTCACTGTTAGCTGCTGGGAGTTTCAGTCCAAAGTGTGGAGGGCCACAATTTCTCCACTCTGTCACAGCAAGTGACATATTGGGTAAATCCAATCCAAAGACACAGGCACTGAAATGGAACTTAGGACATGACCCTATCTCCTCAAAACTTTTAAAGGTTTCATCTTGGTGTCAAAATAAAGTCAACAGCAGTGCTAAATAGATTTTCAAGGGATGGCCATTCCATAGCTGAGAAGAGCTTCTCTATGCAGTATAGTTTCTATACAGTGTATTCACACCTCCCAACTTTCTTGAATTAGCAAGAAATATCTCAGTTAATCATCTACTGACACACTGTTTCTGCTGCGTTTAAAATGTTCCAGTTTCTCTCTCCTCTTTCTACTTGTCTCCTTTGTCACCAGCTTACTTTAAGTGCTGCTTACTGCTGCAAACTGATTAAAAGTAGTTTCTGATCAATTAACTCAGTTGGTGCAGGGATGGAGCAGAGCAGGAGATGGAATCTTTCCCTTCCCAGGAGGCTCAGACTAATGCAAAATGCTGCACATACTCTGAGCCTGTGCTATCCATTGGAAATCTGCCCTTTTTCAATGCCAGAAAAAATCCAGGAATGACTCCCTTTCCCACCACAATCCCATCAGCTGTGTGAGTGCAATTTCTTATTAGAGCTTGATAGCGCTTTCTTCCATAGCCAATCCAGGAATGGGAGTAGTGTGGGCATGGTGTTCTTCCCACAGCTACTCTCATGGTGTAGTAACTTGGAAATCTATCAGCCCTCCATACTTATTTTAAATTTTTCCTATGAGTTAATTATTTAATTTTTTAAAAATACTTTTTTAGCATTGTAGTGCAAAAACGCAATAGCATACCAGCGCATCATGACATTACAACATTGCTGCATTCGTATGGCTTTTTAAAAAGACCAATCAGGAGCTGTGGGGTGGAGAAAAGGTGGGGAAAGGACTTGCGAATGACACTGCGAGGCAGTGGGAACACTAGTGGCAATGATGCTACTCATCCACTTAAGTCGAAAGGGTGCAGTAGAGAGCGTTCATAATCCAATACCATCATGGAAATGATAATGCTGGAATTGTAACAGCACAACACGCTATTGAGGCATGGTGCGGTAAGGGTCCTAGTATGGATTGCATCAAATGGTGTCTGTCTGGAAGCCTCCCCACCCCTTTTCCCACGTCTTCATGTCTTAAGAAGAACCCTAAATAGGGACAAGCTCTTTCCCATGGCTGAGCCACAATTCTGGAACTTCTTCCTAAGGGAAACTGAAGCTCAACTCACGTCTTCTAACATACTTCAGTAACATAGCCCCAAACCCTTTTTTACCATAAATGGTTGATTTCTTTCCTGAAATAGTGTTGTAGTTCAGTAATTTTTGACTACCACTGGATTTTGACTTTTTTTCCTCTGCTGTTTTGGTGATTTGTGCCTGCTTTATTACATTCATTATTAAAGCTATGAAAAAAATAACAACTAGTTACGTTATTGTTTTAACCAATATTGTTAGCTACCTTGACGAAAGGCAAGGTGCAAACATTTATATGAATTTAAAGAGAGGCAGAGAGGTTTGTTTTTGAAACAATTTCAGAAGATTACTTAGCTTGGATAACTAAGTTAAGAAGTGGATCACATCACACTGTCCCTTCCTTTCCATGGCCCTTTTCGCACGGCATTTGCCCCTCGAGTGTTGCACTAATGTGAGGAGCGGTACACATGACGCACTCACAATTGCGTGACGCTCCAGGGTCTGGCAGGCGCTGGTTGTGCACTTTTTCATTTTTGGGTTTAAGCCAAAAATGGTGAGCGATTGCGCATTGCTCCGGGGCCCTGTGTGCACTTGCCATGCATGCAAAGCTCTGGAGCTGTGGCGCTCGTGCTTCCTGCCCCTGCGGAGCTGAAGCAAAAGGGATGCAAGAGCCTCTTGCTGGAGGCTGCTCGCGTGATCCCTGCACCCCAGCGCCGAGAAAAGGTGAGTTGCAGAAAGGGACCATGTGTCATTCCCACGTACTTGTGAGAAAGAGGAAATTTGTGGTTTCATCATTTCATGAAATGATTTGTTTTGACATCTTTTTGAGAGAGACATTCAATGACATGACCTCTTCCTCATTTGGAAAATGATGCCATTATATCATTTTACAGTTGTTGCTCATAATCTTCATATAGTTAGAGCTCTTGTTATGCTCAAGGACAAGAAGTTCATTTCTCACTTTTATACCTTTGGATTTGATCCAAAAACTTCCTTTTATGTACTTGTAAGAAACTCACTGGATGACCTTGGATATATTATTCTCAGCCCCAGGAAACCTCATAATATGTCCACCTTAGGACTACCATAAGTTGGAATCTCCATTTTTTCCTTCTCTGGAACAAAGTGAGAGCTTTCTATAAAAACAAATGTGAAATCTAAGAATTTAAGCAGAGATTAGGAAAGTTACTTTATTCATGGTTTTTAATCTACAACTCCCAGAAACTCCCAGCTGACAAGGCTACCTGGAGGATCCTGGGAGTAGCAGTCCAAAAAGTAACTTTCCAGTTTTAGTGTAGCTATGACTAGACAGCATGATGTTTACCATTCCTCACCTACATGCACACATCAAAATGTGTCAGCCATGATCTCTTGCAGTCTTGCTTTGAGTTCAGTGAGATGTTCATTATTCTTATCTTTCTTTCTTCCATAATCTGAGTTGCCCTCAAAAATCTTCATTTAAGCTGGGGTGAGAACATTTAATGGGTCCAGTGGACAATTAGTTGCCCTAGTTTCCTCTGGGAGTTTCATGGATGGACACCCTCCCTAAAACTGCATCAGACTAGAAATCTACCTCTGGTGTTGAAACACACATATATTTTTAAAAACAGTATAGGTCCCCCTGGAAGCTGATAACCTCAAATATTTTACAAGTGAAAGCCTGGAAATCTGTGGCCAAACAACATCAGAGAGTGGTCAAGTTGGAAATAGTTATTATTGAGGAACAAGATACAAGTTAGGAGAGGCTGCAGCAGTTTGCTTTTCCCTGAGTCTACAGAGAAGGGAAAGATTCTGCTTCTGCTACTTCCTCTCTCCGCTGCTGAGTTAACTGAGCACAACTACTTTTGCACGTTGAGCTCAGTTTACAGCAATTGAAGTAAGCTGAGTACAAAGGGGGAAATAGGAAGAGGAGAATGAAACTGGGACATTTTAAAAGCAGATGAAAAAGTGAGATGACAGAGGATTCATCAGTACTATCCCACCAAATAAAGACAGTTGGAGGGTACACAAGCTATTTTAAAGGTGCATGACCTCTCCTCAAGGCTTTGCAGTGAAACAATTCTCCCTCCCCATCCCCAAAGAAGGTGAATTGTGAGAGTCAGGTGAGGATCAGGGACTGCAGAATTAACCTTGAAATCTCATGCAGCAGTTTGCTTAACCCAATTTAAGCTATTTGAGAAGTGCCTGTTGGGTTTTTTTTAGAGTCATTTCTTCATCTTGTTTTGCTCCACAAGTAGACATCTTTCTGTGTACCTAGTGAATCCCTGTGTTTAAAAAACTCCCATATTTGGGCCCTCAAAAACAATTGTAATTTCTGTTCAGCTTTTTACCCAATCTGCATTACTTTCTTTCCTCCATTCCACTAACATCCTTGTTTTCTGCTCTATTCCTTTTAGCTAGCACTCAATGAGCATGTTCAGTCTTGATTATCTTGATGCGGCATATTTTTCTTCCTGTAGGTCTTTCTGTCCCCTAAAAATAGGCACCAGATGTTGCCTGATCTTGGAAATTAAGCAGGGTCAGCCAGTCACGTAGGGACAGGGGATGCAGGGAAATTCAGCCTGGGCGGCAATGTTTTGGGGGCATCCCAGCCCGTAGCCATGTTCCATGTGCCCTGGCCATACCCCCATGCCCTGCAGCTATGCCACCATGCACAGTGGTCACACCCCTCATGCTGGAGTCCCACCCCCTCTCGCCTCCCCTCCACAGACTCCAAGCTCAGCCCTAGTTAGTACTCGGATTGGAGACCACCAACCAATATCAGATGCTGTAGGCTGTATTTCAGAGGAAAGAACTGGCAAAACAACTTTTGAGTATTCGTTGCCTAAGAAAACTCCATAAGATTCATGGGCTGTCCATAACATGTAACTTGAGAGCACATGCACGCGCGCACACAGACACAGACACACACACACAGTTCAACCAAACTTGCAGTTCCCTGAGCATACTGCTATCTCTTTTCTTTCTTGATGGATTTGTTATGATTTTGTAGCAACTTCAACACAGTCCACTATTATATTTGATACTGAAAACTCCCATTCTGACACTTCAGACAAGGAGCTTTGGAGCTGGATTTAGTAAGATAAATAAGCTACAGTTTACAGCCTCAAATTATGAAGGGGCACTAAATACAAAAGAAAACAGAAAAAAATATTAAAATAATATACTTTTTTTGGGTGGAGTGATTCCCATAGGCCTCCTAAAGGGAAGCAAATCTGGTACCAACTTGGCAACGCCCCAACAATCTCTATTTTCTTCAGAATAGTTGGCATCTCCTACAGTCTTTGCTCCTTTTGCCAAACCCTGAGGTCAATCAATGTGAATATATCTATCTGCAATCACACACATGATAGGAGTGGAGGGGAAAGTACCCCATTTTCTGGCACTTAGTTAAAAAGCCCACATGAAGCAAGATGCATCTTGTTTGTACATGGAACCAGCCATCTTCTTGGACATTTGGTCTGATTGGCTTTAACATTGCATTAAAAAGATTAAGTTGGACCCATGATCTACCATCCATGGCAAGATGTCCACCCAATCTGGGAATATACTTCTTCCTCGCTCGCAGTTTGGGGGTGGGATATTTAAAGTTCCCAGCTTTTGTGCTTCATTAAACTCCCAGGATTTCATAGGCTGCAGCCATGGCAGTTAAAGTGGAATAATAGGGTTACAACTGTGTAGTGAGAACAATTCGAGGTCCTATTGCCCTCATGATTTGCCCCTCATATGAGATCAGGTTGGGGCTAAGCTGTTTCTTTTGTAAATACCAAACATCAATTCTTTCCTTTTGTCCTCACATAGGCCCTTTCTGCACGGCATTTGCCATGCTAAAGGGTGCCTGGAGTGTCACACGATTGTGAGGAGCGATCTGTATGATCATGCAATGCTGCAGGGGCCGGTAGGCGCCGATCACGCACCTTTTCATTTTCGGCTGGAAGCCAAAAATGATGCTTGATCACACATTGCTCCCAGGCCTCATGCACACTTACCTGGCATGTGGAGCCTCTGGAGCCATGCCAGTCGCACTTCCTGCCCCAGCGCAGCCTGGGAAACTCCCAGGCTGCACTGCGGAAGGAAGAGGTGGGACTCTCATGCAAGCAAGCAGCTCATGCAGGGCTGAAGCAGCAGGGACACGAGAGCCTCTCACCGGAGGCTGCTCGCGCAATCCCCACACCCCAGTGCCGGAAAAAGGTAAGGTGCAGAAAGGACCATAGTCTCCATAATCACTTCTTCAGAGATTTAACATGATTAAATGTGACCATACGGCAGTGGAAGATAGTTTTACGTAATGTAAAATAGTCATCCTTAAAGCTCCCCCTGCGCCGGTGGTATTAATCCATTGTTTGGTTGAATATGGTGCAGCAGGGTTGTAAATCCTCAACTATTTCATCCTTTGCAGTTGTTGTGTGCCTTGAAGTTGCTTTTGACCTTTGGTGACCCTAAGGAGACCCTATCATGGGGTTTTCTTGGCAAGATTTATTGAGAAGGGCTTTCCCTTTGCCTTCCTCTGAGGCTGAGAGAGCGTGACTTGCCCAGGATGATTCAGTAGGTTTCTATTGCTGAAGTTTGCAACCTTTGCATGTCCATACCCACTGATAGTAAGAGTACATATGATTCCCTAAGAGTTTATGGTTACTTTCTGTTTGTTTGTGTGTTAGTTCATACCCACTCTCTTCCTGCATCATGTAGTCTTCCCTTTGTTCTCTGGGGTTTTAACTGCTCTGATCTTTTTCTCTCTCTCTGTGCCTACCTCCCACGAAGCATGTGTTTTTAAGAGCTCTCTGTCCAGCTAAGGTGTTCCAACTTTCCTGATACCATAGAGTACTCTTTTTTTTTCTTATTTTCCTCAAGAAGATGCACCTGTGTTGATGTACAAGTATAATCAAACTTGGCCTTCTTCATAAGATATATAAAGTAGTTGTGAGTAAAACTACTTTATATACCTTATGAAGAAGGCCAAGTTTGATTTCTGTCTTGGCTAGATTTTGTGTGTGGGCTGGAGTGGCTTGTGAACTGTTCAGTTTCTGCCTAGCACAGCTATATTCTGCTTCAGAGGTCCACTACAATCTCTTGCATTTCCCAACATCTCTAGCTGAGCGGGGATTTGAACCCTGGTCTCCGGAGCAGGAGTCCAACGCTCAAACCATTAACACCACATTGGCTTGTGCTTCTACTAGTTTTATCCCTGCTGTGTGAGAAAATGAATATGCCTCTGAAGTATTCTCCATGTATTCAAACACCCCAAAGTTTTGCTGTGGAAAAAAAAATCATTTTTTGTGAAACGAAATAGAATAAAAACAAAAGAACAGGAAATAATGTTTTCTGTACAGAAAACCCATTTTCTATCTCCCTATCCCTGCTTAACAAGGAAACCCATTTTCTGTGAAGAAAACAAGTTTTCAATAATAATTAAAAAAATGCTCTTGTTTTTCTCCAGAGAATAATTCCTCTGCAGCATTTTGGCACATTGAATACCAGGATAAAGTTACAGAAAATTCTCTTTGGTCTATTCTTCTTCATGGGGTTTCCCAGCTGTTGGGAAATCCACTTTTTTAAACTTGAGAACTAATACTTATATTCTTTCCATCCCAAGTATGTAGTAGGAGAACCAAAAGAGTACTTTGTGTTGAGAACAGGAGTCTTGGTGTTGGGAAATATGAGAGGTGCTACTGGATCTCTCCAGCAGAACGATCAAATTGACAAGGCAGAATAAGAGCAACAATGACACATGCAGAGGCTCTTTCCACACCATACTTTCTTGTGTGCTCCTCTGGTGGTAATTCTGGCAGTAGCTCCGCCGGGAAGAAAGCATGACAGCAGAGTACTTTCCCAGGCTGCACTGGGGCAGGAAGTGCTGTCATCACACTTCCTGACCTTCTGCAGGACAGTAAGTGCGGGATGGTTGCACAATCATGGATCATTGATGGGGAAAACTCATCAATGATTTAATCTGCAATCACAGCACCTGGGGATGGGAGAGGAGTGGGATTACGATGACGTCATGCAGAAGGGTTGTTGTGGTCCTGCTCCTCTCCAGTCTCCATGCTGGGATGGGAGGCTACCGCAGAAAGAGCCAGAGTCAAGCAGAGAAAGAAAAAAAAAGTTTGATTTTCTTTTGAAAACATATAAAGCAGCTTTACTTATAAATTAGTTGCGCATAGTCAAAAACATGGTCTAACAGAGAGGAAAGAGAGAAGGGGAAAACAGCTGCAAGTTAGAGTGATGCAGAAAGAGAGAGGATACAGAAAAACTAACAAAGAGGAAGTTACTTTAAATATATGTTGCACTTAAAGTCTCAGAGCGTAACATGCAAACTAGCAGTGAAGTATATAAGCAGGCAACAGTTACTAACTCTATGAGTTGTAAAGGTTGTCGGAAAGGTTGACGTGTTGGAAAAGACGTCGTTACAGCAAACATACTGCTGATTTATTGGTGTGTGGGTCTTCCATCAACCAGGAGGTATCACTGTATTCTATGGCCATTTCCGCACTACACTGTTATAGCGTTACTATTCAACTTTAGTTGCCATGACAGCATTCTATGGAATTCTTGGATTTGCATTTTGGGAAGGGGCATTTTGAATTCTCAGCCAGCATGCTCTTTGGTCTCAGTAAACTACAAACCCCAGAATTCCACAGGATGTTGAAAGTGGAATAATAGCACTATAACAGTGTAGTGCATAAATCGCTTGACAGGGTGAGCCACTTTTGGCCTCCCAGATGTTGCAGACTGCAACTCCTATCAGTCCTAAGCACCATTGCCAACAGGGAGGAATGATGGGATTTGCAATCCAACAACACCTGGAGGACAATGAGTTCCCATCTTCCCTAGTCATTTTCCATTGTTCAGTTGTACAGTCAAGAATAAAAGGATGTGGTAAGACAAGTTTCTTTTCTTTTCTTTTTTTTAAATAATGTAATCATAAACACTACATCATACATAATAAGAGCTAGAAGTAGCCCCAAGGGAAAAATGTACTCTGGCAAAGTTGAGTACAGTGTTCATCTACCAGTAGCAGTCTTCAAGTTAGCAGTAGTCATGTTTTGTAACTGCAACGCTCAATATAAACACAGAAATGTGAATCTTACAATAAAGTTTCCCACACAACAAAAGAGAAGATAAATTAGTAATGACTAGGGCTGATCCAAGACATTTTGAAGCCTGAGCAGAAACAACAAATGTCAAACCCTATCCATCTGAGTGAAGGTGGGTGGTAACCAAAGCCAGGGAAGTTATTTTGGCACATGAGGCCAAAAATTCAAAAAGCACCTCTCCCCACGCCACTAGTAAAATAAAATAAAATAGAATCATCACCAATTACAAAGTAACAATTTGCTGCCTTTTCATTGCATTCAAAATTTGCTGCCTTGAGGCAGCTGCCTCACTGTGCCTAATGACAGGGCTGGCTCAAGTAATGATGATCTAACAGCCCTTAATTACATATGTCAGGAGGTCCGGATCCATAATTCCTGAAGGAACAATTCTACCAGAAAGACACTCCTCTGCAGGGAATGAGAATTGCTTCAGGGCTGATCAACTATCTTGCTTCTCTTTTGATGCTTATCTCTAATCTCTGAAATGGAACTTGGGCATCTTCCACCTTGGTGAGATGAACACATTCCTACAAGTGGTGTAATCAAAACAGACTGAGGAGAAGGAGCATATTTTAGCAAGCAAAATAACCTGATGGAACAGGATTTGGTTGTGAGTAAAGTGGGAAGGAGAAGAAAGGGTTTGGTTGGGTAGACCGATACTGTTTATTTATTTAGAGTCTTTATATCCCACTCTTCAGTCAGAAGCGTTCCTATGGCAGCTTACAAATCATTAATTTGACAGTTCCCTGCCCTCAAGCTTACCAAGATATGACACATAAGGATAAGGGAATGGCAGTGGCAGAGGCAATTAAGTCCAGCAGATTCTGGTTGCTGCTCTCCCCTTCAGAAGGCAGAGCAATGGCAATTTGAACATGGAGGGAGGGGAATCTTATGAGCCACTGGGCCAAAGCACTGTGGAGTTGTGCCTAGCTGCTATTTTCCCCTCTCAGAGGTAAGAGCAATGGCAGTCAGAACATGGAATATCACATATCTCTGGCTGTTGAACCAAGGCACTGTGGAGCTGATCTGGGCTGTTTTTTTCCTCCTCAGAGGTCAGAGCAATGCTCACTAAGGCCCTTTCCACAGTAGCCTGCCATCCCAGCATGGGGATGCGAGAGCAGTGGAACCATGACTGCAAAGATCCTTCTGCATGACATCATTATGGTCTCACTCCTCTCCTATCCTCAGGCAGCACGATTGTGGATTAAATCTTTGATGGGGTTTCCCTGTCAGTGACCCATGGTCACACCACCATCCTGCACTTATCTGTCCTGTGGAAGGCCCGGAAGCAAGACAGCAGTGCTTCCTGCCCCAGATCAGCCTGGGAAAGTACCTGACTGCACTGTGGAAGTGTTACACTGTAAACTGGGGGTCCCGGGAGGGGTGCCCAAATAAACAACCAACAACAAGCAAGATGGGGAAAAATTAGCTGGAGCACTCTCTTGGCTAATGAGAGGCAGGACAACGCAACGAGATCTTTTATCCTATGTATACCGGTTCAGGTCAGTGAGGAGTTAAGCAGTTTAAAATGCTAACAGTTTTTATTAAGCAAAGAAAATAATAAAACTCAAACACACCTAACTAGAAAGGAAAGAAAGAGATTTTGGAGAAATAAGCAATACGCCACCTGTCTGAAGTCCTGGAGACGCCAATTGGAGAGAAGGAAGGAAACTCAGTGTGGAGACCGAAGGGAATCTGTGGAACCAAGCGGCAGCGAGGCAAGGAAGAAGATCCAAAAGGAGCTTCAAGTAATTTCAGCTTAGTGATTTCAGCTATTGATTCAGCTAGGTCCGACAAGACTTCCAATGATTTCAGCTTAGTCCAGTGAGAGTTCCAAAGAGCTCTCAAAGTGGGGCATCTTTTATAGGGACAGAATGACCACAAGCTAGTCTGTTCTTTGCAAGAGTTCTTTGTCTGGGGACAAAGGCTCCGAAAGGTCAGAATTTGCATGATTGAGGTTATGAACCGAATTGACAATAGTATGGCTGAGATGTAGATGTGGCTAGCTCGGCCGTTAAGTGCCTGGCTTGCCAGGGTGTTTTCACAGGCAAAGAGTCCTCTTTGTCTTGCAATCAAGGTGTTTGTTTTGGGTGCCTACCCCCTGAAGCGGAACTAGCTATATCTGGTACTTTACAACTATCGCCCATGCCTAGCTTCGCGCTTGTCCAGCGGCGCCTTACAAACGCTCAGCTAG
Organism: Iguana delicatissima; assembly: GCA_948472985.1. Lineage (NCBI taxonomy): Eukaryota > Metazoa > Chordata > Lepidosauria > Squamata > Iguanidae > Iguana > Iguana delicatissima. Next base: position 195,664 of record CAOKZL010002387.1, on the reverse strand, counting down.
TGGCAGGAAAAAGGGCCGAATTATGATATCAAAATGATATCTTAGTTCATCAAAGACCAGACCAGAATGCCGTGGTAACAGAAGGAAGGGGCATGTCCATCATGCTCTCTTCCACAGGGAGCCGGTCTGGTGTGGAGGGGAGTGATCTCATCACACTCCCTTCCCAGCAGATCTCCTGCCGGGATTGCCACTGGAGAACCACGTAAAAAGGTAGGGTGTGAAAAGGGTCTGGATGAGCAGTGTTCCATTGTTCCTGAAAGACCAGCCTCCCTGTGTACAGTTCACTACACCTCAAAGAAGATTGAGATTGAGATTCTACATCAAAGTGTCAGCGCGGGCTGAGGTCAAGCAGGGGCCGGACCAAGGCAGCCGGCAGCCGTGTCCCAAACAGTCTACCGGGAGGGCCGCCACAGGCAAGCGGCCGGGAACTAAGGATCGCCTTAACAGCAGGCACTTAACAGAAAAGAATGACGGGTTGCCTCACCCTAAACACAAAGCGGTTGCAGCACCGGAACACAGAGAGGGGTCGCGGGGAAGCCAGACAGCAGCTCACAGGCACGGACCGGACGGGGTCAAGGCACGGGCGACAGACGCACAGGTAGCCGACGGTTGTTGCTCCGTGCCTTCCCCAGCCCCGCGCCTGCCTAAAAAGGTCTGCCGCCCGGCCTGCGGCCAATCCGGGCTGAGCGCGCGGCCGGGCTTGCAGCTGAGCTACAGCTGGGAGCCCCCCGCCTCCAGGTGTTTCTCCTGAAGACGCCGGGAGCGGCGGCTGGCCTCCTTGGCTCGCCGCCGCTGCAGGAACGTCGGCGGCGGAGCGGTTGCCTCAGCCTCGGCCGAGGCCTCCTAGCGAGTAGGCGGAGCCCCGGGACCGGGCCCGGGACCCGCCTCCTCCCATGGCGCCGCGTCCGCCATGCCCCGCGGCCTGGGAGCCGGGCCGGCAGCCTCCGCAGCGGCGGGCCCTCCCGCGGCGTCAGCAGCGGCCTCCATCCGGCGGGACGGGCCCTCGCCGGGATCGTCCTCTGCCGCGGCATCCCAGCGGCCCCCCCGCAGTGGAGCCCTCCGTGACGGCCGTGGGGCCGCCGCCGCCGATCGCGGCCTCTGACGGGCCTGGATCCGCGTCCTCCTCCTCGGAGGTAAGACCGGCATTGGCCTCCGCGGCGCCCGCTGGCGCGGCCACACCTGGGGCCTTGACATCAAAGTGTGCAGATGGTAAAACTCTGAATAGCTCTGCTCATCTCCTTGACTGTGCAGCTGTTAGATCACAGTAGTGTTGCCACATCCCTTTACTAGTGTGAGAGAAAGAAGCAACCAGGCAACACCTCTTCCAACTATAGTTCTGCAGCAGAGGAAACAGAAATGAGGTTAATGTCCTGGGCTCCAGCAAGTTGCCTCCTGTCCTTCCCCCTAGCCAGTAAATAACTGTGTCAGCACTCATGGAACTTGAAAGCTACCATGGGATATCTGACATTGCACAAGGAGCTTATGAATAGCTCCTTGCACAATATCAAAAAACAAATACACATCCAACTAATGAGCAGGACTTGAATCATTATAGATCTGTTAAGGGTATAGAAAAGAAGAGCCCAAATGATCAAGGCACTGAATAACTCTCTCCATTTTCAGCTACCATGGTGACTAACAACAAAACTGATCAAATTAGCACTTTGAAACCGTGGGGGAAAGGGAATATGCACGGAAGTCAACACGTGCTGAAGTGATTGACCTACTTCTCTTGGAAATCACGAGCTATGCATGTGGGCAAAAAACAAATAAAAAATAAAGAAAATCTACAATGGTGATTTATACTGTAATCAAGTAAACACCAAATATACCATCATTATGAACAAAATTGGTAAGATTTCCAATTTAATTAACATGAAGATGCTTGAGGCTACTGGATGTACGTTGTTTTGTATCTGCTTCCTTGTATTTTGCAATTGCCCCAGGGTTATGTTTGCTGACTTTCTTTGATTCAGTTACAGAGCCTGAGATGAAGATGGAAAGTTCCTGCTTCAAGACATTGAATAGCAAGTGTGTAGGAATTGCACTGAGGTAAAAGGAGAAATGAATTAATTACTTGCAGCACTGGGATATTATGCCTTTCTCTGATGAATCTGTTCTTGATTCAAGACAGAGATAAGACATAAAAAAAAGACTGCATGTACTTTTAAACACTTTAGCTTTATTTTATAAATAAGAAAAGTGAGTGCATATATGTTCATACAGAGAATACTTAATGGAATCCCGGAGACCATAATGAAGAGACAGAATGTCAGTAGCAGAACAGGAAAGCTTTATGACAACTTGTCATGACTCTCACCTTGATGGGTTTATAATCCTTCCTTGATTTATGAACCCTATGACACACAAAAGCCAAAAGCTGTGGCTCTAAACCATATCCACCAATCTTATCCTAGGATTGGTTGCATGGGGCTTACTTCTGCTAATCAGAGAAGACCATTTCAAGTAATGTTGGATGGGACTTAGAAACACCCTGTAGAGGATTTGTTGGTAATGCAGAGGACAAAAGTAGTCACACAAGTTTTGCAATGAGTGGTACAAGGGAGAAAAAAAGAACTTAGTAGAGCAGTGAAAAAGGGCATACAGGACAGGATTTTTTTAACTTTAATCTTGAACAGAGCATGGAGCAAGAGGAGGTGCTGTAAAACTCTGTCAAGTTGGACAAAGGTATCTGTTCTCCCTTACCTTCCAAACTCCAACTTTTAGTTGCAGCTGTCCCCTCTCAACACAGCTATTGTGTTGCAGTATTGTGTGGAGTGGGGTGGAGGAGTGTGGAGAGCAGAGCTGGGGTCTCCACAGCTTCTCCTCCCTGCTCTCCATTAGGGAGGCAACAGCTATGTTGGGAGAGAACAGTTGCAGCTGAAAATTAGGAGTTTGGAATGTTTAGAAGCATTACTTTGGGGACTACAACTGTTACCCTGGGTTCTGGGGTCTCGTGGGGGACACCTCAATGTGCTGCAAATAATGGGGAATGGGAATTAGCCAGAGCACAAGCTGTAGCACTACAAGAGGCAGGGTAACCTAGCGAGATCTTTTACTCAATGTTTATGGGGTCAGGCCAAGCCAAAAACCAAGCAGAATTGTCTGATAAATGATTTTATTGAGGGGAATTCACTCATACATGCCCACAAGATACACACAATCACACATTCACACAAGAGCTAGCTGAAAGAGAAAGGGAGGAAAAATTATAGAGAGGCTGAGGGATTTGGGGGGATGTAAAATTACCAGTCCATAAGAGTAGTGAAGAGCAGAAATGTGTTTTGGCTTAGGTAGGACCTAAGGGCAGTTCTCATTCAGGAGCCAGACAGACAGAGTGATGGGTAGACCTTCAAGAGACTGCCCTGGGCATGCTGAAATCAGGGGTATTTGTACCCTGAAAATGGCTTGTGGCTGTAAAGGTTCCAGATGCAAGACAAAGGGAACCTGTTGTGGACAATGAGTCTTTCGCTTGTTGATGGGCTTAGTGCTTTGATTGACAAAGACATGATGGGTGTTGTAATAGTTGTCTATTGTGGGTGCTGTGAGGAAAGAATCCAGGTGTAGAAGGGATGAATATCTGTCAATCAGTGTCCTGGTGGGTTCCTCACAGTTGGATTCCCTGGAAAAGTCCAGCTTCTATTTAAACCTATTATCCGCACAAATGATGTGTATTTACCTGACAAGTGACTCAGGGCTTTTTTGCACTTTGAGGGGAAATGGGGAGTTCTGATATTTACCGGGCTGGTGCGCTCCCTCCGCTGATCCAGGCTGATCCGGAGCAGTGCGTGGCTGCGCTACACACTGCTAAGGGGACGAAAATGGCGCTTTCCGGTTGGTGGAGGCTCTCCACCAACCGGAGAAGCTCACCAGCCTAAAGCCCACCTCCAGAAGATTTGCAGCCTCGTGCTGGTGTGAGCCTGCAAATCTACACATTAGTGCAGTGACGGAGTGGGGCACACTGTGCTATTGAAAGACCTCTTTTAAGCGGTCTTTCAGTAGCATGGTGAACTATCAGTTCTGGTTGTTCTGGAGCGGGATGAAGTCCAGACATACATAAAGTAGTCTGGACCCAGTCCGCCCCTAGGTGCAAACGTCCTCGCCGGAGGACGCTCTGCCCCGTCGCTAAATCAAAGTGCAGAAAAGGCCTGAGTCTTACCTGGAAGAATTTTGGAGTTGATCTATACTTCTCACATTTACAGTCAAATTCTTTCCCTCACTCAGTTTGACCTCTCTGTCACCTCTCACGCTTGAATTTAATATCAGAGCCAATAGAATGTGTTGCCAATTACATATGATGCCAATTAGGTATGGTGCCCATCCAAATCATGCTGATATTGGGGACCCCCAAAGGGGGCCTTACACAACTCCCACTGCCCATGCTGCCTTGAGGATCTGGGACATGTAGCTCCCAATGTCAATTTTCCCAGCTGTGCTCGGGCTTACCAAAACAAATAATTGGCAGTAGGATCAGAACTGATCACAAATGCAGCATGTTTGTGGTTAGAAGCATCTTCTACTAAGAGCTGGGAGCAGCGGTTATTTTCATTGTTTTTTCCCCCTCCTCTTTCTCTTTCTTTCTCTCTTTCTTTAATTCTTTCTTTTGTTAAAAAAAAAAAAGATGAAAGGTCTCCAATTGTTATCAACTATGATAAAAATATGAACTCCATGGACAGAACAGGTAGTATTCCACTGAAAAGAGGATGCTGGATTTTTAGTCCAGGGCAAGTATGGCAAGTATATCCAAAAGGGTGAAAATAACTAGTGTAGGTTGCTCAGTGTGATGAGGTGAATAATAGAGTCTTGTGGCACCTCTAAGACCAACAGAGTTATTTCAGCTTTTGTGGATTTTAATCCATGCCCAGAGAGAACATTTAGGTTTCATGTGTACATGCAGAGCATAAATGCTTGTGGGAGAAACTAGAGTGAAAGTGCATGCAGAAGACCAGTGGCATATGAAAAATGGCTCCAGCCACACACACATCTTGACAAGCCACTTAACAGTTAAACGACAACAACAACAAAACAAGCATCTGACAGGGGGAATTTATTAGATGGGCTTACCTTCCTTTCAGCTATATGATGCCAAGAGCTTATCCTTTCATACAAAGAAATAAACCAAGACCATATGACAAAGAAAAATAAGTTTATTGATTTAAACACAACACACACATTAACAATATACCATAATAATATATCAGTATTAAATATATAATGCTCGTGAATGTGTATATATTCAGTTTGAACCATTTTATTAAAATAATAATAATAGTAATAATAATAGTAATAATAATTATTAGTAGTAGCAGTAAATAAATAAGTAAATAATATATTGATAATTTAAGCCACCTTGAGTCCCAGTGTTAGGAAAAAGGTGGGATAGAAAATAAAGTTAATAAAAATAATAAGTAATAATAAACAACTTTATTTCTATTCTGTCTTTTCCCCAAGACTGGGACTCAAGATGGCTTAAATTATTAATTTACTTACTAATTAACTTCATTTATTTATTTCCTTTTCCTCATCTCTTGCAGTGATGTACGACAAATAAAAATATAAGTTAAAACATTAATGTAAACAAATGAAAACGTTATTTTAAAAGCATTATCAATGGCAATAGCTTTTTCCATGAATCAAAACACAGGACAGACTGAGTAAAGCCAGTGACCAAGACAAAGGCATGTGTCTACTGGATGAAGAAGTAGGGCTTTCATTATTCCAAGATACTTCAATCTTCTTAGGTGGCAGGCAGCCAAACCAACTGTTGGCCTTCTTGCTGCCAAGAAATCTTTTAGTTCTGCTGTCAAACTCATATTGATTTGAGCCGTTGAATAGATAGAGATGTCCTAAAGAAGAACAAGAAGGGTAAACACTGTGAATTCTACTGATGTAGAAAACTTTCAGATCTTACTGTGGGGTAGCATCCTGTTAGGAATTTGTAATGTCATAAACAAACTTACAATTGCACTATTTAGAACAGTGGCATTGCTCAATAGTTGCATTCCCAGGAGGGAGCACTGTCATAACTGCCCCACTGGGACCACTCCACAAGCAAAGCAAACAGTGTGGCTGTTGCACAATGGTCACAATGTGCACAGTACAGCACGTTGTGGGACACGTTGCTCTTGTGCAATGACATTTTTTGGGGGAGTGATATATCATGCACAGTGCCCTGCTGTATATCATTGCAATTCTCTTACACAGTTGTGTAAAGTGTCAACAACATAGTTCTGACATTGTGAAGTCATGCATTGCCGCCTGGGATACAGAATGGCAGCTTATGTTTCCTTCTCTCATACCTTTTTTTTTTTTAAAAAAAAAATATCCTTGACTATTGGCTGCTAATGGTACTCATATCGTTGGAATGGTGAATCTGCTCTTAGTTTTAGTGTCAGTTTCAAAGAACCTTTCTAAGGTGTCAAACCTACTTTGGAGATTGTGTGAAGATAGCTCCATTTGACGTTCAGGTGAAATCCCAAAGTGGATTCACCTTTCCATGGACATGGAAGCAGCCAACTGCCAGTCCAAGCCACCATCTTATAACATGTAAAATTGAAGGATCCACATAAGTTAGGCTTATCAGCCAATATTCTCAAAATGCAAATGTAAATTAACAGCAGCCATCATGTATGGAACCTGGTTACTGATGCAACTGCATATGATGCAAAAATACATCAAAATGCGAAGGTAAATTAACAGCAACCATTAAACACCAGTTTTGAGAAGAAGTTGGCAGTTTGAAGTACAAATTAATTAGTTGTTTGGTTAGCAGAACTGCAGGCAGACCTGAAAGTTTTATGTCCATTGCAGCCTCCAACTGGTGTGGGCCTAGTGACAGTGTGTTCAAAGTTTTTGTAAGGATTTTAAGGATTTCTTGATCCTGACATGGACCATAGTGAAGGTCTGTTCAAGTTACCAACTACATGCCATTCACGGGTGTTGTCAGACACTTTACTTGTATATTCATGATTACATCTATGCTGGGTTAGCCAAAGTGTGGCCTGTAGGACTCATGTAGCCCCTGGCCCCCCGGAGGTCAGCAGATTTTTTTTTTGCAATAAAATATGTGGAAAATGCCCCCAAAAGCCCTCTAGAAAGTGTAGAGGGCATTTCTACCATGTCTAGAGGTCCTAGGCCCCCCAGGGGTCAAATAAAATTGTTCACAATTTTTGTTGCCCCAAAATGCCCTCTAGGGGTGTGTGGGGCATTTCTACAATATTTGGGGCCCACCTTGTACCAATGTAGGCCCAAAAGAGACTTAAAACAACAACAACAACAGGAAGTGACTTCTACTCACCTCTTATTGTTAAAAGGGTGGGCCCCACATATGGTGAAAATTCTACTAGAGGGCATTTGGGGGCAAAACATTAGTTTTTGGGGACCAGGTGCAAGTAGGAAGGTATAGTCGTTGGGACGGGGCTAATGCATCCCCTTTCTTTCCACAATTGCCCACCTCTGGTCTATGCAGTTGTAATGATAAATGAACTTTCATTATCAAATATTTGCAGAGATAACCTGATGCTTACCTCTGTGTTGAAAAGCAGCATCCACTTTAGAGCCAACATTAGGGAAGTCAGCAGCTATCTGCCTTGGATATCCCTTCTCCATGGAATTCTTGGTCATGTTGTAACTGAAAAAGGAAATTGGTTCAAAATTAATGAAGCTGCAAGGGTGTTTTTTCTAACACGACCGCTGTCAGGTGTTAGCACTACCAGGAATCAAGGGTGGAGTAAACACACACACACAACTATCCCATTCACAAAAGCATATCTGGGAGGAGTTCTTTTGCCATCTTGTTTCAAGGGTGGTTTCTACACTGTAATAATTCTTTAACAGACTCAGTGAAGAGTCAGTCTGAGATATTTTGCCACCTGAAACAAACATGTCTCAACAAGCATAGTGCGCAAGAGCCCAGGGTCAGGTAATTGAAGCCTTTCAGTTCATATCTTCCCTGTTTCAGAACTTCAGGATTATCTGCTCTTTGTGTAAAATAGCTAGGGTAGTGTGTTTTGTACTTCATCTTTTGTATATTTTAAAATTTGTATAAATGTAGTACTGGAGGGAACAGTATCCTACAGATCGATGACCACTAGCAGTCATGAAATAATAACTCAGCAGCTCTAAGCTTGCCCTTCTCTTCTCGGGAACTATAGATCATGAGTTGTATTCGGTTCATTGAAACAACATGGCCATATCTTTCCCAACCCTGCCCTCTTATCTCTAATCTGTCTAACTGTCATGTATCACCAGGAGTTTTAACTGGATTCCAGACAACAAAAATTATTTCTGTTAATTACAAAACGCATGATTTATTTCAGGTTGTGTGGTGAATTAGCAAGTATAGATTGAGTCCCCCTTATCTGGAAATCTGAAAACTGCCAAAACCTGATTTTTTTTGCTGCCAGCCACCTGCTTCTGCCTTTGAGGCAGTGGCTGTGGCATTCCTGTTTATATGTCTCTCAGATGTTCACTCTCTCTCTTTTCTCAATGCTCTTGCTTGTTTGTCTCTCAGATCTGAGGAGTGCTTCAGCCGCTGCCTTGAAGACAGAAGCGGGCAACTGGTAGCAAGGAGAGAGACTAAGAATCTGGGAGACAAGCAAAGCAGGAATGCTGCAGTCACCACCTGGAAGGCAGAAGCAGGCAGCTGGCGGCAAAGAGAGAGACTGATGATCTCTGAAATAATGGGAGGTGTGGATTTGTGCTGAACACTATTCTTGGACTCCTGCCATTTCACAGATCTTAGGTACATCTCCAGCTCATGTCTCACACACGACACAATTACTGAATGAACAATATGTGAGACTATTCCAGAAAGGTACTGTAATCTAATAAATAATTCAAAATATGGAATTCTGGACCCTAGCATGTTAGATAAGGGAAGCTCAGTTTGCACAAACTTCCTATAAATCTCAATGTCAATTGCAGTCGCATAGGGATGGAGGCAATGGGGGCAGTTCACTCCCGGCGGCAATGTTTTTGATGTGTCCTGGTTTGTAGCCATGACCATGCCCTGCCCCCATGCCATAGCCCCACCCCCTGCCCGCCCCCCTTCATGCACTTCAAGCTCTGCCACTGGTCAGTTTCCAGTCTTTTATGAGCAAATCTTGAGGATTAACCAGTGTAACTTGGGGCTTTCCACACTACATTGTTATAGTGCAATTATTCCACTTTCAACATCCTATGGAATCCTGATGTTTGCAGTTTAGAGAAGGACCTTTAGAATTGTCAGCCAGAGACCTCTTTGGCTTCAGTAAACTATAAACTAAAGAATTCCACAGGATGTTGAATGTGGAATAATAGCACTATAATAGTGTAGTGCAGAAATGCCCATAGAAACAATGAACAATGTGGCACCTTAACGGTTAAAAAAGTTTATTTAGCCTAGCCTGGACTCCAGCCTGCTACACCAGATGCTTACACTGATGTTGTTAGTGTTTAAGGTGCCACAAGTCAAGTTTATTTGTCTTCTGCTCCAAACTAATGTGACCGTGTAAATCTGTAATAAAACAGTATAAAATAGTGGATTTCCCCTTACCTCCAATACTTGTCACCTGAAAAGAAGTATGTTTTCTGGGTGTTTTCATCATAAACAGCTGCATCAATTTTCTTAACAGTTTTTGGGAAACCAAGCCTGCGGATGTTCTTTGGGAAACGTGGCTGAATAACATTTGCCCTGGTAGCCCAGTACTTAGCTCCTATTTTTAAAAACAAAAGAAAACAAGAAAGAATAAAATTGAAAGAGTTTTGAATGGAGATCAAACAAGCCAGAGTTAGTTTATTTCTGCAACAGCCTGTTATAGTGCTATTATTCCACTTTCAACATCTTATGGAATCCTGGGGTTTGCAGGTTAGGTCTCTCCCTAAACTGCAAACCCCAGGATTCCATAGGATTTGAAAGTGGAATAATAGCACTGTAACAGTCTCGTGCGGAAATAGCCTATGAGTTGTAGTCTAAAGCGTTAACTTTCCTAAGCTCTAATTTGAGAATCTTTTGTCCTTCTCTCAGTTTATGCCGAAGAAACTGGCAGGTATAAAAATATAAAAGTAGTGGATGAATAGGGGCAGCCTGGGTATCCAATGGCAAGCCTAGAGATCGTCCCTGTAATACATAATAATACATTATTATTTTATTATTATTATTATTATTATTATTATTATTATTATTATTATTATTATTATTATTAGTCTGTAGTTGCTTTACTAAGTTGTGTGAAGGGAAGCTACAAACAGCCATCGAGACATTTGGTCCATTGGAGCATTACCTGTCTGAACAATTAGGCTTAATGTATCAATATTTCATAACTACCATGCTATCTTATAATTGCCTAGATATACCAATATTTCTTCTACCCTGTCTGTTTTATTTTAAACCCTGCCTATTCCTCAACATGGGACTAAAGGTGGCTTTCGAGCTAAAAAGAAATGACATGTAGCTAACGACACACAAAAGGCTGCTCTTGGATGCAAATAGCTGAAGGGCTTGTTTGGTTGCTTGGAAGCTCCTGCAGTGACTGCAGCAAAGAAGCCATCACAAGATCTGCCCTCCGTGTGAGACTTCCTTGTCTCATGAGGTTTGGAAGTCTCATAAAGACCATACTTTCATGAGATTTCAGGGAGCCTTATAAAGACTTTCTTTTATGTTCTGGCCTCTTTCATCAGCCAGACAGTGGAAATAGTATTACACTATCAATACAATAGCAGCTATTGAAAATATTGATTTAAAAGCAAAACATGAAGGTAGGAGAGCGCACTAAGAAAAGCTCTTCTCTTGTAAAACAACCAGTTCCCCAAGCCTTCTGTAATAAAAAGGGCCTTTTTCTGCAGACAAAAGGATCAGAAGTAGGCAGCCAGCCTTACTTCTTTAAGAAGGAGTTCCAGAGCCTGGGAGCAGCTGTGAAGAAGGTTCTTGTCTTACATTAATCATTTGTTTCAGTAATAGGTGATCTTCTCCTTCTACCTGGTCATTCAATTCAATTGACACTTATGAGATGAAGAATACATACCTTTAAAAAGGTAGACTAGATCCTCGTTTTCAATTTCATAGGCAGCATCTATGCCACTTTTCAGAGTTGGCCAGAAAGAGGAAATAGGTGCGGTTCCAATCTCTTCCCTATGAGGACTCTTCCGCCAGATGATGCTGAAGGGGACAAGTGATAGGAGAAGCATTAATTTAACTTATACTAAGTCAAAATTCTTTTTAGGAACATTCTTGTGTGTGATGTTTGAATGCAGTGGAATGAACTCAGGCAGCTCTTGCCTCATAGAAAAAGAAGGATGTAAATTAGCAAAAGAAAATGTGACTGTAATCCTATGGTGTTTGGAGCTTGGAAAATTTGTTTTTGGACTACAGCTCCCCAAATGCTCCAGCTAGCATGACCCATTGGCTCTGCTGGTTGAGAGATTCTGAGCACTGCAATCCACAAAAGTTCTTTCCTGGGTTGTGTTCAGGAGGGCATCCTAGAGACCTTGGAATGATCCAGGTCTGTCCTCTCCAAGGGCAGAAAGATAGGCTGGATCTCGGAGTGGGGAAAAATTGACTTCAGATGTCCTATCCCAACTTCTGTGGAAAGTTCAGAGGTTCTTACTACTCCAATATCGGAGACATTGGTAGTGGCAAAAGGATCTGGTTTGGGAGGTGTATTATAAGTGGATCGAGATAGGCTTTCGAGCTCATGCCTTAGAACTGTCCTGATTTTTCAGGATGACCCTCATCAATCTTCCGTCACCCCACTTTTTCTACTGCTTTTAAAATGTCCCAATTTCTTTCTCTTCCTCCCAGTTTCCCTCATTGTCCTCAGCTTAATTCAATTGTTGCAAACTGAGTTCAAAGTGCAAAAATAGCTTGCATTCAGTTAAGTCGGGGTAGGGGAGAGAGAAAGAGGCAAAGTCTTGCCCTTCCCTGTAAGCAAAAGCAGACTGCTGCAGTCCCTCTTAGCTTGTGTGTTCTTCCTCATTTTTTGCCATCTTGACCATACTCTGATGTTGCTTGGCCACACGTGTCCCAGTTTTCTACTTTGAAATATTGGAAGGTATGGCTATCTGTAGAATCCCAACCTTGTTGGTCCCCAGTGATGTCCCTGACATGAGGAGAAAGGTATATCCGTCCCTGAGGTTGCATAGATGATTGCCCTCCCATAGATTCTAGTGGGAAGAAGATCCAAAAAGAAGGGGCTGGAAGGAGATTAAAAGGAAAAACTTTGCTCCTACTTTCTTTTCATTCTCCTTATGCAAACAGACCAAAGCTTTGGATAAGATGACTTCTCTAAACTTCCTTCCCTAACCAGTAGGGTCATTCTGTCAATTAACTACTAATAACGTACCTGTCTTTAAAAAATAAAGTCTCCCCTCTGAGATTAGTAACAGCATCAAAAGCCAACTGAGGGTCACACAAATCTTTTGATGTTGCGTCTTCTGAAATGTTTACTGGTGGTATAGCATTTCCAGACTCAGCACTGTCATCTCCATGGTTTCCTTTAAAAGAGATTAAAGAAGGAAAAAACTCCTATGAGGACCAACAGGATTTTGAAAGATATGGCTCAGAGACACTGAAAAGAGCTTGATTTTAAGATGGAGTTCTGTCAGAAAGTGGCCTGACAGAATTTCGTGCTCTCTGAATAACAAATGAAAAACATCCCTCAGTGCAGTTAACCACTTTAATCTTAACTTACCATACAGATGCTGGATGCCTTCAATGTCATCTCTGTGAAGTTTTAAGTTTTGGGGGTCCCCACCCTGGTAGATCGGAAACATCAGAGCTTCCAAAACGCTGGAATGCTGAAGACCCAGGGAGTGGCCAAACTCATGGACAGCAACAGTAAAAAGGTTGATCCCTAAAAGGAAACAGGAAGAGCATCAATGCTTCTGAAATTACTTTCCCTGGACGATGACAAGAAATCACATACGAGTCAAGCTGCTTGAAGAATGTGATCTTTGTAAATTGCAGTTGGAAGTGACCATGAGTGCAGTTTATAGACTCATGTGAAGATCAGAACATCACTGTCCATTAGAATGTACACTTTTCCTAAAATTATGACACAGCTCTTGGCACACAAATGTATCAAAATATCTTCAAAATGCATTCAAAATTCTCATTTTGTTCATATTTTTTTAGTGAAGTTGCACCTTCATACAAGAACTATATGGAACTCACTCACACATTAAGAAATGTGAAAGTAACTCAACTTGGAAATTAATTTGTTTGATCCTCCATATGATGTTTCTGTTTGAAAAGTACCCCTCGGACTATTTTCTTTTCTGATTTTGAGATAATGATAGACCATTGACAGGTTTTAATGAGAATTTGCATCTACCAGGTTCCTCACCTTAACAAATGAACATGTTAAAAAAATACCTCTCAAATCCTTTGTCCAGAATATATCTTCATTAAAATGGACATCTCCACCAAATGCTGGTGAAAATGCATGAGCCAGCTCTCCCTTGAATACAGTGAAGGGACGATAGTCCCCATGGTCTTAAAAAAAGAGAAGAAGAGATACATTTAATTTCCAAGCCAGGACCTTGAAAGAATCTTCCACCTTCCTTAAATGGGCTTTACTTACCTCCAGTAACAAAAGAGATCTCTATATCTGCAGAGCCGTCATAAATCCTTGTGAAGGTCAACGGGGTCACATCACTCCACACTTTCCAGGCTCTTTCAATTGCACTGTTCACATCAGCAAGCTCCATGTCTGGTGTGTAGTTCTGAATCCTGGATGTATACAAAATGAATATTTGAAATAAAACAGACTACATAGCTTTTAAACTTCTTACCATCCAGGTAGGAGTATACATATCTCTGGATTATTTTATTGGTTTCATAGTCAATGAATTGTTACTGACTGGGGTTTAGTAGCATCAGTGATTCAGATTCTATCCAAGAATCTAAGAATCAGTGAACTATTGTCAGATAAGGTGGCACGTTCCAAGCATTGCCATTTTGTGGGATTGTGCATTGCATCCAGATTTTGTCAGCCCATTTGGAATTGTTCCCAGAGCACCTATTGCTACTAGCATCACTACTGTTTTCTTTCTCAGAGGCACTGAATCTCATTTTGCAAGTCTTGATATTTTATAATCTTTTCCTTCTCTTTGTCTGATTCTGTTGTTTCCCCCAGGATTGCCACATCTATAACCCTGCTTTCTTTCTCCCAGCCAGAGTTATGGCTGACATATTATTTTCCATTTAATTTTGATCCCACTGTGGGACCCAATTAGAATGCTCACATTCTAACAATTACATGCTAATTGTCTGGCATTTTGAATCTTAGACCTCCATAGGATTTTTACATTACTAGGCATTTCTGCATTACGCTGTTATTCCACTTTCAACCTGTTGTTCCACTTTCAACCTCCTGTGGAATTCTGGGGTTTGTATTTTACTGAGGCCAAAGAGCTCTCTGGCTGAGAATTCTAAAGGACCCTCCCTAAACTGCAAACCCCAGGATTCCATAGGATGTTGAAAGTGGAATAATAGCACTACAACAGTGTTGTGCAGAAACACCCACTGTTTTCAACAACTTTGTTCAGGTTACTGTTCCCACAGTTTCTCTGAGGATGGCAAATCATGTTTTGCAAAGATTCTGATGTATAATTGCAGCTCCTTTATCATGGAGTTTCTTATATTCAGGCTGTGCAATCTTGCCGCATAAATTTGTTATCAAATAAATAAATAAATAAATTCCTTTATAACTCACTTTTTCCCCTAATACTGGGGCACAATATGATTTACATATTGATAAAACTAATGCAGATTACAATGAGCATAAAAACATCAGTAAAATATATTAAGAGTATTTAAAAATGCTGCTAAACCGTCTTTAGAATTAAAGCTGTTTAAAACTAGACCCTATATCAGCAGCAGCAGCAGCAACAGCAGGAGCCGTAGCATCAAAGCTGATTTTTTTTTTGTCTTTTTTTTTAACTAGAGCACTTAGAATCTTCCAGCTATCATTGCTGAGTGGTTCTGGGAGCTGGAGTCCAAAGTGTAACTATTTTGATCTCTCATAACAACCATTTCCAGGTGACATCTTAAATTCAAGAAAGTATATTAAAATCTTACTTGTATGTCAAGTTCTTCTTTCTCCATTTTGGGGACATGGGAAAAGTCCTGTATTCTCCTACATCAGGAACCCCACACCTGGGTTTCTTTATGGCTTCCAAAGTGCTTGAATCTAGTTTTCCCGTCACGTTCAATCCTGAGAACTCCTGCATTTGTCGTATCTTTTCAGCAGGGATACTCCTTCGGCCTCTGCCCCGAAAGACGGTTGCTGGTTCTGATTCAGGATAATGCTTTTCTATGTATTTCTGTTGGGGAGTAAAATACGTTAGACAAGTGAAAATATGTTTTTATACACAGCTTTGATATATTCTGCCATTATTTGTGCATTTCTTTTCTGCTCTATTGTTTTACTTAGAAGGTGGATCATTTTATAAAGGAGTATAGTATATTATGATATTGATTTAAAATCAAGGTAACCAGCTTTAACGCTAGCTCAGCTCTTTTAGAAGTCTTCATCATCTATCTATTTCACCTATTTTATAGATCCAGGAACGGAAGCCAACATTAACTTAGCCTAACTCAGAATTAGAGTAAGCCAGTGGTCATGTTCGCTAGGGATGATGAGAGTTATAGTTCAACACATCTAGAAAGCAGAAAGATGGGGAAAGATGACCTGTGTCAAGCATAACCTCTGTGGTGGAATTGAGACTTACATTGGGATGGCTAAAGATTCTGTTTGGTTCCTCTTCTTAAAAAAATTATTTGCAACTTTAAAAAAATTACTGGCATGAATTTGAGATTTTTTAAAAAATGAATTCAAGTACAAGAGAAGTAAGTAAAATTAATTCTCTAACCAGCATGGCCAGTACGGGATTTGAGTCATGTAGTCCAAAAACGTAATTCTCTAGACCAGGAGTGGGCATCATGCATCCTTTCAAATGTTACTGGATTGCAACTCCCAGTAGCTCTAGTCAGCATAGTGCATGGCGAGGAAAACTGGGATTTGCAGTCAAACAGTATATGGAGACTTGCAGGACTGCAATCAGGTGATTAAATGCATAAGCGCACAGATAATGATGCTAGGAATCAGACTGTCCAATACACTCCCCAATCAGCTGTCTAATTATCCACCGGCTACCTCCTAGTTCTTCCCTGAAAGCATCATCATCCAGTACCCTCATCCATTACCTTGGCAAACTCCATATCCTCTTCTGAAATTTGTTCAGCTTCTTGAGGTATAGATGAAGCATAAGAAAGTGCTCCACAGAGTGTGATGGTTAGTAGAAAGGACCTCATTTTGGCTTTTGCTTCTGTGTCCTAATAGATCTATCTGCATGTCTCAAGCCTTCCTCTATATATACTTCATGATTGTTCTATCAAATTAACAAAATAATGACTCAAAACTCATGTCCATCACTCATGTTCATCACATTGAGCAGGAAGAATGCAGAAAACAGCCTTATATGGTACTGGGCCCATTGGTCCATCAAGCTCAGGGTTGGTTACACTGATAAGAGGAACTTCAACAGGGTATCAGTCATGAATCATTTCCATAATGGTACTTTCAATATTGGAAACATTTATTTTACCTTCTTCTCGATATCAGAGTAGCTGGGATTTACCAGCTGAGAATTTCTCCTAGTTACCTGACAAAAAGAACAATCCAATAATCAGATGACCTTTAATTGATATACTAAAAGCTGAAAAGGGGAATGTACAAATTACAAGTCTTCATAAAAAATTAACAATTCTTTGGTTAAGTCATTAAAATGAAGAAAAGAAAAGAGAAGAGAAGAGAAGAGAAGAGAAAAGAAAAGAAAAGAAAAGAAAAGAAAAGAAAAGAAAAGAAAAGAAAAGAAAAGAAAAGAAAAGAAAAGAAAAGAAAAGAAAAGAAAAGAAAAGGAGGCTAAGATTCTACACCCTGGTCTACATTTTGTGAATTCATAGCTAAGCTGCAGACATGCAATGAACCCCTTTTGGTGAATTGTAAAGGTGTGCATCCAGGCACTAGCTAGAGTGTTCCAGTGCTCATCGAACACTTCCACTGTGCACTTGGTACTCCTGAGGAATATTAGGCGCTTCTGTTGCGCACTGTGCACTTGTGATACCCACTGACCACTTCTGATACACATTAGGCAATTCTGATGTGCACTGGGCACTCCTCTTGTTCCTTGGGTACTTCTGATGTGGATTGCAAATATAAGTATTAGACTTCTGCCCTTCCTTTAAAAAACCAGAAAGGAACAGGCTGAGTGGATACTTAGAATGGTCAATACCTTGCTAAAAGAAGGCAGAGTTTGATCATGTATAAAGGGAGCAGTTATAAGACCATTGATGACAAAACCCTCTCAGAACAACTACCAGCCAGTAGTTGGGCAACTACCAGCCAGTTTCCAAACATTCCATTTTGTGGCAAGACGGAGCGTCTGTTGGCCACCCAGCTTCAGAGTGTTCTGGACAAGATGAATTATTGAGGTATATTTCAATCTGGTTTCAGGCCTGGCTGTGTGAAAGACACAGCTTTATTCACCCTGATGGATAAACGAAACTGGAAAGGGGAAATATAATCCCTGTTAGTTCTGTTGCTCTCTCAGTTGCTTTTGATATCATTGACCATGATGACTTCTGAGCCGGGATGGTGTTCTTTCCTGGAAAAGTGAACCCAAAATATAATGTTCATGGGCTCCTGTTTGTCTCCTTGTCCTGTGGGATCCTTTATGGTTTGGCTCTGTCACCCATGCTATTTAACATACACATGAAACCAATTGGAAAGATTGTCCAAAGTTTCAGGTTCCAGTGTCAACAGTATGACACCCAGCTCTATTATTTCTTTCCATCTCAATCCAAGGAAGATGTCTTGTTTCTAAACCAGTGCCTGTCATCAGTCATGGACTGGGTGAGGGTGAAAAAAATAAACTATAATCCAGACAAGACAGAGATTAGTCAAAATGTAGATCTGGAAGTAAGGATTGAGCCTGTGCTGGATGGAGTTACACTCCCCTTGAAGGTGCAAGTTTGTTGCTTAGCTGTTCTCTTGGATTCATCCCTGAGACTGGAAGCCTGGGTTTCAGTACTGACCAGAAGTGCATCTTCACAATTAAGACTTATGCATCAACAGTGCTTAGTTACCTTAGACACCTTAGTTACCTCACGTTTGGACTACTGTAATGTGTTCTATGTGGGGCTGCCTTTGAAGAGTGTCTGAAAGCTTCTGCTGGTCTGAAGAGCTTTAGTTAGATTGTTAGCCAAGGCTGTCGCCTTATGGTAATAGCTCCACTAGCTGCCAGTCTGTTTCCAGACACAATTCAAAGTGCCATAAAGTGCTATGCCACAAAAACTGAAGATGGAAGAATTTGGTAGAAATTTTAAAACAAATTTTTCATCTATTTGACCACATCTTTGAAAGAGACTGGGAAAAAGTATGTGAGCCTGTACTTCATCCTTATCCTGCCTTCATAGGACAGCTCCAGAGAAAGATTTCTGGCTAAGATGTGGTAGTGGTCATATTCTAGTTCCTCAAATCTGGGTTTGTTGTTGTTGTTGAGACAATTATTGCTAATTATATGGATAATTTTGGACCGATGACGGTCAGGGCTGTCTGGCAGTGGAATGTGCTGCCACGGAGTGTGGTGGAGTCTCCTTCTTTGGAGGTTTTTAAGCGGAGGCTGGATGGCCACTTGTCGGGAGTGCTTTGAGGGTTTTCCTGCATGGCAGGGGGTTGAACTGGATGGCCCCTGTGGTCTCTTCCAACTCTACATTTCTATGATTCTATATAAGTCCTAGTTTATTTATAATGGCGGGTTAGAGTAGGAATCTAAGTGCTAGTTTATTTCATTATCTCCTATGAAAAAGAAATTCAGAAGTTTTGTCTCCACTGAGTGAGATTATGAGTTTCATGTATTTCTTTATGAGCCTTTGCATTTCAGAGCTTTTCAACAAAAAGTTTTTTTTACCCCTCCAGCAAACCAAATTTCTGCTAAAGATGTGGGGTGGGGGAACCCACTGGACTTTTTACTTTCAAGCAAGGAGGAAAATTGGTTTCCATAATGGTTCACAATGGTTGAAGCCCTGGAGAACTACTGCCAGTCACAGTTGCTCATGCTAGATAGACCTATTGTCTGAATAAGTATAAGGCAGCTTCTTGTGTTCCAGTGTTTAATGCCCTAAATGGCTTGGGGCCTTGTTTTTTTGAGAGAACACTTCTCCTTGTAATTACCTGCCCAAGTATTAAGACTGACCAAGGGTTTCTCTTCTACATCCCTCCTTATGTAGAGATAAGAGAGAGAACCTACTTGGTCATAGAGTCCCAGTAGTGGAATCTCCTCTCCTCTGTTTTTCACACTAGGTGCAGATTCTGCCATTCAACTATCTGCATCCCTACTTCTCTGTGATAGAAATAAAGCAGTTATCACCACACAAAGCAGCAAAGTGAAACATCACATGGTGCTCAGTTTAACCACACATTGCCATGTGTTGCATTGCTAGGGAGAAAGAACACAGTTGTGACTACACCTTACACTCCCCACCCTACTGGTTAGCAAAATTGGTGAGAAATATCATTTTGCTATAAACCTAGACAATCATGGCTGGAAAACATGAGGCAGCAGGATACTGGCTGTAAGTGTGTGCTAGGTCAGGATGACCTCAGGACGGCTAGGTTGTAAGTTCAAGATAATTTAGATGAAAACACCTAATGTTAATGGGTTTGAGATAATCCTCTCACAACCCAAACTTAAAATACAATAGAAAACAAAACTGCCCAGGTGAAGTAGTCAAACATCTCTGCTGTGCACATATCCTACAAAGACTTTTCCTATTCACTTTACCTGACCAAAACATGAAGAGACTGTCATGACTCCCACCAATGCTTTATCATGTAAAGTTAAGACAAGCATTGCATTCTAGACCTGTTGGTTTGCTCTGCAAGAAAGCAATTAACATGCACCCCTTCAGGTAGGAAGTAGGGTATAAAAATCCCAGCTCCAGCCCAGATAATTTGCTAGTATGTTGGATGTCACACTGCACCACAGACTCCTGTTCCTCCATGCTGCCCTCAAATTCCTATTTGAGCCACTCTGCTTTGATCTTCTGCTTCTGGATCAGTAAATATCACCCTTTCCTCCTAAAATCTCTCTTTATCCAAGCTTTCTCACCTTTGCCTTCAGTAGCCTTGTAGGGTTCATGAGATTGCTTGATTTCTTCTGTGTGTCTGTTAATTTCCAATAAAATACCCTTTTAACTTTTAATTGGAGTCGTCTCTACACTTAGTATTGGTATACATAGGTGAAAAGATCCTGTTGTTACCCTCTTCTCACAGGCCTCCTTTTAGCTAATAATGCTCCAAATTATAAGGAGACGCTGGCAGTGCTGGTGGACCTCAAGATCCCCCACCTTTTAGGGTAACACAGTGACTCTGGTGGCAGCCACGCCAGGGGCCATCAGGGTCAGAGCTGTAAAATGGATTGCAGGGGGAAGACTGTGGGAGAAGTGACAAAGGCTTTCCCTTCGGGCTCCTTTGGTTTTGCAATCAAACAAAATCCATGAGCCACTAGAGTTTGTTCCTTTCCTCTGGGGTGGGAAAGCAACTGATTACCTTTTCCCACCCAAAGCTATAGTGAATTTCACAGACACATTCTATGTAACAGAGAACATGATGTAGAAAATGAGTCACTTGTCATCCATCCCTCAAGAGCCTTCCAGTTGTTCAGTTCCTTTTACACCCAAGAATGTTAAGCATGTAAGCTTATAGAGTTGGAATCATTTCCTTCTTAATACAGAACTAACAATTTCCCTGTAACAATTTCCCCTGTATCTTACACTCCATATAGTTTTGTGTCTCATTGCTATATTCATCATCCAGGTTCCTGGGTTTTTTCTTTCAGTGTGATGTCATGGTTTGAGCATTAGACTAGAATTCTGGGAAAAGATGAAACCTGCTGAACCTTGGAAACCAACTGGATGCTACTGAGCAAGTCATACTCTCTCAGAGGAAGGCAAAGGCAAATCCCTTCTTAACAACATTTGCTGAGAATGTCCTGTAATAGATTCACATTCTTTTTGTTGTTGTTCCTGTGTGCCTTCAAGTCATTTCCAACTTATGGTGACCCTAAGGTGAACCTATCATGGGGTTTTCTGGGGCTGAAAGTGCATAATGTGTCCAAGGTCACCCAGTGGGTTTCTATCATCTCCAGGGTTGTAGTCCAATGCTCAAACCCCTACACTACACTGTCTCTCTGATTCACCTTAATGTGCCATAATATATGGAAATAACTTGAAGGCAACACAATAATTTAAATTGGTCTTACCCCAGGGTAAATATGTCCAATTCTTGTATTTATTAAGATTCTATCTCATTCCCTGCTGCAATGTAATCCAAAGCAGGGCAGCAACTACGGGTAGGTGAGGACATTGGAGGGGTTATGGGAATAAAATGTAGAAAAGTGGGGTTGAGGAGAAAACATAGGTCTGCCACATTGAATGGGTACTTGCATTGAAATATTCTTACATCAAGAAACAACTTTCATACTTTTCAGAGACACTGCTGTATTAATCTGTTGCAGTCTTGTGGTACTTTAAAGATTAATTAACAAGTTTTATTTTGCCTGAGCTAACTTCAATAGGAACAACCCAATCCGGCTGTCTTCCTGCATGTCATAAGATTGTTATACGTATGCTTGGGTGAGGGATCAAAATAAGTAGAGTGAGAGGGGATTAAAATGCTAAAAATAACAAAAACAATAACAAAACCCAAGTATTTACATTTAAATTTAAATATTCAAATATTTCTTTCTTTATTTAAAGCTTATGGAGACTAGGGCTCTTTCCGCACCAGGCAGTTAGAAGGGGCAGTGTGTCCTCTCACGGAGGTCGTTGTGATAACTGAAGCCCCTGTCAGAGCTGCTGATGACGAGCAACAGCTGTGGGTCCCTGTGGCTCAGGGTGGAGATGACAAGCAGCAGCTATTGGTCCCTGTGGCTCTGGCTGGAGATGAGTCCTGCAGCTCAAGAGCTTCCTCTGCTGCCGTGGACCAAACAGGCTTGGACGTTCCTCTGCCTGCTCCTTTACAGCAACAGGGATCTGATTCTGAAGATGGTTTGGAGCCTGTGCCAATCAACCCACAAACAAGGCGAAGACTCAAGAGAGCTGAGCAAAGGGAGGCTTCCTTGATTAAGTTCAAGAAGTGGTGACTGGCCATACATGTGCCTGAGCTATATAACTGCCTGCCTGGAAGCTTCCCTTTGCTTGTGGCAAACTTCTTTCAAGCCCTCCTCTTGCCTGTTTCTTGCTCCCAGCCCCTGGTTCCTGCTACCTTGAATTGATCTCTTGACCCTTGGCTTTTGGAACTCTGACTACGGCTTTTGCTTGATATTTTGGTAAATGAACTCCCTTGTGTAAAGTGCTTGCTTGTCTCCTCCTGGCTGGACTTTGCTGACTCTCACACTCCCTTCTCGCCGCCTAGTTCTCTGACCTCGACAGTCGTCTGCACCTTGGAGCAGACTACTTACCGGAGATCCACACTTCAGTCTGCTCCAAAACAACCCCAAGTGGTTGTCCAGTGTGTTTTCTAAAGACTGCAAAAAACAGGTCTTTATTTTCCTGGAACACGCCATTGCGTTCCTGCTCCCTTGTGCAGATTCGCAGGCTTGCACCAATGTGAGCCTGCGATATGCGGAGGGTGGGCTTTAGGCGTGGCGAGCTTCAGTGGTTGGTCGGGACCCACGACCAACTGGAAGCCACCATTTTGGAAGCCGGAAGCTGCCATTTTGGAAGCCAGAGCAGTGCGGATCTACAGACCTCACACTGCTCCGATTCGCCCTGGACCAAGGAGGAGCCCTGCAGAAGGGCTTCAGGGACAGTCCGCTTTGCTTCGGACCCCGGAAGAAGTGGTAGGTAACGGCAAGGAGCGATTTCCTAGCCTTGTGCTGAAAGGGCCTAGGATTCAAATCCCCACTCAGATAATGAGTGACCTTGGTTAAATCACATTCCCTCAGAGGCAGAGGGGGGCAAACCCCCTCTGAACAAATCTTGCCTCCCCCTAGAAAACCCTGTGATAGATTCACCTTAGGTTTGCCATAAATCAGAAGTGACTTGAAAGCACACAGCAACAAAGTCTCACTGACAGAGAGGGGTTCTTTCTAGCCATCATATCTCTCCCCTTTGAAAACTGATTCATGGTGACCCTAAGGTGAACCTATCATGGGGATTTTCTTACCTATGCCTTTCTCTGAGGCTTAAAGAATGGGACTTGCCTAAAGTCATCCAGTGGATTTCCATGGCTGAGTGTGGATTCAAATATGGAGAGTCATAGTTTGGGTACATGCACATGCCTTCTGCCATTTGTCTTTTGTCAGAGACACAAGGCTGGGGGACGTAGGTGCTGATACTGCTCTGTAATTGAAATTGCTCCCTTGGCAGCTGCTGCTGTGTCCCTGTTGCTGCCACTGCTGTTGGTCCCCAGCAGTAGGGCTTACAGACCCCCTGTGAGAGCTCCGCAGACACCCAGAGGTCCCTGGACCCCAGGTGAAGAACCACTGTCCTAGCACATATTGGTTGATTAACTTATGAGCTGTCAACTCCTTAGTGGCTTTTGGACAGCAGAAGGAAGATTAAAGAAATTTGCTCCCAAATTGCAGTCATTGGTACTTTCAGAACAAAATTTGGAGGGTCTGTATAAGTAGCTGCTTATATAAACACACCACAAAAAAGTAGAGTGCCTGGCAGCACATAGTCATAATGTTAACCTGTGTTTGTTGGACCCTTTCTAGATACAGAAGCTCTCATTTCCTGGACCATATGACCTAAAACTGGAATGGAAACTTGTCCTGTCAGTAGTTATTGGTCATGCTTATACCACAAGTGTAAGAGGCAGTATGCCTCTCAACAACAGTTAGCAGATAGATACAGGCTATCTGGTGTCTGTATCTCCCCAAATAAGCCTCCTGGACTCTGAGATCTGCAGGAGATGCCCTTATCTCAGTCCCATGACCTTCACAGCTATAGCTAGTGGGAGCATGAGACAGGACCTCCTCTAGACTTTGGAACTGTTACCCTGTTTACTGGGGCTCCCGTGAAGGACACCAAAATGTGCTCAACTATAGGTGGGGAAAATTAGCTCAGAGCACTGCTTTAGCATTATGAGAGGCAGGGTAACTTAGCAGGATCTTGTAACCCGATGTTTACGGTGTCAGGCCAAGTCAAGGAGCAGACTGGTTTGAAAGCAATGAATGATCTTTATTAAATACAAGCACACAATGTAAGCAACACAAACACACAGATAACTAAGGAAAATAAAGATGTGAGTAAGATAGCAGGATTTTCAGAAGGACAGTTGATTCAGGTGATATGAAACCTGTTCCTGGAGCCTGGAAGAAGATAGAGAGCGATGCTGGAGTTCGATGTATCTCAGCGTGTGGAGCTGAGAGGAAGCTCGCCAAGCAAAGTGGCAGCAAGGCGGTTGGAACTCGGGAGCGATCTGAGGAAGGTCTCGGAATCAGAGGTTTTTATAGGGAGAAGTGTGACTGCAGGCTATGCCTTACTCAGGGACAACAATGAGTTTTGGGTGCGAGACAATGTCTCCAAAAGGTCACAATTTAGCATGATGGAATCAGAGCTGAATTAACAATGGTGTAGCCAGTATGTAAATGCGCAATGCTTGAGAGTGGATGGTTCAGCCTTTGTCAAGTTGCCTGCTCGGGGCAGGGAGCCTTTTGTAGGTAGTGCGCATACATAATGTGGTGTTTGCTGAGGAGCTCCCTGAAGCTGTGATCTTGCTATTTCTGGCGTGTCTGTATTGTTTGAGAATATTTCAGCCATTAAGTGCCGAGCCTAGTTTCGTGCCTTTCCGGGGACCTCAGAAACATGTGGAGAGGGGTGGTATGGTAAGGCCGAATTATGATATCAAAAGGATATCGGGTGCTATCCCCAGGTAGGCCTAAACTGCAGTAACAGAACTCCCTCCTGAGGGTGGTTAGAATAGCCTCCTCTTTATTGTCTTTCTGTCAGCAGGCAAAGACTTTTTTATTCAGACAGGCTTTTAGAAATGAAGGCTAATAATAACAATAGTAATAGTAATAGTAGTAGTAGTAATAATAATAATAATAATGCTATAAGTGCTGTATTGTTTCAAATTATATTTTAAATTTTAGCATCTTTTTTAGAATCTATATTTTTAATATGGTCAATTGTTTTATGCTGACTTTTTGTATGTTTTTAATTGTAATCTTTTTAAAGCCAGGATATAAATAATTCCAATTCTAGATTAGAATTAGTATTAGAATTAATACTAATTGTTAAGGAACATAAGGAAGAAGATGCTGTTGTGCTCATGTTGTGGGTTTTTCCAAGGCAATTCATTCGCCACTGTTTGAATGTGAGGCTATACAGGACTTCCATCTGATTTAGCAAGGTTCTTCTTGTTCCTACCTTCTTTGGTAAACAGATGGCATGCAAAAACCTGACCCTGGCATTCCCAGTGCTAGTGTTAACATAACTTTGGTCAGAGAGGTGCAGCATTTCTTGGGCTGAAATTGTTCCGATCCATTCTTATGGTTTGGCGTACTGATAGCACATTTGATGCTTACCTGAGTGTGTCAATTATCTTTCTTTAATTGCTTGGCCAAGTGCCTAGGTCATAATGTTTAATTGCGCGGAGTTCAGAGGTGCCCCAAAGGATCTGTGGCACCAGACTGCCTTTCTTTGGAGGCATTACATATTATCTTCCAGTGATGGATGTTTAAATATACACCAATAGGTTTTTGTACATTCCCAGGTAAGGTGTAAGGGGAATTAGTAATCAATGAGGCAACAGTAAACATGCCCTTTATGTGAACAAGGCCTTTGTCAAAAAAGAAGTATCACTACATTGTAGGGATATAATGCTTCATTGATTTTCTTCTCAAAGGAAGCAATGGATAATTTTAGCAATTTTCTTCTCTCTGTGAGAACATCTTCAAAAACCAAACAATTTTTGAAGCATTTTTACAGCTAGGGACTTATTCTGTAAAAAAAATGGCATATAGTTTTTGGCATAAGACCTGGCATTTTATGCATCGGAAACATCATTTTCCGCGCTCAAAATATTTTTTTTCTACACAGAAAATGATGTTTACTGTTCAGAAAGTACTATTTTCTCTGAAGAACAACTGTGTGCAAAGTTTTGCAGAATAAATCCCAAACTGTGAAGATGATCATCAATCTAGGATTCTTCTCAACAGGGCCTCTCAACATTTGAAAACCACGTTTTTCAACTAAAATATTTTAAAGTATTCTTTCCATTCCTGCTACAATGCTGGAAAAACTGAAACAGTGAGTGAAAAGAGAGCATGAAGCCCTTGATCCAAGATTCTAAGTTCTAGAAAGTGAGAACTGGCTTTGGGAGTAATAGGTATCCTTTACTAGGATGAGGGCTTCTTCAGCCAATCTGACAATTGGCTCCTTGCTCTTATCAGAAGATAGAAAAAGGTGAAGAAAAGGGATGTCGATAAGCATCTTGTCAAGGTCAGAGACCTGGGCGGCAAGCCAGCCTGGAGAAGAGAGTGGGAGAGCCAGCAAAGTCCAACTGGACTTTGACAAGCAAGCACTTACTCAAGGAAGTTCATTTACCAGAGCGCCAAGCAAAGCCGTAGTCACAGTTCCAAAGCCAAGGGTCAAGAGTCCAGAGATCAATTCAAGGTATGAGGAACTAGGTGCTGGGAGCAGGGTACAGGCAAGAGGAGGGCTTGTAAGAAGTTTGCCACAAGCAAAGGGAAGCTTCCAGGCAGGCAGTTATATAGCCCCAGGCGTGCCCGGTCACTACTTCTTAAACTTAGCCAAGGAAGCCTCCCTTTGCACCGCCCTCTTGAGTCTCCGCCTTGATTGGGGGCTTATTGAGCCAGGCTCCAGGGCCTCTTCAGAATCAGATCCCTGTTGCTCCAAAGGAGCAGGGACAGAATTGGATCTCTGTTGCTCTAAAGGAGCAGGCAGAGGGACATCTGAGCCTACCTGGTCCACGGCAGCAGGGAGAGCTCTTGAGCTGCAGGACTCCTCTCCAGCCAGAGCCACAGAGACCAACAGCTGCTGCTCGTCATCAGCAGCTCTGACAGGGGCTTCAGTTATCACACATCTCCTTGGTTCTCACATGTTGCATTTCTTTTCTTGGCTATACCAGTCTAGGGCATAGGGAAACCTCTCCCATGGAAATGGCTGCCAACACAAAATATATGTATGAATGCCTGCATGCACGTGACTATGCATTTATTTCATATCATGCCTTTCTCCCAATATGGCATCCAAGATAGCTCACAATATGAGTGCCACTTTGTGTTCCATTTTGTGAGAAAGGCAGGAGATGAATCAAATAAATGAGTTTAAATACTTTTTATTTATTTTTATTAAGATATTTCTATCCCACCCTGTATCAAAAGATCTAGCACAAAACTAAAATCAAGGCAAATAAATTAGAACAACTTAAAACCATAAAAATAACCTATCAGTAAGTGAGGCTGCAACAGTCAGAAGCAGGAGCCTTGTCACAATTTTTCACTGCAGCCTCACTATTTCACTATTTCACTCACTGTTTTAACAGGATGTCAGTCACAGATTGTTGATAAAGAGTTGGTAACTGCTTCTACACTTTGACATTTTGTATTCTATGTTAAATTTGTCATTTACTGTTGTTTTCACAGTTTAGAGTTTCTCAGTCTTGAGGGTCTATGGGCTCAAATGACTTCACTAAACAAAATTAAGTTGGTGGATTAGAGGAAAACTTGTGGAAAAGCCAGGCAAGTCTTAATATTCTACACTGTGGCATGTTCAGACCTGGAGAATGTTGCTCTTTTTTTTAATTTTATTTAAAAAACACCATTCTTTAAAATTACATCCCTCCAAAACATTATTTGAAATTTATACCGTCTTGACATAACATTTCCATTTAAGAAAAATTAAATTACATTAAGTTTTCCAAACATACGAGAGAATATACATCAATTCCACACTTCTTAATTAGAAAAAAGATCTTCCTTTTAAAATTCTCCCTATACCACATCAAAACTTCCTTAACCTCCTCTAATTCCTAATCTGTGATGTCTTCACGTTTCTCAAATATCACCTCCTGAACGAGGGACCCCCCATTTCTATTTACACAAATATATAATACATAATACAGTAATAATCATATTTATATTCTGCTTAATGTATTTTATGCTTCAAAAGTCCGTAGACCTTCATAATTTATTCATATTTACCTTAACTCAGTACTTAATATCTTAACCTTACCACTATTCAATTTTCTAGCAATGACTGGAGTTTCTCTACTTTATTCCATTCTTCTTCATTCTCATTCTGATTTTTACCTCTTAACAACATTGTTAAATTATCCATTTCTTTATATTCCATCACTTTAACTATCCAATCCTCAATCTTCAGAGTCTGATTGTTCTTCCATTCTTTTGCAAAGACGATTCTCGCCGCTGTTACCATATACAAAATAATTCTCCAGTACTTATTTCTATCTCTTAGTACAATTTTGTTCAAAATATTCAATAAGAATAATTCTGGAGTGTATGGTATCTTTATTTCTAACACTTCTTGCATTGTTTCTTGTATTTTCTTCAAAAACACTTTTGCTTTATCTCAAGTCCACCAAATATGATAGTATGTACCATTATCTCTACCACATTTCCAACATTTATTTTCTTTTAATTTGTATATTTTACTTAATTTGACTGAGTCTAAATGCTATCTATATAACATTTTTAAGTGATTTTCTTTCAAATTTTGAACGGCTGTGAAATTATTCGTATCTCGCCAACTTCTTTCCCAATGGTCTAACAGTATCTCACATCCAATATTTTATGCCCACACGATCATATTTGGTTTTACTTGCTCAGGCTCCAATTCCCTTTCTAAAAGTATATTATAAAATTTGGAAATAATTTGTTTATTCGAATCAAAAAAAATTTTCTCAAATTTTTCCTCTTTCATCTCTACGTTTATATCTTCTGTCTTTTTGTCCATAAGGAACCTCTCTTTTAATTGTCTGTGCAAAAACCAATGACATCGAAATCCCTGCTCCTCCAATAATTCTCTTGACTTTAATTCTTGTTCATGATTTTTCCCTTCCACGATTAAATCTTTGTACCGTATCAGTTTTTCATCAGGATTTCTCCATCTAGCATAAAACGCTTCATGGGGGGAAATCCATAATGGGATTTTCCGATAGAATTTTTTCTTAATCTTTCGCCATATTATTAGTAGAGGTTTCCTTATAAAATGGTTAAGAAATTCTTTATCAAACTTTTCTTTTCCATACCAGACGTAGGCATGCCAGCCCATCCACATTCCAGAACTCTCTAAATTTAACATTTTCTCATCCTGTAATATCGCCCAATCTTTGACCCACATTAAAACATTTGCCTGAAAATATAGTCTCAAGTCTGGAAGACCAGCACCTCCTTTCTCTCTTTTCTCTATTAATGTTTTCCATTTTATTCTTGGTCTTCTCTTATTCCAAATAAAATACGTTAATTCTTTTTGCCATTCTTTGATTGGTTGTTCAGATGTTGAAATCGGTAGATTTTGAAAAAGAAACATTAATCTCGGCAAAATAGTCATTTTAATTGCAGCAATTCTTCCCAACAATGAAAGTTGTAAAAACTGCCATTTATTAATAAGATGTTTAATTTCCTTCCAAATGACTTTATAATTATTTTCAAACAATTCATTGTTCCTTTTAGATATCCAAATGCCCAAATATTTAACTCTTTTTTCCAGTTTAAATCCAGTTACTTGAATTATCTCCTTCTCTTCATCTAATCCTACATTTTTGGTCAAAATTTTCGTCTTTTCCTTATTAACTAAAAATCCAGCCACTTCTCCAAATTGATTCAACTTTTCTAATAATTTCCTAATAGATTCCTTCGGCTCTTCTAATATGACAACCAAATCATCAGCGAAAGCTTTAATTTTATATTCATACTTCTTTACTTTACAACCTTTAATCTCATCATCCTTCCTTATTGACTGTAACAACACTTCCAAAATAATTATAAAAAGTAAAGGTGATAAAGGGCAACCTTGCCTAGTCCCTTTCTTAATTTCAAATTTCCGAGTCTTTTCACCATTTATAATCAAACTAGCTGTTTGACCCTTATAAATTTCCTTGATCCAGCCAAGATAGATGTTACCAAAATTCATTCTGTTCAGGACTTCCATCATAAAGTTCCATCTTATGTTATCGAACGCCTTCTCAGCGTCTAAAAAGACAAGTACCAATTTTCTCTCATTATTTCTTTCGTAATGTTCTATACCATTTATTATTGTTCTAATGTTATTTTTTAGATGTCTGTTTGGTAGAAAACTGTTCTGATCTTCACCAATCCAATCTTGTAGTATTTTCTTGGTTCTTTCAGCCAATATACTCATAAATATTTTATAGTCAATATTAAGGAGAGAAATCGGTCGATAACTTGCTGGCTCTGTTAGATCTTTACCTTCCTTAGGAATCAGTGCTATATTGGCTTCACCCCATGAATCTGGTCTTCCATCTGGAAGTGAGTGGACAGCAATTTTCACCACACTGAATGGCAGCGTTCCATCTTGTAACATAGCGGAATGACCAAGAACTTTCCACTGTTGCCCCCTAGCTGCCTTAGTTAGTAGGACCAGCCTTGATCAGGAGAATGTGGCTTTTAGAAAAGAAGTTTTCTAGATGGTGCCACCCTGCAACTTCAGATGTATGATGCTGTGAAATTATACTTTCCCATAATCAAAATTAAAACAAACCAAGACAACCTTTTATAGAAAGATAAATCACTTTATTACTTGGCAACATACAAATGAACAAACAGTTTAATGTAATAATTTATTTTAAATACATATGTATTCAGATTGGACATTTCATCTTATTCAAAAGCAAGGTCTGCTTATTTTCCTTTGGCTCACAAACACAGGAGAGACAGTGTAGGGTCAACTACCAAAACAGCAGTCAGGGCTGTGTGTGTGAAGAAGCAGGGATCGCATTGTTTTCAGTGACTTCTCTCTTCCTTACTCTGCCGTCACTGGCACCCAAACCAGCTGTTGCTCTTCTTTATGCCGAGAAATTGTTTGGTTCTGCTGTCATATTCATATTGCTTTGAGCCATGGAATAAATAGATACGTCCTGAAGGAATAATAAGAAGGAGAAAGATTGTAGGCTGAATAGGCCTGGGAAACTCTGAAATCCTATTATGAAGCATAACGAATCATTCATCTTTTTTTAAAAAAAATCTTGCTTCCTTTTTATTATAAATAAATCTTTGTATAATACATTCTGGATCACCATAGGGCTTAGGGCCAGAGTCCTGATGGTGTCTCAACAGGGCATGGCTATCCAAAGCCTTTGGTATATTTAAACTATATTCTCATCTTTTAAATTTGCATGCTGCCTTCAGTCCCAGTCTTGGGGAAAGGCAGGGTAGTAGTAATAACAACAACAACAACAACAACAACAACAACAACTTCTTCTTCATGGACACTTCTCTGGAACTAGATATCCACAGTGGGGACAGAGGTAAAGTAACAGGTGCAATTAACTATGAAATGTTTCCTGTTGGTTCTCAATTGAAATATTTGTTTGTTGTTATGTATATAAATTAGCATGTAAATTAAGATATACATATAAACATGCATATAAATTGGAAGGAAAAGAGGAAAAGTTTGACCAGATCTGAATGTTCTTTTGGAAAGGAGTGCATTTGCAAGTACCAACCTATATGGATTTAGATGCAGGTGAAATGGATTTCTGCTAGAAGAATTTCTTCTTGTTGTTGCTGTCTGCTTTCAAATGGTTTCCAAGTTATGGAGACCTTAAGGCACATCTATCACAGGATTTTCTTAGCAAGAGTTGTGAGGACTGAAGGAATCAGAGACTCACAGCAACTCACAGAGGCCTCTATGTAACAAGGTATTCATAATACCACCCCATTTCCAATTTCATAGACTGGAAGTTGGGAGTAATTTTCAGTTCCTTCTAGAAGTTAACATGAATTGGTGGCTAAAGCAGAAACCCTAAGATGTCCAGGTTAACTTTTCTTATGGATGTCCTCAGACCCTTCATCTGTTTAGCCATTAGCATTGTACAACCATGTTGACAAAAGATTGTGGAACTGATGGTGAGCAATCTTTCACTGGAGTTATTTGAAAAGCGGTTGGATGCCCATCTGCTACACATATTGCATCTTCATCTTGCATTGAAGAGCTTGTATCAAGCAAGGAACTAGAATAAATTGGGATGGGAATCATGGAGCTCTCCAGACATTGCTGGAATACAATTTCCACAGTCCCAGCCTGCGAAGGACGCTGAGAACTATAGTCCACCAACATCTGGAGACCCCTCGTGATCCCCATCCCTGGATTTGAAGATGTCCAAATCCAGGGTCCCTTCTACATAGTAATACCTTGAAGGTCATCTTCTGCTTACCATTATACAGAAAAGCAGCATCCACTGCAGGACCAACTTCATAAAATTCGTCTGTTATCTTCTTTGGGAAGTCTTGCTCCATGGAATTCTTACTTTTGTCATATCTAAAGAAATCAACATATCAAATTCAAAGAGCTGCTGTCATTCTCTGGCATAATAATTACCACTACTAGCATGACTAGAGAGTACTCCATTTACATGTGAACCTGTATGTAAGGTAGACAACATTGCGCATACGAAATCATGACATTTAACATGCTGATGTTAAATGTGTATTTAACATGCTGATGATACTAGCTCTAGTACAAGACACTGACTCTCCTTTCCTGTATAATTTTGGCAGATGAAATCTGACACTCTTAACAAGGAGCAAGCTTCTAGAGTGTGTCAATACTATAGAGTTATAACAGCTCAAAATCACTTTAACTGTCATGGCTCGGTCCTACAGAAGTAAGGAACTTAGAAATTTGTGTTGGAGAATTCTAGAGCTAAAGGTCCTCTAGCAGAGAATTCTATGTTGCTCACCAGGCTACAAACCTAGGATTTTATAGGATGCAACCATGACCTTTAAAGTGGCATTAAACTGATACAACTCTGTAATGTAGATCCACTTCTAGTTTACAAAAGGCCATGTGTATTAGCCTGAGCAGCATCTTGCTCTCAGTTATTGCCACATTTCTGTCCTCTTTTCTGACCATAATGTGGAACTTCATGACTTCCTGCTGTTACTATACATAAATAGAGCTGGATTTCTTTTAGACTTACAGACTAACTCTAATGATATTTCTTCTCAAGTAAAACCTGCTGAACCCATTGGGTCTTATAGCAGGTGGACTTAGGGCTGCAATGTAGGGCTCAGAGCAAAGGTCTGAGATGAAAGTGATGCAATATGGCTTTGGCTTGGGCAATTTCTTCAGCCCAGGACACATTGCTACTAGAGAAACAAGCATGAGATCCTGAGGAGAAGAGAAATTATAAGTATGGAGACTGAATAGAATGGAAATTTTATGAGATCTTCACTAGACATGTAATGAATTTTCAAGATGCATAAGGACAATTAAACAAGTTGTAAAGGATTCAGAGTCCAGAAATGCAATTTTATGTTATTAGTTAATATGTTACATTTATGTTTTGCCTTTCTTCTATAAACACAAGATGCTATAGAGGATTACGCATATGTGTGTACATAAACACACACACAAACATAAACACACACACACATATATATAATTTTACATATAATCTATATAATTTTATCCAAACAAAAAGCATATGAGGTGGGTTAGGCTAAGAGGGAGTGGCAAACCCAAGCTCAATGGGTTCAGTGGAGGACTTGAACCCGAATTTCCCAAGTTACAATCAGGCATGCTAAGCACAACACTATATTAGCTGTCATTGTTCAGATGACCCAGTGTAAGCTTGATAATTTTCTCTTACTTCCAGTAGTTGTTGCCAGAAAAGAAGTATGTTTTCTTTGAGCTTCTGTCATAAAAAGCTGCATCAACTTTTTTCACAGTTTTTGGGAAGCCCAGGCTGTGGATGTCCTTTGGAAAACCTGGCTGAAGAATATTTCCTTTGGTAGCCCAATACTTATGTCCTGTTTGGGGAAAAAAAAATAGAAAAGTCTTTCATGAAGATGAATTAAATGTCAGTTAAAAAGAGTGGGTGGAATCCCATTGGGTAGTTACAAACCAAGAGTTATGCATTTATGACTGCTTTGGATTCATGATCCCTACCTATCCCTTCATTTAGAGGATGCATAGAGACCATGAAAGTCTCCCAGTCCCTATTTACTGGTCAGCAGCTGCTGCAATCGATGGAGGTTTGTTCCCCTGTTGCTTAGGAAGTGGTTGATTAACATTCCTGCCTCTTTGCTGGACTGATCACTGGTATGAAGGGGAACTGCAACAGGGATACTGTTTCTGCCAGATTGTGAGGGGCTGTGAACATTAGCCATCCATTTCCCAATTGACAAGGGAACAAACCCCTGTTGATTGCACTGATTGCTGACTGGAAAGTGGGTATTGGATAAGGTCAGGCCCAGATGGGAACTCTCTGTGATTGTACGTCAAACATTCTTTTTTCTCTTCAAATGAAGGACAGAGCTGTTCAGTAAAAAGACTAGTCTGTAAAAGATCTTATTGAATTTCACTGGTAGGTATGACGCTACTGAACTCTCATGATGCATATCTGGTGAAGGCATTTTTAAAAACTGGTGATGGATATATGAATATTTCTTCAGGAATACTTTGACTATGTATTCCTGCATGGCAAGGTGTTAGACTTGATGGTCCTTGCAGTCTCTTCCTGCTCTGTGATTCTATGATAAGGTGTCCCTGAAACTGGGTCTATGCTGGACACCAGAAGGGAAGCACCAGGACGTAACAGTGAACCTCCATTTTCTTGACTTTCTTCCTGTTTGTACAGTGCCATGATACTGAAAATGCTTTCCATATTAAATTTCTGAAACTGGCTTCCTCATATGTGTAAAGTAGTGATCTTAATAGCAACCCAATTTATTGGCCTATAGCAGCACATTTTACCAAAACTGAAACAGTATTTCATAACTCTAAACTATAGACACTTCCACAACCCATTACATTCATGAACAGAACACCCTGATGTCCACACAAGATGTCTGAGGGCCTTTCCACACTATACTGTTATAAGTGCTATTATTCCACTTTCAACATCCTGTGGAATCCTGGGGTTTGCAGTTTAGGGAGGGGCCTTTAGAATTCTCAGCCAGGGAGCTCTTTGGCCTCAGTAGACAACAAACCCTAGAACTCCACAGGATGTTGAAAGTGGAATAATAGCACTATAACAGTGTAGTGCGGAAATGGCCATTGTCTCAGGGCTTATCCACACTGCATAGCTATAGCAGTTTAATTTCACTTTAACTGTCATGTCTCCATCCTTTAAGTTTGGTGCGATACTAGAGATATTTGGCTGAGAATTCCAATCACCTCACAAAACTAGAGATCTCAGGACTTTATAGGATGGAGCCATGGCAGATAAATTGGTATCAATGCGCTATAACTATCTAGTGCGGATACATCCTTTGTTACTGAGCACATATGTAAATTCTGTTGAGTCAGTGGGTCTGCTCTAATTGGGATTAGGAATTGGATTCAGGCCAAAACATTTACCTTTGAAAAGAAACACTGTGTCAGTGTCTTCATCTTCATAAGCAGCATCTATACCATGGTTCAAGGTTGGCCAGAAAGCAGTAATAGGGTTTTTCTCAACCTCTCTTCTCAGTGGATTTTTTCGCCAGAAAAATCTGAGGAGATTAGATAAAGACAACTTAATTTTTCAGTGAGAAAGGGATGGAGTTCAATGGTAGAGCTCAAATGGTGAGTATAGAAGGCCCCAGATTTAGTCTCAGGTATCTAGAAGTAAAAGGGTCAATCCATTTAGACTTCATTTACCCATTTTTAAAGAAGATGGTTTCTCCTCGGAGACTGACAACAGCATCAAAAGACAGATGAGGGTCGCATGAGTCTGCTAACGTTGCTTCATTTCCATCTGTGGGGTTAGCTGACTCATAATCATCTACTTCAGGGGTCCCTTAAAAACAGAGTAAAGAGAAGAACTGAAAACACATCCACACACCACATCGCATTATCAGAGACTGACCATCTTCCAAATGTCCCTGTCTTGAGCCATGACTTATTTTCCCATTCTCAGACTATATTTATTTATTTAATTAATTTATACCTTCCTTTCTCCCAACATGGGATCCAAAGCAGCCTACAACATTTTAAAAGCACAATATAACTGAAAACAACAACAAACCATTACTACCAAAGTTAAAAAAGAATTAAACCAAATTTGTATTTAAAACCAATTAAAACCAGATAAACACAGCATTAAAAGCAAGTGAAATATATAAAATGTTGTCAAAACATACAGATCAAGAAGAA
Source organism: Iguana delicatissima (assembly GCA_948472985.1). Taxonomy (NCBI): domain Eukaryota; kingdom Metazoa; phylum Chordata; class Lepidosauria; order Squamata; family Iguanidae; genus Iguana; species Iguana delicatissima. The sequence continues at coordinate 159,306 of CAOKZL010002387.1, read as the reverse complement.
TATCAGAAAAATATGGGAGGAAGAATTAGCACAAAAAATGGATATTTGGGATTGGGAAAAAATTTGGAATCAGTGTCATTTAAAAAATGTATCCATATGGATAAAAGAGAATTATTATAAATTGGTTTGGATATGTTACCTAACACCAGTATGGTTAAATCACATAGATATGAATAATTTGAGATTGTGTTGGAGGGGTTGCCAAGAAATTGGTACTTATATTCATACGTGGTGGAGTTGTAGATGTGTACAGAAATTTTGGCAAATGGTATTTAAAAAGATAAAGGAGATAACAGAAATTGATTTAGAAATATGCCCAAGTATAGCATTGTTAGTTTTATATGATAAGGTTAATTGCACTGAGACTGTAAAGGATTTAATTACAAATTTAGTAACTGCAGCAAGGTTAATTATATTAAGAAAATGGAAAATTCAAGGATATTCAAATAGAGGATTGGTATAAAGAAGTATGGCAAACTGCGATTAACTACAAGTTAATATGTGGAATTAAGGCTGAAAAAGGAATAATGAAAGGGAGTGATTTTGATGCAATATGGAAGATATTTGTGCAAAAGGTGTTAGCAAAAGAGGAAGGTGTCACACCTCCACAAGAAGAGTTACGCTTTTGGAAAGTGGAATAATTTGAATTATAATAAGCTCTGAGGAAGTGGACACTTAGGCCCTTTCCTCACGGGGGCGAAATGGGGTCGCGCACGCAGGGGCAGAGCTTACCGGCGAGCGGGTTGCTCCGTCCCTGCGGAGAGCGCGGATCTGCCGTTCTAAATGCCGCTGAATTTCGGCAGCGCTCTGCGGTACCCAAAATGGTGGCCAGCAGCTTCTGGCAGTGCTCTACCAATCAGGACAGCGTGCCAGCCGGAAGCCCGCCCCCGGGCAGATCTGCAGGGACGTGCTACCGCGTCTCTGCAGTTCTTCACTGGGGGCTGCCACGGGACAGCACGGGTGAGTTTTATAAGAACCACTTGCGAAGGTGGTTTTTATAAAACTCGCAGTGCCACCCCCGCGGCTGCGCTAGAGCAGTTTGAGGTCTAGAACCTCACTTTTTTTAACTGCTCTAGCGCACCCCGCAGTGAAGGAGACCTCCAAGAGAGGTCGCCCTAGCGTGGGCAATATGCCCGTGTGGAAATGGCCTAATTATAGTGATAGGTTTAATTTAGGGTTGAATAGGTGGAAAGAAAAATATATATAGTATATTGGTATGTAGGGTATTAAGAGTAATTAGATAATGATAGTTATGGTTTAGGATAGAAATAAGAATGAAATTATGAATATTATATTTTGAAAAGTATAGAAGTAAGAATGAAGTTATTAATAGTATATTTTGAAAATGTTAATTATGGGTATAATTAATAACAACTGGCATAATGAGAATGAGATTTAGATAGCATTAAAAGCATTTAGCATTTTAGCATTAAAAACAAGTTGAAACCAGCATTAAAAGATATTTAAAAACATAAAATTAAAAACATTACACTGCTCATTAAATAATAATAATAATAATAATTACTATTATTATTATTATTTTAATTTAATACCCCACCTTTCTCCTAACAGTGGGACTCAAGAGACCCAAGATTAAAAAGAACAAATTAAAAGTTTTATCTGCCTCATATACTAAACCCCAAAACTTCCTTAAATAAAAAGGTTTTAACTGCTGGCAGAAAGACAGCAGGAAGTGGGCTTACCAGACCTCCTGGGGAAGGAGTTCTAGAACTAGGGAGCAGCCACCAAGAAGGCTTTCCCTTTGTACTCACCAGATGTGTGATGGGACTAAGAGAAAGCCTTTCCATGTAGATCTTAATGTATAGGCAGGCTCATATAGGGAGTTTTTCAAATAGTCTGGACCCATGCCATGTAGGGCTTTATAGGTTGTAATTTGCACTTTGAATTCTGTCCACAAATGGATCAGCTGCCATTGGAGCTGTTTTTAGCAAAGGTGTCATTATGACCCCTGTAGCTTGTCCCAGTCTGCAACCAGGCCACATCATGTTGGACCTATTGGAGTTTCCAAACAGTTTCCAAAGGCAGCTCCACATAGAATGTGTTACAGTGGTACAAACAGGATTTAATCAAGGCACATGCCACTCTAGCCAGATCTGACATCACGAGGAACAGGCAGAGCTGGCTCATCAGCTTTAGCTGTGCAAATGCACTCCTGGCCACTGTTGAAACCTGGGCATCCAGGCTCAGATCTGAGTGCAGGAGAATGCTCAAGCTGTGAACCTGAGATTTCAGGGGAGTGCAACTCCATTCAATATAGACTGAATCTCTGTTCTCTGATCTGTCTTTTGACTGACCAGGAGTATATCTGCCTTATTTAGATTATGTTTCAGCTTGTTTGCCCTTATCCAGTCCAATACTGACAGAAGATATTAGTTTAGTACAGAGGCTGCTTCCTTGGACATGGATGGAAAGGAGAGATACAGTTGAGTGTCATCAACATACTGGTGACATCCATTTCCAAAACTCCTGATGACCTCTTCCAGCAGTTTCATGTAGATATTAGATAGCATGTGGGACAAATCAAACCCTGAGGGACTCCACTGGCCAATGGCCATGGGATCAAATAGGAATCCCACAGCACTACCTTCTGAGTTTGCCCCTGCACCCAAGAAAAGACTGGAACCATTGCAGAACAATGCCCCCAAGTCCCATCCCAGAGGATACCATGGTAGATGGTACTGACAGCTGCCGGAAGGTCCAGCAGAACCAACAGGATCACATTCCCCCATAAATTTCCCCTGTCTCAATCATCCACCAAGGTGATCAAAGCTGTGTCTGTCACATAACCAGGCCCAAAGCCAGATTGTGGCAGAACCAATGAGGTCAAATGTCTTAATACTACCAAAAGAGGGGTAACGTCATGCCTACTGCTCTTCAGTGAAATGCTTACATACAGAACCAATCCAAAAATTCAGCTGGGAATTTTCACTTACCATACAGATGCTGGATGCCTTCAATGTCATCCCTGTGAAGCTTTAAGTTTTGGGGGTCCCCAGCCTGGTAGGTTGGAAACATCAGAGCTTCCAAAACATTGGAATGCTGAAGACCCAGGGAGTGGCCAAACTCATGGGCAGCAACAATAAAAAGGTTGGTTCCTAAATGGAAATAGGAAGAATATGACTACCTGGCTTTGGCTGTGAGAAAACATATGTGAGCCATGGTGTTTGAGGAACATGATCTTTGCATATTTCAATTCAAAATGACCCACTCCATATCCCAGACTAATGTGTAGATCAGAACATCACTATCTACCAGATTTTTCACTTGATATGGTACGTAGTTCTTAGTTTCAAAATGTGTCTAATAATACAGTTGCTGCAAAACAACAGGCTGGTGTGAGAAAGCCCTCAGTCTCAACTTTATGTAGTATGGAAGAGACTGATACACAAACAGTTCAGATGTGCTCCAGCTTACGAATGAGCTCATTTGCTCAATTCTCCATATTATGCTACTGTTTCAAAAGCTCCTATTGGACCTGATTTTACAAAGTTTTGAAAAGTGTATATTGTAACCTCATTACTGGAAATGTGTACCTTTAATTTAGAATTTAAATTTAAAAAACCATGTAATTCCTCATTTTTCATACTCAGACCCTTTCTTCCTCTTGAGAAATCCCCTCAATGAAGGGGGCAGCTATGTTTAAGAAAACAGATAATGGAAATGACATTACTTTTCACAGTGCACAATGATAGCACCGTGATTCCACTTGCTGCGGCTCCATCTTATACCATTTTAGAGAGAATTCTTTGCCAGAAAGCTCTAATGTTTCACCAAACTACAAACCCTAAGATTCCCTAAGATGCAGCAGTGACATTTAAAATGGAATCGTAGTGCTATAATTGTGTGGTGTGGAATGGCCCTTTGCTTGTTTAAATATTTATATAGTTACATCCTACTCTGTGTATCCTAGATGCCCATTTTTACATCCGGAGACTGAAATGGCACTTATATCTCAATATTTTGCAATCAGTTTAGTTAAAAATCACTGAACAGACATAACAATTATCATGCATAGTTAAAGATATAAAGGGAAAAAAAACCTGTTGAAGTTTTTGTCCAGGTTTCATCTTCATCAAAATGGGCATTTCCACCATAAGCTGGTGAATATGCATGAGCCAGCTGTCCACCTTGTCCATCAAAAGGAATGTAGTCACCATGGTCTGAAAAAGAGAGAAGAATATAAACGGTTAATTGTGCTTGCTTCAGCAGCACATATACCGGTTGCCAAGTTTCTGTCAATGGTAATTAAGATAAGAGAGAAGGCAACTCCTTCATATGGTCAGAGTATTTAGAATGCTCACAGCTAACATGATTATTTTCTGTGCTTATGCTCAGCTAAATTTCTCCCTTTTTAAAAATTTAATACTGCTTCTACTGTTAAATTTTGTTCTGATTGTAGCATTGGGTCTATGCATGTCAGTAAATTAAACCTGAACTTGATATACAGTTGATCTTCCAAACAAGACCTTGGGAAAAATCTCCCAGTGCTTTTTCACAAAAGAGAGAGAGAGAGAGAGAGACAGATTTACTTACATCCAGAAGCAAAAGAGATCTCTATATCTGCAGAGTTGTCATAAACTCTGGTGAAGGTCAGTGGGGTCACATCACTCCATATTTTCCAGGCTCTCTCAATTGCATTGTGTACATCAGCAGGCTCCAAGTCTGGTGTGTAGTTCTGAATACTGTGGAAGAAACAGAAGAATGTTTAGATTTTATGAGATGTTTATATTTTAAATGATTTGTGTTTTTAGTGTATTACAGTTTGTTCAATTTGTTTTTAATTGTATCAATGTTGTACCCCGCCCGGAGGTGGGTAACATAGTAGTAGTTGTAGTAGTAGTAGTAGTAGTAGTAGTAGTAATAATAATAATAATAATAATAATGATGATGATGATGATGGAATGTTAAATGAATGCTTGGGGGAGGATTAGTGAACCTTTCAACATTCTTACTCTTAATCCCCCTGCCCCCAGAAATCAATACAAAAAAATTGAAAATGGTAAAATTAAGCGATTGTAGCCCTGGGCCCTTACCTGTCCTAAAGAGCTGCACTTCCCTGAGCTTACCTCAGTTGAGGTAGTTCAGTGACAACGGAGTCTAAAAAGGCCTCCTAAACTATTCGATATCAATGCTACACAACTTGTTGGTCAGTGGACCAATGTGCTGCTCTGTGAGCTATCAGCTGTTCATCTGTGGAAAGTTTCCAGGAAAGAAAGCAAAAGTGGTATCCAATGTGGACAAATATGGTACTAATCTCTGGCCCGCTGGAGAAACAAAAAGATTGCCAGTCTGCCATGTACAATATCCCATCAATACTAGTCTCCATTTTTGAGGAAGGTCAAGAACAAAGGACCAGCCCACACTCAGGAAAAGTCATTACTGGTCTTACCAAGGACTCCTAGGCCATTTTCGCACTAGCCTGTTATAGCGCTATGATTCCACTTGCAACATCCTATGGAATCCTGGGGTTTGCAGTTTCAGGAGGGGCCAGCTGGATGTTGCGTAGGATGTTGCAAGTGGAACCATAGCACTAAAACAGGCTAGTGTGGAAATGGCCCTGGGATCATAGTGTGAAAAGGGATGGTTGACGAGTGAGACTGTAGCATTAGGTTCCTCTTCAGGGTTCTAGATCCTCCAGGTTCCATGTCCTCAGCTGGAATATTCGATTCCATTCCACCTTTTTGAACACACTATTTCCTGGCCACTAATAGTGCTCATTCCTTATTGGATCAGCTTTCAAGTTTGCTTGTCTCATTTTTAAATTGCCTTTTCTCCACCCACTGAAATTTTTCTTCAGTCCTCAAATTTCTGTCATTGCAATACCATAAAGCTTAACTGAACATTTAGAAATAGTTTACACATCCAAGGAAAAGGGGCAGGGAAAGTGACCACACAACAAATTAAGAGTTGTAAGTGTGAACAATTTTTAATGTCTCACTCTTTGCAATGATAGAAATTTGGGGACTGAGAGCAAATTTAATTGGGGGTGGCAGAATGCTTTTTGGGGGAAACAAAGTCCTCTCCCCCCCCCCAAAGGTACATCCCTGGTGACATATATTTTTAAAAAGCAACAATGACAAGAAACAAACAACAGGCACACAAATACACAAAATAAACTCAAAGCATTTGTTAAAACAGGAGTGAGAATCACATGCCTCTCAGGCCCAAGGTGTTTGGGGTTTTTTTAACCACAGCCAAAAAATTCTGATAACATTTTTCCAAAATATTTTCCAAAATGTTTTTGAGGAAAATCTAAAACAAGAGAAGGTAGGAGAGAATTGTTCTTTCAGAAGTCACAATGTTCCTCTGAAATAAATTGTGCCTCCTTTTGTTTTAGCAAAATATACATTCTTTTCCAAAAGTGACCTTCAGGCCATTTTTAAATCCACCTAGAAGAACTAGTGCATCTTCAGATGCTGAAAAATGTTCTTTAGAATCCTGGAGTTTCCCTACCTGATTTTAAAACACAAACTAAAAGCAGCACTAAAATCAGTGTATTAAAAGCAGAAAAGAAATATCTGAGCAGCAGGAAGAAGGACTGTTTTAAAACACAGGTCTCAATTAATCAAAAAGGCCTGAGAGAATATTTTATTTTATTTTATTTGGCCTGGTAATGAAATGTCAGCATGTTGACACTACATGGGCCTCTTCAGAAAGAGCATTCTACAAAAGCACTTTACAAAGGAGGTGTTGAATCCCTTCATCCATCATTTTCTTTGGTCTAAACTTCATTTGCATTTCCCATGTTTTCATGATGGATCTACAATAGCTATAGCAGAGCAAGAAAAGTACAGTTCTAAAGCCCTTTTCTGAAATCTGGTTCACTTAACTCTCTCATCCCATCTTTATCCTTTTTTTGCTGCTTTCTATTGTAGGCTTCTGTTCCTGCTAAGAGCCAAGGAATGTTGCAATAATGGACTACAACTCCCAGAATTGGTTTTGGACTACAGCTCCCAAAATCATTCAGGCAGCATGGTCATGTCACCTGCGGGATGGTTCTGAGTTGTAGTTCAAAGAAGAACTTTCCCAAGGGTTGATAAGGACCATTTTCAAGTGGCATCTGCAATTCAAGCAAGCATTTTGAAGTCTTACCTGTATGTCAAATCTTTCTTTCCCCATTTTGGAGACAAGGGAAAAGTGCGGTATTCTCCTATATCAGGAACCCCACATCTAGGTTTCTTCATGACTTCCAAAGTGTTTGAATCTAGTTTTCCTGTCACTTTCAGCCCAAAGAATCTCTGCATTTGTTGTATTTTCTCAGCAGGAACAATGCCTTTGCTTCTTAGAACCGGGGTTGACTCTGATTCAGGATAGTAGTTTTCCATATATTTCTGTCAGGAACAATGATATACATTTCATTGCTTAAAGCATTGTTTTTATCATTTTTTGCTTTTTACATTTTTATGTGGGCCTCACAATGTCTTGTCTATGCTCAGAAAGAGGAAGACAATTCACCTGTTGCACCCATTTTACAGATATAGCAACACACAATAACTTACCTAAACTAACCTGCAGGGTCTACAAAGTATCTCAAATATAGTCCTAACTATATTGTTTTTATTTGCAACTGTTACGTTTTTCTTTTCTATTGAGCTCAAGGCATCAAAATGTGGTTCTCTTCCTTGGAACAAACCTCTGAGGCTGAGACAGAATAACTGGCACAAAAATCACACAATAAGTTTCATGTCTCAATCAGGGCTAGAACCCAGATTGCCCATATCACAGTCAAACACTTTAGTCACTTGGAACACTAGTTGTGATTTGAAGAAAAAGTTTCTTTTTTGGATAATTGTTATCAGAATTAATTTTTGGATTACAGTTATCAGAATTAAAGGCTGTGCCTTTAATTACTAGCTACTTATTTCCAAGAAAATGGCAAGCTATCTATTTCCCAGTGTAGTATAGCGGTTAGAATATCAGAGTAAGACTCAGGCAGACTAGGGTTCAAAACCCTGATCAACCATGGGTATCCACTTGGGAAAGCCACACCCTCTCAGCCTCAGAGAAAGGAATCTTGCCAAGAAGACCCTGTGATAGAGTCACCATAAATCAGAGATATAACAACAACATTAAAAATCTATTCCTAGTCAACCTGCTGGCTGGATCCTGTTTCTCCTCTTCATTAGCCATGCAGCTACTAGCTCTACCAATTTATTACCTTTGCAAGCTCCAGGTCCTTTTCTGAAACGTGATCAGGTTTTTGGACTAAAGGCAGTGCAGAAGAAAAGGCTCCATAGAGCGCAACCATCAGCAGAAAGCATTTCATTTTGGCTTTCACTTCTGTGTCCCAGTTGCTAACTTCTAGAACTCCACAGCCTCTGCCAGTGGATCTGTTTAAGAAGTTCTAAGTGGTCTTCTATATATACTACGTGTTTGTTCTATAAAATCAACAGAGACATGAGTCACAGCATTATAATATCCGCTCATCTGTCAAACACAGAGAATGCTCCTTTTAGCAGAATGACACACAACACAGGCTGCAAAGTTTAAAATCCATGATTGGGAAATTCCTTAACAAGGTGGCTGGGATTCAAAAAGTGGCATTTTTTTCAGCAAAAGGAATGAAATTTTTCTCTTTTTCAGCAAAAGGAATGACATTATCTCTTTCCAACAAACACAAGGAATAACTCCGTCTCTCTATCAGTTACAATGTTGTCTTTTTGGCTGGCATTTGGACACTACATTGATTTTCATTTCAATGGCTTATATTAACTGATTGGTGAATTGTTGAATATAGAAAAGATAATGTATAAGTTATACCTCAATGAAAGAACTAGTATGCAAACATGAAGCATTGTAAAAGTATCAGTGGCCAGAATCCTATTAGTGACCTATGTATGCAGAATGACAATCTCATCTATGTGCAACAGGTGCATTGCACTGACAGTGGCAGAAACAGAGTTGTGCATTGGCAACCACTGGTTGTACAATGGTTTCATTTTTCTGTGTGCATAGTGAGATGTTGCTATTCTGCAAGGGGGTTACCTAGTGCTGTCCTGCTGTATATCCAAGTGCAGCTTTTTATGCTATGCTCACTGCAACCATAGTCTGCCACCATAGTCTGCCAACACAGATCAAACTTCGAGAATAGTTCTATATCAAGAAGAGATCAGTTTCTATGATGCAAGGCTTGGTGTTCCAAGGGTCACAAGAAGGCGTGGAAATTTCCCTCCCACACCACAAAATGAGATCCAATATCTATCTTTCTCTCCTACTGCTGCTGGCCAGGACTTTTACATTTAGGCTGGCTTCTGGCAATTAACTGACTATTGGAGAAGGAACTTTTAATGAGTGCTTATATGCTGTGCCTCCAGTCTCATAGCTATGTTTTCAGTGCTTTTAAATTGTTTTTTAAATCAATGCAGTTTATTGAATTATTGAATTTAAAGTTGTAATTACTGGGCAGTATCCTCTTAGGGATATATGCATGCATAAATGTGGTTTATACAGACATAGATCTCTTTTTGGACAGGGTGCAGAGAGCCCATCCAGAGTTTCAGGGTGCAGAGTTTCATTCAAATCTGCCCTCACCCATACAGCTATCAAGTCCTGATATGGACAGGTGCTGCTGCTTAGCGGTGAGGATGTCAAGGAGGTGAAGATGTGGCTGTTCTGGACTTCCAGGGGAAGGAAAAGAATAATACACTCTTCTGTGTGTTCACCCTTTTTCCTCCCCCCACTTGAGCTGAGATCAGCAACTTCTTTATGGTGCGATTTGCGCTCCATTCATACTGGTAAAGAGCAGTAGCAGGGGTCCTCTCAGAGTTTGGCAGCAGCTCAGAGGAACAGATAAGGACACAAACCTGTATGGACAAAGCATTATGATTCACTTGCTCAGCCATTGTGTTTTAGATGCACTTTGTTTAAATCTATTCTATGTATCCCCTTAGGTCCTAAGTTCATAAAAAGGTAGATAGTAAGTAGGTAGGTAGAGAGATGAATGGATAGATAAATAGATGAGACAGATGAGACAGGCAGACAGACAGACATACGGATCAATGAATGAATGAACGAATGAATTTCCCTTCTGGATTGTACATGCCATTGTGGAGTTTTTTGTAATAGCTCCCAGCTAACATCCTTGGTCAGAACTGTAACTTTGAAAAGGAAAAAAACTAGAAACATTTTGATAGTGTGATGGTGGGCTGGGAGGGAGCGGAAATGGATGGTAATTCTTTCCATTCCCAATGGCTGATGTCTCCAATATCAATGCATAAGTGAATTTCAAAGGAGCTGTCCAATGTGCTGTGCCCTCTCCTTAACTAGATTCAGCACATCGGATAGCCCCTTGAAAGTCCAAACTAAAACCTGGAATGGATTCACTACTCCACTGACATGGAAGTCACTAGGCACCACTTTCCAATATGGAAAGGAATTCAGGCTAGTTTTGAGGCTCTTGTGACTGAATTCTCTCCTGTTGTTCGTCATAGGTGAATTTTATCTGAATTAGTGGGAATGTTAGGTAATTTTATTCTAAGTTCATCAGAACTTGTTAGAATATTGTGTAATAAATTTCAGATGCTATTCAGGTGGTCTTTTTTAGCATTAGCTGACACAGAATAACATCCCAGATATACAGTCCCAAATAAGTTCCCCAGAACTAGTCGAGGAACACCAGATGCCTTCAGACAATGGTCCAATTCTTCTGTTATTGCTGTACTTTACTGTTACAGATCAACTGGGATCAGAAAATGTTGGAGAAACATTGTTATTTGTTGTTGTGTGCCTTCAGAGGATTTCCTACTTACGGTAACCCTAAGGGGTTTTAGGGGGGCTAAGAGTATGTGACACGCCCAAGGTCACTCAGTGGGTTCCCAAGGCTGAGCGGGGAAATCAAACTCTGGTCTCCAAGATTGTAGCCTGATGCTCAGACCACTACACCATGCTGAAATATACCAATGTGTAAATATTAAAGTACTTTTTAAGATCCTCAGATTTTTTTCCCCACAAGTTAGTTTGGAGCTAAATTATAATTGACTGAAATCAATGGGGTTTTCTTGTGACTATTCACATTGAGCTCATTGGGATTTCAGTGCAACTGATCTACTGAACAATTCTAAGAAGGAACGATGTCACATTTCAGAGATACCGATCAATGCAAATTCTGTTTCGGTTCACTTTTTTTAAAAAAAATAGATGTACCAAATTTTCATTTTTTAATATTTGGAGTGGAAAAACTTTGACAGTTTTTTTGTTTTGTTTTGTTGTTTACTTGAAAAGTGCCATGTTCATTGATGCCACTATATAAATAAATGATATTGTTGATGATAGTTTTTTTTTTAAAGAAATCTGATATGAAAGAAATCTAAAATGACAGATTTGTCCATCCAATTCAGGGGACTTAAAAATCTGGATTTGAAACCCTGTGTTTTCAACCATAGTAAAATTAAATTATGGCACATTATTGAATATGTTTAATGAGATTTCTTTCCCATCTGTACATAGAACTGAAGCTTTGAATTGCACACAGTTTTTTTGAAAAAAATGGGGTCCATCCATCTCCATCACCAAAAATCTTTGGCAACTGCCAATACAATAATTTACCCTTTGGAAAGTGTGCTAAGACAAGGCTTGACCAGTCCAAGTAGCAGCAGGGAAAACAAACATTTCGCTTTCTGAGGTGACCAACATGGGATTCCCTTCTGTACACATAAGAAACGTAGTGGGCTGGCAGCTGAATTATAATTCAACATTAACGATGGAGCAGTATCTTCTTGAGGACAGCAGTCCAAGTTGTGTAGCTCAGACAATTCTGTCCTTTAATGAGTCTCCCCATCTCCCTACACCCCTAGCGTCTACTTCTTTACAGCAGCCACCTTCCTCTGTCCGTTGGCAGGGCCGGCCTTAGTCCCTGGAAACTTCTAAACAGCAGGAAAGTCCTTGAAGGCCTTCCCTCTCACAACCTGTTTGTCTTTCCATTCCTTTCCTTACATACTTGTAGACAATCTGTGCATCACAGGTTAAGTACTCTATCACACTGTACTATTATAGTGCTATTATTCCACTTTAACTGCCATGACAGCCTCCTATGGAATTCTGGGATTTGCAGTTTAGGGAAGGCCATTTAGAATTCTCAACCAGAGAGCTCTTTGGCCTCAGTAAACCACAAGCCCCAGAATTCCAGAGGATGTTTCTATTGCAGAATCATAGCGCTGTAACAGTGTAGTGTGATGGTGCCCTAATTTGTGAAAAAAGAGGGCTGAAGGCAATGCCCAAGCTCCAAATTTATGAGCCTGAGGGAATGGAGCAGAACCCATTTCTTTTATTTCCCAGATGCCAGAACTAGGCTCAAATTGGGTATCATTATGGTATATACATTTACTTTCCATAATGTTTTTATCTTGAATACTACAAGCCTAAGACTATCAATTGTGGTCTAGTTTATCAAGTAACTCATTACTAAAAAATCAACAAGCCTATAAAAAAATCTCATATCAGCACTCCAAACGGATGCCTGCCAGTTATTGCATTACGCATCCCCAACTCTAATTCTGTTCATTCATTTTAAACAAACAGTCACACTCATATGCATAAATATTTCTGCAGATATGCAAAAAACATATGTACACATGAAGACACACACAGAAGCTTCATTGTTTATTGTAAGCATAGCTGTGGCTTTATGCAAATTTCCGCATTGAGGGCATGTAAACACAGGCTTGTTCGTGCAGGAACTGACTCAGAGAGCGTTCTTGCTGACGACTCACTTTGTGATGATCAGGTAAGGGGTGAAACTCCATACGCTCCTTTCTCTGGCACACCTGTCCTGGAAAGGAGGGAGTAGGTGAGCCATTTCCGAGCAGCTCTAGTGCACGTAGGACGGGAAAGAGTCTAGAATTTGCCTCAACGCCCTTGAGGTAACAGTTTTAATCCGTACCTGGCACTGTAAGGACAATGTGAGATAAGCCTCAATTAATGGAAATGCAACATCGTTTCTCATTCCTAGAAGGTGTCTGAAAACAATAGTCCAAAGAAAGCCTAAAACAGTTAATCATTTGTTTTGCAAATACATGTGTAGGTCTTTCTCCCTCATAGGGTACTGTGTTGTCCTGTGTTGGTTTTGCTAGATTTTCCTTTTAAAATATTTATTTATTTATTTATATTTTAACTTCCAACTTTTATTTTTAATTTTGGTTTTATTATATTTTTAAGGGGATGAATCTTTGCTTCTTCTTCTTCTTCTTCTTCTTCTTCTTCTTCTTCTTCTTCTTTTGCATGATTTTTGTTGTATTTTATTGAGCTGGAGAAACAAATGATTTCTGTAGGCAACAACTTCTAGAATCTAACTTCCAGATCGGAGGATTCTGGGAAATGTAGCTCTCTGTTGAGACTAAGGAATGCATTTTTTGCAAGAGGGAGAAGAAGAGGGCCAGGGCAAAGAAGCAAATGTCTGCCCTCCTTCAACTGGAGGAGGGACTCTTTTACAGTCTTTTTAAAATCTTGACCAATGAATAGCCTCTTGCAAAGTTCTTCTCATTCAAAGTTTTCCATTATTTAGTTCTGAATGCAGGCATTAGGAATGCTGCATAGTTCCATTCATCATTTCTGATGTTTGCACTGAGTACTATGAATGTGCACTTAAACATTCAGTTCCCTCAGCAGATTCATGTGTTTACATACACACTGCACTATTGGAATAACAAAGAAGAAGAAAGGAAAGACACAGTCTTCTTGATAATGTGCCATCCCTGAAATTCCATAGAATCATAGAGTTGGAAGAGACCACAGGGGCCATCCAGTCCAACCTCCTGCCATGCAGGAACCCATATCAAAGCACTCTTGACAGATAGCCACCCAGCCTCTGCTTAAAAACCTCCAACGGAGACTCCATCACACTCCGAGGCAGCATATTCCACTGCTGAACAGCTCTGACCATCAGGAAGTTCGTCCTGAAGTTTAAGTGGAATCTCTTTTCCTGCAGTTTCAATTCATTGCTCCTTGTCCTAGTCTCTGGAGTAGCAGAAAACAAGCCCACTCCCTCCTCAACATGACATCCTTTCAAATATTTAAACATGGCTATCATGTCCCCTCTTAACCTTCTCTTCTGCAGACTATACCCAGCTCCCTAAGCCACTCCTCACAGGGCATGGCTTCCAGACCCTTCACCATTTTGGTTGCCCTCCTCTGGACATGCTCCAGCTTGTCGATATCCTTCTTGAATTGAGGTGCCCAGAACTGGACACAGTATTTCAGATGAGGTTTAACTCAAGAAGAATAGAATAGTACCATTTCCTCCCTTAATCTAGACACCATACTCCTATTGATGCAACCAAGAATCATGTTGGCTTTCTTGATTGCCACATCACACTGGTTACTCATGATCAGCTTATGGTCCACCAAGACTCCTAGATACCTTTCACATGTACTGTTAGCCAGCCACCTGTCCCTCATTTTATATTTGTGCATTCCATTTTTTTCTGCCTAAGTGCAGGACCTTACTTTATCTCTGTTGAAATTCATTTTGTTAGCTTTGACCCAGCTCTCTAATCTGTTAAGATCCTTTTGAATTTTGATCCTATCCTCTGGAGTATGAGCAACCCCTGCCAACTTGGTATCATTTGCAAATTTGATCAGCATGCTCTCTATTCCTTCATCTAAGTCAATTTGTTTTCAAGGGAGTCTATTGACTCTGCCACTGTAGCATGAAGACAAGCCTTGGCAACTTTCTTCTTTTAGATTGTCCACCATTAATACTGTTATCTCCAGAAATGTGTGGCATTCCATATGTTCTTGGACTACAGTTCCCATTGTCCCTGGTCCGCATAGCCAGTAGTGAGTGATCATACGAATGCACTCTGACACACAAAATAAAGATTTCCTATCCCAGTTCTAGCTTATAGTGAAAGAGCAGAATCACAACATGATTTGGGAAACATCTATTCTATCTTGATTATGTTTTAACTTGTGCCTTATCTATAACTTATTTTGTGGGTCTCTTTGGGAAGGTGGAGCCTTAACATAGAACTTTGAAATGCTTGAAATTCATAAATAAATAAGATGCAAATAAATAAAGGAAAGCTGCAGTAATCCATGCATTCCTTAATATAAGAAATTCTTCAAGATAAACTAGAATTCCATAAAAATTCAAATGTCCCATTGTCTTCATAAGTGGGATTGAAGTAATTTATTTATTTATTTTTAAAAAATGTGCATGGGAGAAATGGGAAACTGAAAGACTTTCCCAGGTTCTGAGTGCCTACTTTTAAAAGCTAGGCCAATCCTTGGATATGCAAGGATTTGTAGTGCCAAATTGGCTATATTTGTATATCATATAATATATTTGTAGTGCCAAATTTTGGGTGGACAGCTCTCTATCTCTCTCCCTTTCTCTTTTTTAACTGTAATATCATTTTTAACATCTTCAGGGAAGGCAGATACAACATGCCAAAAACAAAACCTATCAAATTTGTTCAGAGGTGATGCGTGAGAATTTGGTTCATGTTTGATAAGAACTTAACCAATATGTGCAAATTACTTCATAAATAAAATAGAAAGAACTTGCAATTTAAAATAAATAGTTACAGAAGAAAGTAGATCTAACAGATTTTTCCATTCCCCACTTGGCAAATGCATGTATACAAACACAGAACTTGGAAAGTTGACTGGTTTGGATGACCACTCTCAGAATTCCCCAGCCATGGTGACTGGGCATTCTTGAGAACTGTCTTCCCAAATGGAATTCTTCCAAGCTCTGCACAAATCTTTGCCAAAGGAGCAGCAATGTGGTCTAGAAGGGTGGTTAACTCATTTCCTCTCCCAGTTTTTACCTACTAGCCATCTTTCTCATCCACTTTCAGAACTTGCCTGTGAGGGAACTGTTTAAAAGTTGTTCTCTTTTCACCAGGGACCAGAAAATGATTTAAAAACTCCTCACTCATTCTGATTCTTCCTTTCAGGTACTTCATGGGGAAAATATGGGATTGAGACACTCACATCAGTTACATAATGTGTAACTCTTTGGGTTAGATCCATATAAACAAAGCACAAGGTCTGAACTGGGGAAATATTATTAGCTTCAGTGACTGATGACTCTCTCCTCTGTCAAAACAAATGCACAGGAATGGATTTCAGTGTTTTTAGCATACTTCATGAAACACGAGAAGGAAACTAAAAAAGTTTAAGCAGTGTTGGAAATTCTCTGACTGGCCATTAGGTCTTCCATTTGTCAAGATTTTCTCCCAAATTGGGAAATACATCTCAAAGACTGGGACATCCTGGGACATCTGCAGCCTTCTAAGTTCTTAGTCTTAACCCCATTCCTACCCTTGACTATTTTTCTTCTCTACTTGTCCCACTGATGCAACTTATGTAAGGCTGAATCCAGACTTAGGGCCTTTCCACCCTACACTGTTATAGTGCTATTATTCCACTTACAACATCCTGTGGAATTCTGGGGCTTGTAGTTTCCTGAGACCAAAAAGCTCTCTGGCTGAGAATGCTCCTCCCTAAACTACAAACCCCATAATTCCACAGGATGTTGTAAGTGGAATAATAGCACTATTAACTATTAGTGAGGAAAGGCCCTTTTGGATGACATTGGTCTTAACTTCTATATGCTAAGCCTGGATCTCATACATTATAAATTCCATTTTTGCTTGTTACTTCAGTGCAAGACAGATGGGGCTACCATTGAAGACAGTCTAAAATAGTGGTCTCTGTTTTTGGCCTTTTAGGTGTTTGACTGTCAAATTCTAGAATCCTCAGCTGGGGATCAACTTTAGCCGAATGGCTGGCTGAAGCTTTGGGGAGCTAAAGTCCAAAGCACATGGAGGACCAAAGACTGAAAACCACAGGTGTAGAAGTTTATACCTGATTCTTGTTGGTTCACAATGCAGCAGCCAGAGTTTTGTCTGGCATCTGCTTGCAAGATAAAACATGAGGGGCTGGGGAGGAAAGATGTCATCATTGATTCTGGAGGAAGCTCAAGATCCTGTTTAAATGCCCAGTTAAATCCTGGCCAATATTTTAATACAGATATATTTCAGGTAACCAAGTAGACGTGTCTCTAGGCTTCGCTTTTTTTAACAGCAACTTTGGAACTAGAGGTGGAAATAAGATAGAAAGAATAGAGTCCTACACCACAAAAAAAGAAAGCATTTCAACATGTTTCAGCAAACTTTTTATTCAAAGCTCACAATAAACATGCAAAATGAGACAACCAGGTCAGGACAAGACTTACACAAGTGAACAAAAACATTTTGAATCTTCTAGACACCATTTGAAAACTTCTTCCAAAATATACCTCAGGATGACTTTTTTTTTCTTTAAGCAGCCTCCACTCTTTTTATGATTTCCACTTTAGTGGCAAAATGTATACATCTATGCTTAGGAAAGCTGGAAAGGTAGGCTAATCTGCTTTCCCCCTTTCTTTCTGCTACGTTCTTCACACATGCTCAGAAGTGATTCTGGAGGCAGCTGTTTATAGTGGCCTCTCTGTTACCCTGCTTGCTAGGGGGCTCCCTTAAGGGATTCCCAAAGTCTGTCAAAATTGTGGGGAAAACCAGCTCAGAGCACTGCGTTAGCTTTACAAGAGGGAGGGTAACTGCAGGACCTTGTAACCCAGATTTTACAGAGGCAGACCAAGCCAAGAACTAGGCAGGTTGTTCAGTTTAAAATTTTTATTAAACCCTCAGTAATTAAAGCAAACAACAACAAATACCCTCACACATTCATTCAAGAGCTAAAGAAAAAGAAAGTAAGGAAAATTGATAGGGATTTTGTTTTGGGGTGTTCAGAGGCAACACTCTACCTTGATTTTATGCCCAAGGGAGCCAATGTTGAAAAACTGGAGATTCAAAGCGATGAAACTCAGAATGGGGGAAGAAGGGGGGATGAGGCAAGACAAACTGACAGGGATTCAGGAGGAAAATGTGAATGAACCCACGGACAGATAAAAACATGGGGTTTTTATAGAAAAAATATACCTGGAGGGCTGGTTCTCTCCCTGGGAGAACAATAGTACAGGAGGCTAGATCAAAAGCCTTCAATGACAAACATCTCCGGCTGAATGTTTTCTCAGTCCTTTGTGAATGATACTGCCCAAATGAGAAAAAAGGCACAGGTAGAGTGGAAATTGCCCACACTAGGCAGGCTGATTGTGATTCTATTGAGCTGCCATATCAGTGCAAAAGGGCCCTTTTGTCTGTTTGATGGTCAGACTGTCTTCCAGGGATCCCTGGCTATGTGACAGATTGGGTCTGAGTCACTTTGGCTTGACCAAAGTTTTAACTTCCACCTTTCAGCTTTCCTGCCTGCGTGCACTTTCAGTGACCCTGTCAGACACATGGAACAATTTCAAATATTAGCCACGTGGAGATATCAGTTTGATGTGATAAATTAATAAATTGTAGACCCTGGGAGAGAGCTGTTGGCCGTACTTACATCTCCTCTTTTGCAAAGGTTTGGGTTGCAGAACCCCCATGAAAGTGGAAAAAACGTGAATAACTCCTCTCCATTATCTCCCACCCATTCTCTTCTGGAGCTTCCCTCTCCCATTCCCTGGATGAGAGGGAATGGAGGGAGCTCCAAAGGACAGAAAGAAGGTGCACACAGATCTCCCTCCTCCTTTCACTTGCCTTCCTTCTCCGTGCCCGGCAAAACGCAAGGGAATGTGAGGAGAAAAACAGGGGTGGGGGGTGGGGGAAGGCACATGCTTGCCTCATGAATAATCCAATGGAATGTGTCCAGAGGAGGGCGACCAGAATGGTGAAGGGTCTGAAAGCCATGCCCTATGAGGAGCGGCTTAGGAGCTGGGTATAACTAGTCTTCAGAAGAGAAGCTTAAGAGGAGATATGATAGCCATGTTTAAATATTTGAAGGGATGTCATGTCAAGGAGCGAGGGGGCTTGTTTTCCACTGTTCCAGAGACTAGGACAAGGAGCAATGGATTCAAACTACAGGAAAGCAGATTCCACCTGAACCTCAGGAAGAACTTCCTGATGGTCAGAGCTGTCCAGCAGTGAAGTATGCTGCCTCAGAGTGTGGTGGAGTCTCCTTCTTTGGAAGTTTTTAAGCAGAGACTGGATGGCCATCTGTCAGGAGTGCTTTGCTGTGGGTTCCTGCATGGCAGAAGGTTGGACTGGATGGCCCCTGTGGTCTCTTCCAACTCTATGATTCTATGATTCTTTGAAATTTGTGAAGGTCAGACCCTCAAATGTGGAGGGAGGACTATACTTGCCTGTTGTATGTAAGCACACATTTCTACAGCAGAAACTTCATTCCCAAGTCAAGCTTTAATAAATTGTTTACTGCAGACAAACTGTTGCAACTTTCTTCACCACCATGACCCCAATGCCAATGCTGCAAATAAAACTTCCAGCTAGACATAAGACAAGAAAGAGTGGGCTGGGCTCTCATAAAAAGACTTTGTCAGAGGCTTTGTTAACGGAGGTATGTCTGTGTATGCATTTCACAGTAACTTAAGATCATGCAGATCATGCAGCACATGCAAAAAGAGTAGAGGTCTTCCTGTTCTACGAAGTTAGGCCCTTGAGCCATCTGTGCTTTCTCAAAAGTAAGTCACATTGACTGCACTGAACTTCTCATCCAACCAAACTTGCATAGGATTGCACTGTCAGAATTCCAACCTGAATTTAAACATTACAGAAATAGGAGATTCAGGGATCACACTTTTCCAACCACTGATATAATATCCCTGCCCACAACAATCAGTACAATTTTTCCCACTTAAAAAAATATATATGTAAAATTGGTTCCTGTTTTTTGCAAGGATATAATATTCTCAGGGAACTGGAGAAGGAGTATTCTTGGCCAGTCACAGGAGGGCACCTTTTCTGGGCATGAGGCTGTGGCCTCCCACCATGTAATACAGGAAGAGCTAGTCTTTCTTACCTTATCTGGCTTTTAGTATTGGAATAAGCAGAGTACAAAAGTCATTACATGCTAATATGATGCTGCAGTGTTTCGGTAAAGATTCTATTTCCAGGGGTTATTCTGAAGTGTGGTTTTGGTGGTGTTACCAACTTTCAATATAAGGCATGCTGTTTACTAATGCAACCCAGGCCATTAATCTACTATATAAAAGTCAAAGTTTGTGAATGAGCTTGTCTGTTTGTCTGTGCCAGGCAGGCACAGACCCCATATGATTGGCTGTGTCAGGCGAGAAGACTTCATATGATTGGCTGGCTGTGAAGGTTCTATGGAATCCTGGGGCTGGCAGTTCAGGGAGGGGCCTTCTGAATTCTCAGCCAGAGAGCTCAGGCTGGTTGCTATGGAGACAAGGCCGAGCAGCAAGAAAGGGGGCAGTGTATTCCCTCAGGAATCCAACCTCTGTATGTTAATAACTCTGCAAGGGATCTAGAAGTCTTAAGAGATTACAGGCTGAACATGAGTCAGCAGTGTGATGCAGCAGCCAAGAAAGCCAATGCAATTCTCAGCTGCATCAATAGGAGTTTGGTGTCTAGATCAAGGGAGGTACTGGTACCACTCTACTCTGCTTTGGTTAGACCTCATCTTGAATACTGTGTCCAGTCCGGGGCATCCCAATTCAAGAAGGAGCTGGTCAAGCTGGAGCGAGTCCAGAGCAGGGCGACCAAAATGGTTAGGGGTCTGGAAGCCATGCCCTATGAGGACAGATTTAGAGAGCTGGCTATGTTTAGTCTACAGAAGAGAAGGTTAAGAGGGGACATGATAGCCATGTTTAAATATCTGAAGAGATGCCATATAGAGGAGGGAGTGGGCTTGTTTACAGCTGCTCCAGAGACCAGGACAAGGAGCAATGGATTCAAGCTGCAGGAAAGGAGATTCCACTTGAACCTCAGGAAGAACTTCCTGATGGTCAAGGCTTTCCGGCAGTGGAATCTGCTGCCTCGGAGTGTAGTGGAGTCTCCTTCTTTGGAGGTTTTTCAGAAGAGGCTGGATGGCCATCTGTCGGGAGTGCTTTGAGGGTGTTCCTGCATGACAGGGGGTTGGACTGGATGGCCCATGTGGTCTCTTACAACTCTACATTTCTATGATTCTATGATTCTATGAATACAGATTGGATTGAAGAATATAAGGAAAAGTTACACGTGCCGGACAAGACAGATTGGGGAATTAGAATTTAATTAAATTTCCTATTTCAAAACTTACCAATCATTACAAATGACAAACTTTTCCATCCATGGGAGAAAGAATTGGCAAGATTCATTTGGAACAGCAAAAAAAGAGAATTAAATGGAAATTGTTGACAGAACAAAAGACTAGAGGGGGCTGTGATCTTCCCGATTTAAAATTATACTATTACACTATTGCAATGATGTGGCTGCAAGATTGGATTATGTTAAAAGATAAAAGAGCACTAACTTCAGAAGGTGCTGACATGCGGTTTGGGTTCCATGCCTATTTATGGTATGGAAAAGAAAAAATTGACAGAGACTTTAACAACCATTTTGTGAGAAAATCTTTATTAAAAATAAGGAAGAATGTGAAGAGATCTATTTATAATAAAATTCTTTTATGGTGCTCTCCCCAGGAAGCTTTCTATGTGCAATGGAAAGGTACAAATCAGGAATGGCTTTGATATGGCAATTTACTGATATGAGAGAAACAAGAAGGACTTAGAATATTAATGCGAGAAGAACTTAACCAACAAAACATAGAGCTGAGTTGGTTCCCATACCTACAATTAAGAGAACGATTTAAAATGGATATAAAACTACAAGGCATTGCAACCGAAAAGACATACAATGAATTTGAAACTATAATATTCTTGATATCTAAATGGAAAATTTCATTTTTTTACAAATATTTCTTAACGCGAAAATTAGAAGGTGAAACTGTGAAGGAATCCATGATAAAATGGGCTCAAAATATTCAATGAGAAATCCCTTTAGACTATTGGGAAACTGCTTGGAAGAATACAATAGAATTTATTGGAGCCCAGGACTTAAAAGAAAATTTCATCAAAATTATGTATAGGTATTATCTTACACCAGTTAAGATAGACAATATACCAAACAGGAAACGACAGGTGTTGGAAATGTAAGGAGACAACAGGTACCTTTTATCATCTTTGGTGGACCTGTCCTATCACAAAAAATTTTGGGACACAGACACATAAAGTCATAACAGAAATATTCAATATAACATTTCCAATGCACCCTGAACTTTATTTATTGAACATGACACATATGTTTGACAAATTTTTTTTACTTCAGTATAAATATGTAATATTATATCTGTTAACAGCAGCAAGAATGTTATTCGCAGGATCCTGGAAACTTCCTCGTGTACCAAATATAGAACAATGGTTGCTAAAAGTGATAGAAATGAAACAATATGATGAATTTTCAAACTACTTAAAAGGGAAGCAAATTGAGAAGACGGAACAAACATGGCTACCAGTTATTGACTATTTGAAAGGATATGACAAATAAATAATCAATAATGTTAAATATAAAAAGTAACTTTAAAGAAACAATGAGACTTAGAATTATCTCAATTTTTTATAGGAAACGAATACATAAAATTAAGAGATTAAGGAAAATTGATAAAAGATACACGGTTAAATTAAGGTATTGCTTTTCTTTATTTTAAAAGGACTTGATGTTTAAATATGTTTCTTTTGGAAGCAAAGAAAGTGCAAGAAAAGGTGTACTTAACAGAGAAAAGGTTGAATATAAGGGAATTTCATTTGTTGAAAGTTAGTGGGAAGAAATTAGACCAGGTATTTGGCAAGGGAGGTCAAAAATGTAATTAGATAGCTTCTTAACGTAAAAATAAATCAAAGAGGTATATATGTATGTATGAAAATTTCAAATTATGTAAATAAGCCTGTAAATCTATTTAATTAATTTTTTATTTTTATTTTTATTATTGGGGAATTAGAGACACAGGATCCCAAATTGGAGTATTTCAACTGCATCTAACTCCTAAGGTAAGGTAAGGTAAGGTATTTCTAACAAGTGTAACCAATGAAAAAATAAAATACTGGGCAACATTGGGTAAATACATTAGTAAAATATAGATGTGATTGTAGTGGGCATAGAAACTCTGGTAACAGAGGGACTTGGAAACTCAAAGAGGAAGAGAAAAAAGGAGGGATTCCAACTAGGGTCATACTTTAGGACAGTTAACCATGTTGTATTTTGGAACAGCAACAAGTATTTCAATAGCAATAAATACATTCCATCTAGGAACAAGAATATGAGGTAGGGGAAACACTGCTGTCTATTGGTGACTTTATTTGCATACTCTGGTGGTATTTAAGATCTGCTTTTTCTCATTTTGCCTCTATGTCAGA
Source organism: Iguana delicatissima (assembly GCA_948472985.1). NCBI lineage: Eukaryota > Metazoa > Chordata > Lepidosauria > Squamata > Iguanidae > Iguana > Iguana delicatissima. Next base: position 136,043 of record CAOKZL010002387.1, on the reverse strand, counting down.
TTATTTTTATGTCTTTGCTGTGGCCAAGTCACTGAGCTTTGGGTAAGACAGCATCATGCCTCTAGCTGAGGAATGTCTGTTATCTAACATGAGATAAGACTATCCCTCTATGACAGAGCAAATTGGGTGATTCAGTGCACTGCTGGTCATTTCCATCCTACAGCAAAAATCTCTCATGTTCCGGTGACACAAAAGGCGTGGATAGCTATCTGGATGCCTGTGCTCAGATTTATAAACTGTTCCTCACATTTGTCATTAGTTAGGAAGTCAAAACGTCTAAAATGAAACACTCCCTACTAAACTGACATCAGGGGAAAATTTTGACTCTGAAACTTGCCACTTGTTTCACTTTTTCCTCGCTTTCCTGAAATTTCCAACTACACAGTTGGAAAGTTTGTCAAAAACTGTTAGTTTTCCAAAATTCTATTTCAATTACATGTTAAGAATGCTAAGAAAAAGGCTAGTGTTTTTAGGCTTGCCACCAGCTGAGTATTCCAGCTCACCATTCAGGATGTTGAACTAACAGCAGCATTATTTTTTTAATAAATCAGGAATTTCCAGCTGTGGACAGAGAGAGTAGAAATTTCTTTTACTGTTCTCACACCATGGCCATCACCACCCTGATTCTACCGTCTTTTTACCAGATGAGCTCTTTGGCTAAGATATGCCAATTTTCACCTTCAAGACCCTCTGCCACAGGCTGAACCAACATGTATGGTGTTCACTGGAAGTGTCCACTCAGCACTTTTGCCAAAATTTCAGGGTGAAGGGAAAAAAATAAGCTTGTGGGAGCCCTGGTGAAGGGATTCTAGAGGTTGTGGCAAGACAAACCATTTGTATGTGGCTTTAGTGATTTTTGATAGACCTAAACGGGCGGGGGGGGCACCTGAAAATTGTGCCAATTTTTCAATATAGTAGGGAGTTTGAAGACTTCTGAGGGATGGCCAATGGGCTTTGGGGGACACAAAGGGAAGCTGAAGCCCCCTCACATATAAACATTCACCCATTCTGAAAATTCTCCCAAATAGGTATCTTTGAATGTCTTTGAATGTTGACAACTGCACATCTAAGCAGGTTTGTCTGTTATTCACACTCATCAGAGCTATTTTCCAGAGGACAATTGAACTGCGCATGCAGGAAACAAACTTATCATCTGTAACTACATCAAATATTATATTAGAGCTTCTAACAGGAGATCAGTTGATTCATTAATGATGTACTCCAATTAAGTGCATTAAACTCATAATTAAACTGGTAACGCAGTCAAATAAACAAAGCTTTACTTACATCAAACATACAACCAACAGTTCTGAAGCTTCACAACAGTGGCATATACTCCACCTTTTCACAGATGAAAAGCAGGGTAAGTGTGGCCAAGCAACATCACAACATGGCCAAAATGTCAAAAGGTATTAAGGAGGAAGAACACACATTTTAGAAGAGAATGCAGCAGTTGGCTTTTGCTTCAGTTTGCTGGGAAAGGCAAGACTGTGTGCCCTCTCCTCCTCGCTGAGTTAATTAAATGCAAATTACTTTTACACTTTGAAATCAGTTTGCAAGAACTGAAGTAAGCTGAAGGAAGGGAAAACAGAAAGTAGGACATTTTAAAACTAGCTGAAAAAGTGAGGTGGCAGAGGATTAATTGGGACTGTCTCTGCCAATTGGGACAGTTGAAGGGTACACAGTGGCTGCAATTCCTGTAAAAGTAGGATGGACTAGATTCTTGTGCCAGAAAATGGCTGAGCAGGAAACTGCGGCCATGCAAATTGAGGATACTGAAGCTTCTGGGAAGACAGAGACAGTGAGAGGCAAAGAGGGTAGGGAAGGGATTCAGAGGGTGGAGAGCAGAAGAGGAGGTCAATCTTTCCACACCATAAAAACACACCATAAAAAAGGAGGACAGCAGAGTGGGATGTTGCCAATATGCAGGTAAAGTACTTCCTGAAGACCGATAAGGCTGTAAAGGTTATCTTTTCTATGGATCTCTTTCCTAAGTAGAAATATGGACTCTTTTCACACTGCTGCTATGCAAAGAAGAGAAAAATCTTTCCCTAAGAAGAACATGTGAATTTCTTTTTTTTTTTGTCTGTCTGTCTGTCTTTTCTGTATATCAGAGCTTTCCAGACTTTTCATGCATGTATTACTTTGCGACACAGTAATTCAGTAAGTGGAAGCAGCCACTCCACCTGCACCTGGCTCACCGCCACCACCCTCACTGGGGTCTTCCTTGGCCCAGGGTGGTGGCAGTGGTGGGAGAGGCAGCCCCTCCACTCAGATGGCAGCAGCAGAGGCAGCCCCTTCACCTGTTATGTTCGCAAGACACACCTACGCACTGCAGCCGACACATTAATGTGTCATGACACACAGTTTGGAAAGCTCTGCTGTATATGTTTGCTAGTTCAATTTATATAGTTATCAACTATGTAGATGAGGTAGCAGTTTTTCCATTTTTGTGTAAAGTATAATGTAAGTTCTGTTTATTTTATTGTTTTACAATTCAATACTTTTTTTTGTAAATATTTCTTGTCCCAATACCATTTTTCTCTCCTGTCTCTTCTTCCTTGCTTGACTTTTAATAATGAAAATATTTTTTAAAAAGATGTGGAGTCTTATCTTCAGAATAGATTCAGTGCTTTGGATAGCTCCTTTAAAATTCAGACTGAAACTTGGAGCAGATTCACCACCCAAGCAACATGGGACCCACCAAACGTCACCAAAGTTACACTAGCTACATGATGTATGTGCCTCTTTTGTATGTTGTCATGTCGATGTAGTGGAATTATTTCTAGGTTTTCTGTCTTGATCAGTAAGCTGATATGAATGAAAAGCAGTTTTATGGTGAAGGGTCTTAGAGCCATGCCCTATGAGGAGTGGCTTAGGGAGCTGGGTATGTTTAGTCTGCAGAAGAGAAGGTTAAAAGAGGACATGATAGCCATGTTTAAGTATTTGAAGGGATGTCATGTTGAGGAGGGAGCAGGCTTGTTTACAGCTGCTCCAGGGACTAGGACAAGGAGCAAGGGATTCAAACTACAGGAAAAGAGATTCCACTTAAATCTCAGGAAGAACTTCCTGATGGTCAGAGCTGTTCAGCAGTGGAATATGCTGCCTCGGAGTGTGGTGGAGTCTCCTTCTTTGGAGGTTTTTAAACAGAGACTGGATGGCCATCTGCTGGGAGTGCTTTGATGTGTGTTCCTGCATAGCAGGGCCTTGGACTGGATGGCCCCTGTGGTCTCTTCCTGCTCTATGATTCTATGAAAAAAAAAATCTTTTCAAGAAGCAGAACCTTAACACTTCAGGAGAACAAGTTGTCGGTGTTCTCTGGCCAAAATGACAGATTCTGCTGTTCAATATGATCTTTAGTTCTGGATTGGGCGAAGTAATACTGTGTTTAGCCAGTGATTTTAGCAAAAGCAGGTGGTCATAAGCAGGAAATTTGGGTTTCAGGATCCCAGGAATGAATGTGCATCCTTCCAAAACCAGCAAAAGCAAAAGAACAGCAGAAGAGTAACCTGGGAAGCAAAACCATGAGTAAGGCAAGACCACTAGGCACTGTTCCTGCTTCCTTTCCTCATCCAGTTCCCAGTTTCCTTTCAATTGTGAATGTAAAATGATAGCAAGGCCAAGGAAGTGAGTGTGTGTATGTATGTAGGCTGGTGCTGATCATCTTGTCATTGTGGCCACAAGGGAGGGAAAATAGTCATCTACCAGGTTCAGTTTGGCTGCATAGGTGAGTGTCAAACTACTCAACAAAAAAGCAGTAGCAAGGTGCTGTGAAAACCAGTAACATCAGAGTGATCTGCTTAGTCAGTAGGGCTGTTTATGCTTTTGTGAAGTACAAGAGTGTCCTGGTTTGGAGGAAGCAACCACTGATATAATGGCTTTCCAGATTCCCAAGAGAGATCTATCAATAATGGTGGAGCTTGGGGGTTATGTTTGTTTATCTCAGTTATGTGTTGCATACCCAGCTACTTTCCTGCTAATTCCTTTCAAGATTCTCCAGTACCACTTGATTTCATGGACTGCAGCTCTTGGTCCTTGCCAGATGAGTCTTTAAGCCCCCTTGTGAATCAGGGCAGTGACCTTGTTGACTGAGAGCTATTGACAGTTGTAGACCAACAGTAACTTGACAACAATATCTTGTAGGAACTTGTTGTGTTTGGTAACATACATTCCTTCTTCAGAGGCTATTCTTTAAAGAGTCTTTTAAGATTTCTGGCTCATTATTGCAGCTAGGCCTTTCACTTTCTGGGCCACCTTTTATCCTGTCTTTCAGCAAAGAGTCATCATGGCCAATTTTCCATGAGATGGATTCCAAGCTGAACTGCATGTCCAAAAAACATGTCCAACACACACGGAAAGAGAGAGTGAGAGAGAAAGTATGGCTAGGAGGCAACATAGCCTGCCAGTTTTCTGTCATAGTCCAGGAATGTCTGCAACCGTTGCACCAGCCAGCACTAATAAAAGGGTTTCTCAGCTTCTCCTAACTCACTGTTTCTTTGTGGTTCCCATGCCCAAGATATAGGTTGGTTATCTTTTCTGGATAGGGTTGCACTCCCTCTGATAGAGCAGTGCATACTTGGAGATGGTGGTGGCCCAGGAACCATTTTTGATACTGGAGGGAGAGCTAACCACAGGAATTAGAAATGCATTTTACTAGCTTTGGCTGGTACATCAGTTGCAGTCAATACTTGACTGAGCTAATTTTGCCACAGTGGCCAGGCTGGTGGTAACTCCAAGAATGATTCATGCAATGTATTCTATGTGGAGCTACTCTTAGGCCATTTCCTCACTACACTGTTATAATGCTATCATTCCACTTTCAACACCCTGTTGAATTCTGGGGTTTGTAGTTAACTGAGGCCAAAGAGCTCTCAAGAATTCTAAATATTCCCTCCTAATCTATAAACCCCAGGATTCCATAGGATGTTGAAAGTGGAATAATAGCACTAGAACAGTGTAGTGAGAAATGGCCTTAGTCTTTATCTGGAGGCTTCAGTGAATGCAGAACACAGTGGCTAGGCTGGTGACTGAAGTGGCCTGTTGTCAGCAGGTAACACTCCATTGGCCTTCCCATTTATTTTCAAGCAATGGGAAGGAAAGAGCTCTTTCTTAAAAACATTTTTTAGTTTTTACTCAAGTTTTCAATAATAAACATACACAAGAGCAAGAATTTCACAGCCTCTAGCATGTTGCTTACATAATTGTGAGTTATTATTTTAACTGTTTCTCATAATTGCATAGGAAATGCTTCTTGTCATTAGTATCTATTTTGATGATTTAAAATATAATGCAGTACTCTGTATCTGAACCTGTTTTGCCAGAATTCTAGTTGTTGTTCTCGTAGACTCTGCATGGCAATAAAGTCCATAAAGTAAAGAAGAAACGGTAACCAAGTTATCTCAATTGCACTTGCCTTTATTTTTATTTCCCCCAGCTAATTTGATCCTATAGGTCAGCTTCTCAGCCAGAGCTAGAAATCATACTTTCTCTGACCATTTTTGAAGTGAGAGATTATGAATGTCTTTCCACTTTTGAGCACTCAGTGCTCCAGCTGCATCTAGTGATATTCCAACGAAGGCTTTGTCTTTTAAATTTTCATGGAGAACAACAGTACACTGCTTTATGTTGAATAATCTGATTGCTCATACTTGCTAGTCAAGGCAGTATGTCATATCCAAATTTTTAGACGTTTGGGCATCTTAGCCAAAGGCGTTCTAATGATCCAACCTCACTACATCCTTGCCAAACAAATATTAGATAATTCAGTGGAAGGAAAATAGCTCTTATAACTAAAACTTTCCTCCCTTGCTTCTGTCTTGTGAACAGGAGCCCAGAAAGGTACTGCATATTGGGCACTGAAAACAATGGGAAGAAAGTGTTTCTGCTAGCCCTATCTTCTATACCCTCCAACTGCCCCAGTTTGGAAGGGACATCCCACTTTTTCAGCTGCTTTTAAAATGTCTTGCTTTCTCTCTCCCTTTTCGCCCTTTCCCCTCATTTGCTGCAAACTGAGTTCATATGTAAAAAGAAGTTTGCACTCAACTCAGCTGGGGGAGAGGAAGGAGATGAATCTTGCCCTTTCCAATAGACTCAGGCAAAAGCAAACTGCTACAGGCTCTCCTTGCTTTTGTATTCTTCCTCATTAATAATGTTTGCCATCTTGACCACTCTCTAATCTTGTTCAGCCACATGTGTCCCAGTTTTCATCAATAAAATGTTGGATGATATGGTGGCCTATGACATTGATGGCTTAGAACCTTGATGATCTTGATGGTATCTCATAAATGATATGGTGCTCCAGTTCACACATCTTTTACTCACCCAATATTAGAACTCTGATGTGTGTGAATTAATAGTAGCAGAACTTTTATCAAAGACTACAGTGGAAATTGGGGATGGGGAGACAAGTTATCTGAAGGTGGATCTCTTCTCCCTTTCTCTCATTTCAGATTAAGATGATCTTTCTTTCTTTCTTTCTTTCTTTCTTTCTTTCTTTCTTTCCTTCCTTCCTTCCTTCCTTCCTTCCTTCCTTCCTTCCTTCCTTCCTTCCTTCCTTCCCTACCTTTCTTCCAACATGGGATTTGAGATGTTGTGCATCCTCTTAAAAATGCAATGCAACTTAAAAAAAATCTTAGTACAAAAATACTAAATTACAGGGATCTACTCCATAACTCCGAAGAAGCTATTGTAGGTTTTGCACTTAGAAGTGCAAAACCATAGGTGTCTCCTATTTCTAGACATGGATGGTATGGAATTTTTTAAAGAAACATTTTACTAGTTTTTTCTGGCATTACCCATGGCCATCCTCGTAGAAAGGAGTCTGGTTTGGGAAGGAATTTCCAAACCAGAAGGACTAATTTTTCAAAAACTTGTTTGATTGACGTGTTTCTCAGACTCTTATGATGAAGACCTATTTAATTATCAATGCCTCACAGGATCTCGGAAATTCTGTAGATTACTGAATTCCCCAGGGGCTATTTTTCTTTGTTTGGTTCGTTAACTCTTAACAGCAGTTACACAAATATATTCTACATCCTGATGAGCAATTAATTGCGGTATGATTTTTATCAAGGCTTTCACATTTCTACATTTCCATTTAACTGTGGCTCCATTGCAATCAATAAAACATGTAGTCCTTAACACAGTAGTTACTCCTCTCACCAACTTTGAATTTATGGAGGGTTTATTTAACAGCATTTTCAAAAGGGTCCCATTCTCAGAGAGCTAGTTCATGGTTTTTTCCCCCTGAGCTACATATGCAAAAAGTTCAAGCACAGCAAGAGAGAAAAGGCAGTTTTATGAAAAGCAAATTAAAATATAATTTTGCACATTTATTTATTCACTAACTGTTCTGATTTGTTATGTTGAGTAGCAGAGTTCATTTCATAATGATAGCAATGGGAAACATGTTGCCCAAAATTTTACCTTTGGGAGATGTTTCGTAAAGTTCTACAAGTTTCTTAAAGTTTTGCAATAATTTCTGAACCCCAACAACTTTTCCTCTTACCCCCAACTGACCTTTCAAGTTACTCCAGCCCACCACCACCATTTTAGTGGTTTGGACAGAGAGATGCATCCTCCAGGACCTCCCTAGGGTCCTCCAGAAGTTTCAGTGATGATGTTATTACTGTATCTGCAGCTATAGGAACAAAGCTGGAAGCCTATCTGCAACCCTCCACTCTCCACCAGGCTGAGCACATGGATTCATGCCTCAGCAGACAATGGCCCTTTCCGCACAAGGCGAGTGAATCGCTCCGTGCCGTTACTTACCGGCTCTTCTTGGGTCTGAAGTAATGCGACTTTCCTTTGAGCCCTTCTGCAGGGCGAACCGGAGCAATGTGAGGTCTGTAGATCCACATTGCTCTGGCTCAAAATGGCGGCTTCCAGTGTCTTCATGGGAGTGGACCAAGTGCTGATGCTGGCCACGCCCACAGCCCACCCTCCGCTGATCACAGGTTCGCACTGGTGTGAGCCTGCGCATCTGCACAGGTAAGTAGGAATGCAATGGCGCGTTCCAGAAAATATAAAGACTGGATTTTTCTGGTCTTTACTTAGCGCGCTGGAGGACACTTGGGGGCAGGTTGGTTCGGACTAAAGTGCAGAACTAAGTTAAATAGTCCACACCTAGTCCGATCCAAGGTGCAGATGACCTCCGTGCCAGGACGCCTCGGCCCGTTTGAACTGCCTCGTGCAGAAAGGGCCTAAAAGGTAGCTTTTCAGAGTGAGTTTGGTCCTTGCATGGTTGGTAGAGAATTCTGATCTCTACAACAACCAAAAAACGAACTACTCAATAGTGAGTTGGAGTTAAGTAACTCAGCAACAGGGTGTTAGCTCTTATTGAAAATATTGTTAAAAGAAGACAAAAAGAGAGCACCACCATCAGCAACAGTAACACCATTAAAAATACCATCAAACAGACATGATAATATGGGATGTTCAGCTGGAACATAAAAGTAATAAAAGAGGCAGCAAGTGACTCTTTTTCTTTTCCTAAATACATTTTATTTTTAAAGTCATAACTTTATCAATATAGTTCAGATGATGGAAAGGAAATAATGTGCAGTTCATTGGACAATTAACAAAAAACCAGTAACAGTTGATGGAAACAATTGCAGAGACAATAACTACGTTTATCAACCAGGTAAAGTACCTGATACAAATATATTATTAAAACCAGCCTGGTATGCCTTTCCATAGGGATCCGTGCCAAGTTGGAGGAATACATGCTTGCCAAAGACTCTCTCAGTTGACTCAAGAGTCTCGGGGCCTTTCTATACTGTGCAGTTATAGTGCTATTACTCCACTTTCAACATCCTGTGGAATTCTGGGTTTGTTATTTACTGAGGCCAAAGATCTCTCTGGCTGAGAATTCTAGAGGCCTCTCCCTAAACTGCAAACCCCAGAATTCTATAGGATGTTGAAAGAGGAATGATAGCACTATAACAGTGTAGTGCAGAAAGGTCCTCAGTTGAATGTGTAAATGATCTCTGTTTTAAAAGGTGAGCTGTGTTAATATTTGGTGATATGAAAGTTCTGCTTGTGATGATGAATTTATGGACAATTCACACACGCAGATCATCACTTGATGCTGGTAGGCAGTCATATGTGAACCAAACTTAGCCTATACAATATTTCATAGAGTTCTCAGCCTTTATGTGTAAATAACGTTTGCCATCTTGACTACTCCCTAATACTATCATTTAAAGTATATCTAAATTTGTGACTTTGATATTTAGATTTTGGTTCTGCAAACTTTAGTGTTTCTTATGTTGCTGTTAACTGCTATTGAGTCAACTTCAACCTATGGCAATCCTATGCCTGAGAAAGGTCCAAGTCACTCTGTTATCAAGAGCCCTGCTCAGGTCCTGCATACTCAGGACTGAGTCTTTCTCAGTAGAGTAGGAACATGGAGGCAGGGACAGATTCGCCCTGGGCAGCAATGTTTATGGGGCGTCCCAGCCTCTAGCCATGCCCCTGAGCGCCCTGGCCATGCCTCCACACACCACGGCCACACCCCAAACAGTGATCACGCCCCTTGCGCCATAGCCCCTCCCCCCCCGCCCCCCTTGCACACACTCCAAGCTCTACCACTGGTCTTTCTTGATTGAGCCAATCCATCTGTAATGTCATCTTCCTCTTTTCCTACTGTCTTCTACCTTGCCAAGCATCATTGTCTTATGATATCTTCAGCATACAAGTGAAACTGATAGGGTGATAAGATGCAGCCTTGCCTGACCAAGATGCCACAATAGTTTTTTCTCTCTAATCATCCTGAAAAATAGTTTTGAAAATGCATGATTTTTAGATGTTTAGATTTAGATTTTAGATTTTTTCGACTTAGGATCCAAATATTAATTGGAAATCAGCTTAATTTGCCAGTCTTTTCATTTGTGCCATTTAGTAATATGCTTTGCATTATTCATTGAAACCAGACAAAAAAAGCAGTGCCTCTGGAAAAACAATCTTATGATGAAAATATATGGCTAATTCAAAGTTTTTCACATCTGGTTTTATTAAAAGTATCTTCTTTTATCTGCAATTTCTTTTTAATTTTTTAAAAATCTGACCTGCATTTGCTCTCACTAACAACTGCCTTCACTTGCCCTCAGTGAGACCATCATATAACTAGACGAGATCTGGTGGTTGCCGTGTGGTGATTTCATCCCATTCATTGCCTGGGAACACTGCTGTGACAAATCCAGGATAGAGCAAGACACAGCAAGGCAAACAGCCAAAGGGAACAAGGACACCAGAGGGGATTTAGGGTTTTGGTTTTATCTAGGCAATTAACAAAGCATCAGTGCAATGCTTTAATCTCGAGCATAAGCATATTGCTGGGTACAAAAATGCTCCATGTTCACAGGATCAATTGTGGGTGCAAAATCAAGGATATTCCATAGCACCTGGATACTTAATACCCAAACCTGAAAAACCAGAAGATATGTGTGCACACAAAACGGAACAATTGTTTGAAGTAGCTGTCAACTGTCTTTGTTTGTAAAAATAAAAATTGTAACCAGTACAAATGCAATAGATTTCTTGGGAAGTTTTTTTTATCTCCCTTTATCCCATATTTTTTGTCTGTTTTTTTTTTTTTAACTGTTTATGTCAGGTAGCTGAAACTCATGGACAGCTCTTCATAATATTGTCAAAAATGCCTACCTTGAAGATCTAGTTCTATATAAATTCTGCAATACAACATGATTCTGGAGAGCTAAAATGTCCCATCTGTTGGGCTGAGGATTAAAGGTGAATATTTGAATAATATCAATATTTAAAAAAAAAAGAAAGAAAAATTTTAAATTGAAAATCTATCCTCCTGGAGAAAAAAAACCTTGACACAGGCCTATAGTGAATAAAGTATTACAGGATATATGTATATTAATGTGTAGGAAGAAATTCACATACAGAGAGAGAGAGAGAGAAAGAAGAGGAGAAAGAAAGGAAGAAAAGGATGAAATCATACATTGATTGGCTATACCATTGTTTGGTGATGATGGTGGTGGTTATGTGCCCTCCGAGTTATAGTGACCCTATCTTAGGATTTTCTTGACAAGATTGATCCATAGTTGGTTTGCCATTGCCTTCCTCTAAGGCTGTGACAGATGATGGCTCTGAGGTTGATGAGCAATTGATTGTGCCAGAAACAGAGCCAGTGGTAGACCAAAGTATCTTGGAAACACCCCCGTCAGCTGAAAGACAAGCTGAGACAGAGTTGCTGCAACCACTGCCAATGGGAGAGGGGACCAGCAATGATTTAGAAGAATTAGATTCACCTTTGCCCCCCCCCCCAGGTCCCAATGATGGAGGAGACAGAAATGAACAGCTCAGAGGGAAACTGTTTGGGCAAGATTGAGTAAACAGAACAATGATGAGTAACACCTGTTTTTGTCAGCATATAAGCCAGTCAGCATGGCTTGCTATTTGCTTATAGCAAATCACTACTCATGCCCATGAACCTTGTGTTCTGGCCCTCATGACCCTTTTAGACTGAACTTCAGCATTCTGGACCTTTTGGATTTGACCTTGACTTCAGCTCAGCTCAGCATTTCTCCTTGATTGTTTGCACTGGACACTCCTCACTGCCTCCTCCTCTTGGGCAAGTACTATTGCCTTCCTTCCCTTGCTAGCAGAAAGGCACGGGCAGGGAGTTGAACTCTGATGAAGGCTGAGGAAGTGTGGCTTGCCAAAGGTTGCCCAGTGTGTTTCCATGGCTAAGCAGGGATTCAAATCTTAGCCTCCCAGAGTCCTAGTCAGGCACTTGAACCACTAAACGAAGCTGGGTCTATACAGTTCTTATATGTGTCTAGAAATACCTCAAGTAAGTTTAATTGTGTTCAGTTGGAGTTACACCTAAGCAAGCGTAAGAGCACAAACCAACATAAATCTACTTATTATGCCCAACTAATGTTGTACGAGATTATAGGAGTAAACTGCGATTGACCCCCAAAGCTAATTTTTTCAGCCCCAGGCTTTCACAGAGCACCCATATGCCCAAAATTATATGGGAAGAAGGTTTCTTTGCATAAAACAAGTTGTCCCCTGATATTGTTGTTAACTGCCATCAGATCAACCCTGGCCTATGGCAACCCTATGGATGAGAAACCTCCTACCCACTCTATCATCAACTGGCCAGCTCCGATCTTGCAGATTCAGGGATGCGTCTTCCTTGATTGAGTCTATCCATCTGTAATGTGGTCTTCCTGTTTTCCTACTGCCTTCTGTCTAAGCAAGCACTATTGTCTTTTCTAGTGAGTCATGTTTGCTGCCCCTTACCCCTGCCCAAAAATCTAAAACCTCAAAAATTAAAAATTATGTGGTTGGACTTGATGGGCCTTGTGGTCTCTTCCAACACTGTTATTCTAAAACAGGGAACTGATTTCTGACCACTTCCATCTTTCAATTTTAATTTTTCACATATTTGACTTTTTGATGTTGCCCAGACTGGAAAGGTACTGTGCTGACCTAAACTGCTCACCAGAGTTGCATTAATTTTCACTTCCTGGTCAAGCGGATTTGTGTCTGGTATTTCTAGGTCATGGCAAACTGGCTCCAGAGTTCCCCAAGTCCCCAAGTCCCACATTCACCTGTGCCCAAACCACCAGCAACAACTAATCCAGACCACTGTGATTCCACATTTTCATTTGATGCTGTCACCATGCTGGGAAAGGAACTTCTTTTTTTCAAGGATAGATAACATTTCCAGGTTATGAAACCTGCCAGTGGTTGGTAGTTTGCCTTTGTCTGCTGGCTGGTTCAAAATCAGCTTCTATATATGCTAACTAAATATGGCAATTTAGTTCAGACACCATTTTCTGGGAGGAAACAGCCAGCTCCACATCTTTATGATACAACCACATTGCTCCACATGTAGCTCTCGGTTCTGAAGAACTCCACTCATTTGAGTCTTCCCTTTATGTGCTTCCTGATTTGGAATGACTCTGTTCTTTTGCCAAATGGGTAATTAGCTCATGTCTAGCAGAGAGTAGGCATGAGACAGCAACAATATATAACCAGCGTTGCCTGGGATTTTATTTTCTCATAGGTAATACTTGTTAGAAATACCTTAAGAATTACTTCACCTTACTTTATTGAAATACACAGATTTGAGATCTTATGTCTCTAATTCCCCGAACTGTACTGTTGAGTACCTGTAACTTTTCCCCATTTTCCCCAATCCAACCTGTATTCAGAGTTAACATACCAGAGGTTGGTTTCCTGAGGAAATACACTTCCCTTCTTCTTGCTGCTGGGCCTTGTCTCCATAGCAACTGGCCTGAGACCCAAGAGTGCTCCAGATGAGAATTCTAAAGGCCTCTCCCTGAATTGCCAACCCTAGGATTCCATAGAATCTTCACAACCAGCCAATCATATGAGGTCTTCCTGCTTCACACAACTAATCATATGAGGTCTTTGCCTGCCTGATGCAGACAAACAGACAAACTCACAAACTTTGACTTTTGCATAGTAGAAGATGTAGCAAGAAACGCCAGATGTCCAAGCTGAATTCAGGAAAGGAAGCAGCATTAATGATCATATTGCAAACATACTTTGGATAATGGAGCCCATCAAAAAATTTCAAAAGAAAATCAACCTGTGCTTTATAGATTACAGCAAAGTCTTTGACTGTATAGATTATGAAAAACTTTGGATCACTCTCAAAGAAAAAGATGTGCCAGAACACTTGATTGTCCCATGTGTGACTTGTACTCAGGACAAAAAGCTACCATCAGGACAAATTGGACTGTTTCAAATTGGCAAGAGGGTCAAACAAGCCTTCATTTTACCATCCTATCTCTTTAACTTGTATACTGAACATATCATACATAAAGCAGGATCAGACTCAGAGGAAGGAGGTGTGAAAATTGGAGAAAGGAACATCAACCATTTAAGATGTGCACATGACACCATACTGCTAGCAGAAAACAGCAATGGCTTGGGGTGATTATTGATAAAAATCAAGGCAGAAAGTGCAAAGACACGTTTATAGTGGAATGTTAAGAAAAAAAAAGATCATAGATCATTTATGTAACTTTAAAGGAGACAAGGAAAACATTGAAATAGTTCAAAATTTTCCATACCTTGGCACAGTCATTAATCAGAATGGAGGCTGCAGTCAAAAAATTAGAAGAATGCTAGGGCCCTTCTCGCATGGCATTTTCCATGTGAAAGGGTACCTGGAGCGTCGTGCAATTGTGAGGAGCAATCTGCACAATGCACTTGCAATTGCGCGATGCTCCCGGGGCCGGGAGGCACCGATCACGCACCTTTTCATTTTTGGCTAGAAGCTGAAAATGGTGCGTAATCGCACATTACTCCCAGGCCCCATGTGCACTTACCTGCCGTGTGGAGCCTCTGGAGCCACACCAGTTGTGCTTCCTGCCCCTGTGCAGCCTGGGAAACTCCCCAGGCTGTGCTGCAGAAGGAAGAGGCGTGGCTCTCATGCAAGCAGGCAGCTTGTGTGGAGCTGAAGCAGCAGGGACGCGAGAGCCTCTCGCCGGAGGCTGCTCATGCAATCTCTGCACCCCAGCGCCGGAAGAAGGTAAAGTGCGGAAAGGGCCTAGGATTTGCAAGAGCAGCTATGAAGGAATTAGATAAAATCCTGTAATGTAAAGATATATAATTGAATACTAAAGTCAGGAATCTCCATGCGATTGTATTTCCTATTTATATATATGGTTGTGAAAGCTGGACAGTGAAGAAAGCTGATAGGAAAAAAATTAACTCATCTGAAGTGTGGTGCTAGAGAATAGAGAATACAATGGTTCCTAGAGCAAATCAAGTCTGAATTCTCCCTAGAAGGCAGCATGACTAAACTGAAACTATTGTATTTTGGTCATATCATGAGAGGGTATGACTTACTATAGGAGAATAGTGCCTGGTAAGTTAGGAGGCATTAAGAAAAGAGGAAGACTGCATTGCATATGGATAGATTCAATCAAGGAAGACACCTTCCTGAATCAGCAAGACCTGAGCAGGGCTGTCGGTGATAAGGTGAGTCAAAGGTCTTTCATTCATAGGATCACCATAAGTTCAAATCATCTTGATGGCAGTGAACAACAACAAGTATGGTCTCTGTAACCTGCCCCAGGTAACAGACCTTTCTATACTTCTTGTTCACTTCATCTCTATACTTTCATTTCCCCTTTTTTGGGGTTATTCTGGGCCAAAAATAAATGCAAGGTTAGGAGATATGTTGAAATAGCTCTTACTTCCTCTAAGGGGCATGTACAGGATTTCCAGTGTGCCATTTTTTAAAAAAAGAAAGGCAAACCTTCAAACTGTCCTGGTTTGTCAGGGACAGTCCTGATTAATCTCCTGCTCTCCCACTCTTTCAACTCCCTTTAAAATGTCCTAGTTTCTCTCTCTTTTTCCCATTTCCTCCTTTTGTCCTCAGCTTACTTCAATAGCTGCAAACTTAGGGCCTTATCACACTACACTGTTATAGCACTATTATTCCACTTTAATTGCTATGACAGTATTGCATGGAATCATGGGATTTGCAGTTTAGGGAGAGGCATTTAGAATTCTCAGCCAGACAGCTCCAGTGCCTCACCAAACTACAAACCCCAGAATTCCACAGGATGCAACCAGGGCTGTTAAAGTGGAATAATAGGGCTATAACAGTGTAGTGTGATAGGGACCTTAGTTAAAAGTACAAAAGTAGTTGCACTCTATTAACTCAGCAGGAAAAAGAGGAAGGGATGGAATCTTGCCCTTCTCAGTAGCTGTAGGCAAAAGCAAACTGGTGCAGCCTTTCTTAGCTTGTCTGTTTTTCATTAATATTTTTCATCATCTTAACTATAGTCTGATGCTGCTTGGCTACAGGTGTCTCAGTTTTCATCTGCGAAATGTTGGAAGTTATGGAAAGTGCATTTTTTTTCTAATTTGGAGGGGTACTGGGAGCCCCTGTGGGTTTCACTATGGCCTTAAGGGCTGCTTCCAGCCTTCTACACAATATTTCACCCACCCCAGCTCCATATACATTCGGTGTATGTAAGAGATATCCAGTACTAGTTGGTTTGTGCAGCAAATAGTTCTTTTCCAGTGCTGTGCATTTTCCTATTTCGGAGGGATGGGGGTGGCAGTTTGTGAAATGCACAACTCTTCCCCAAGAGCAACAAATAGTGTGGTGGATCTTAACATCTTAGGGCAAGGAGAAAAATATGCAGTTTCACTTTCTTGAACTACAAAAGGTTGGCTCTAATCAGGATATACATCCCTAAATTGGGTGGGGGCCAGTTGCAAACTAGATTAAAGTGGTATTAAAGCCCCATCCCCTTAAGGCATGGTCTAGATGTCATTTAGGCCCCCACATACTAGATATTTCTTCAAGATAAATCAACCATGTAGGGGGAAAAAGCCAAAAAAAAAAGTAAATAAAAAAAGTCACACCCAGCTTGACCTAGATACTGAGTCAGACTCTTTCTCTTAAAAGAAATGCTTAAACTCTGTGTGTTATTGCACATTAAAATTTTAATCCTTCCTATCACACCCTAGTTAAAAGGAAAGCTCAGTCATCAGCTAGTTTCTCATTTATCATCATTACGTAGACAGACCCAGTAGCACATAGATAATGATACAAAATAAATACATCAGAAAAGAATAATCGCCCACTGAACTAAATGGAGAACTAGGGACTCCCATGATAAGCTTCACTTTAACTTGACTTTAACTTCAGTGGAGCAATGACCCTGTGGAGGATATCATGTTACTGTGATTAAAGCTTGGAAAACTGGCGATTCTTGCCCTTAGCCAGGTCAAACAAGTGCATAGTCTCACACTCATCCAAACCAATACAAAAGAGAGTGAATATTAAAAAGTGGTATAGAAGAACTTTGCTGGGTCTAGATAAAGGGCTATCTAATCCAGTATTCTGTTTCTCCAAGTGGCTTGTTGTTGGGATGCCCTTAAGCAGGAGCCCTTTCAGGCTATACGATTGTAGCATTATATATAGCTTTATAGTGCTATGATTCTACTTTAACTGGCATAGCAACATCCTATTGAATCCTAGGATTTGTAGACTGGGGATGCACTGAAGTCCTCTGGGTAAGAATTTTAAATACCTCTCTCAAAACAGCAGACCCCAGGATTCCATAGGATGCTGCCATGACTGTTAAAGTGGAATAATAGCACTATAATTCTATAGTATGAAAGGGCCCTACAATAAGAAGGAAATAGCTAGCGGCCACATAGAATTTCATTCCAGTTTATTTGTTTATCAAAATTTAACAAAAGCCACTTCCACGTTACACAGTTATAGTGCTTTTATTCCACTTTCAACATCCTGTGGAATCCTGAGCTTTGTAGTTTAGAGAGCAGCATTCAGAATTCTCAGCTAGAGAGCTCTTTGGCCTCAGTAAACTACAAACCCCAAAATTCCACAGGATGCTGAAAGTGGAATAATAGCACTATAACAGTGTAGGGCGGAAATGGACAAAATCAATAAAATGGGAATGTGGGAGAAAATGAAATGGACAGATTTGCCCATCACTAGCAAATCCCTCTTCCGCTGTTGTTCTTCAGAAACTGTGTGCCAAAACATAGTGTATCCAATCCTAGAGGCAATATATATATACACATACACCATAACTATTACCTCTTGATAGTCTTATCTTCCATGAATTTATCCAGTTTCCTTTTAAATCCATCTAACAGTGCAATCTAGTTCAAAGATGTGCCAGCCCTTCTACAGTGGTGTTTATGTGCACCTTCTTGGGGGTTGCTCCTACGCTCTGGGAATCCCTTCTGAGAGAGAGTAGAATGGTTCATCCTAATTCATCTTCTGACAACAGACAAAGACTACCCAGTAAACAAACAAGCAAACAAACAAGCAAATTCTAGAATTTCCAGACACCTGTCTGGCCATTTCTGCACTAGACTGTTATAGTGGTATCATCCCACTTTCAACATCCTATGAACCCTGGGGTTTGCAGTTTAGGGAGGGGCCTTTGAGGTCCCTCCCTAAACTGCAAACCTCAGGATCCATAGGATGTTGAAAGTGGAATGATAGCACTGTAACAGTTTAGTGTGGAAATGGCCTCTGACAGAAAAACTCAGTTTTATACCTGTAGCCCACAGAATGTGACAATGTTTATGCACAGGTATGGCTAGGAAGTACTAAAAATAGTTCGGGTCTAAAGCACACATAGCATTTGATTTTCAGGAATATCTCACAAGAATAAAGCTCTTTAATTCCTAACCAGAACACAATGCTGGAGAGAAAATGGCATCAGGGAAGTAACCTTCACTTGCTATCGTTCGTTTCAACTTTGTTTTTGATTCTTCAAATACCACTTATTGCACCTTGTTAGCTTCCTTCTAAAAAGCTTTGATATTTTTGTAGGCAACTTCCCAACTTCGCTTTGATTTTGTGTCTGCTGGCTCCTTGTTTTAGCTTTACTATTTTAAATTGGTGTCGATAGTGAAGGAGGTCAAAAGGAGTTAACTCCCTTCTGCTACACTGCTGATAATTTTGTGGAACTCTTAAGTGTCCTGGCTATAAACGGAATGCTCACAAGACAAGCTGGCGGGGAAAAAGGGAATCTCTTCACCTCCTGTGCTCAATTTACCACAGGGGAAAAAAAACAGCAAAAATTCCTGCCTTTTCCCTACTAAGGTTTTGGGACCCAATGAAAGCCAGGCTTCAGTTTGTCACAACTTTCTTGAGTGGTCGATAGAATCTCCTTGGAGAAGGCTTGAACTTTATTCAAATGTTGAGGTTCCTGTGTTGACAACAGATTTAGCAACAGAAATAGTCAAAGCTGAAGGCTTTTTAAAGACAACGCCACCCTCAGTAAATAGTTGTGAGGAGATCACATGCAACTACAAGCACATGGATCAAATTCCTTTAGAGCAAAGTGACTCCCCGGTAAAATCTGATTTGGTTGTTGAGTTTCTTAAAAATAAGCTGTACAAGACCTGTATAGAAGGGCATTTGGATATATTAACAGAGCTTTTTGGTAAATATTCTGAAGAAATTAAAGATCTGAAGCCAATTAAGAACTTCCTGTCAGAATGCTATGCACTCTTGGTCACCTTGGTAGAAATGCATATAAGAGATGAGGAAACAGCTACCCCACCTATACAAATTAGTTTATGTAACAATGGCACAAATACAGACTTTTCTAAGCCTGATTCTAAGAAAACAGTTAAAACTAAAAAGAAATCAAGCTGCAAGATACAAAAGAAAAAGAAGAAGATCAAAACAAACTCCAAAGTTAAAAATAACAAAAAAAAATTGAATTTTAAGAAACTTTTTAAACTTTTAGGAGTTTAGAGCAAGAAATGTTCTAAAATGTGCCAAAAAACCCCCATAAAAGCAAAAATTATAAAAGCAAAAAAGAAGATTCCTCTCATACTACTACTCAATACAGAGGCCTGAACAATGCAGAGAATCATATACTCAAGAATTTATCTAACGACCCAAAATCTCCTTTAAACTTAATTCAAGACTTTTGGCATCATGTACTCATCGAGAGCCGGGCACAACTTTCTAAGCCTCACAAACCAGATAATTATGAAATTAAACAAGCTCCACATAGTTGGAATCTTGTTCTAGAACACTCGAAGCTGGTTTTTGTAAATTATCCAAACCCAAGAAGTCTGCTATCACAGCTTCAACGCAAAATGCATTTTATGCATCTAATTGGAGAGGAAATATTCCTGACCATCAATATAGAGAACATCTTGAACGTAGAATATCTTTTTTATAATCAATACCAAGCTCATGCAGTTATAACCTTTAAGAATCAACAGATCACTAGTGAAATTTATAGGAAAACAAACTTGCAGAAATTGGCATAGAAGTATGTCGATACTTCAGGAACAAGACTATCATGGCTCTCCTCCAAAAATGTTTTACAGCCTTTGCAGATCTGTAAAACTGGCACACTGATAAGTTTAGAGAACACCCAGATAAATCAGCCTCTTTTTAATGATAGTAATGCATACAAAAGAATTGAATCTTTTACAACAGAGGAAAAAAGCTTGATTACCTCGTTCTTGGCCCTTCCTTCGGATTCTAAGAGAGAAATCATCACCGGATTAACTGCTCTGCAGGACACTCTTAATGCAATACAGCTATCAGTGGAAACCAGACCAAATCCTGTTATACAGAGTAGTGTATTGGCTAAGAGTGAAAGAGTTGGAAAGAAGCAACAGGAAGGAGGGGATAGCATCTTAAATAAAATCGATGAAAATAGTGAAGAACATTCTCCCACTATTGAATATAATTTTGTTTTGCCAATAAAGTCTTCTATGTCCTCAGATGAGTGGTTACAAAGAAGATTCCTTACCCTGGGTGAACTTGGAAAGCCTGCCCACGTATTTGAAAACCAAATTACTTCTCCCAGCAGAGGCCATTTTAACCCTTCAGCTGGAGGAGGGACTGTTTACCTGGACAAAGAAGGAAAACTTAACAAAATTGTAGAGCTTGATTGACTTATTGAGGAATCTCAACACATCCAAACTTTCTCTTACTTTAACCCAAATGCGATAGGGGACTCTCAAAACTAATTTAGAGTTGAGAATGTTTTTAAAATTTTATCACGGAATGTGGCAGGATGGTCCTCTAAGTTAGCCAACATTCATTTTAAAGATTTTTGTGCAAATTTTGGAATAATTTGCCTTCAAGAAACCTGGGTTACCTCCTCATATTTCCCTGCACTCCCAGGGTATATAGCATACTCTTTCCTGCCCATTAAATCAAAGGCCAAAGGCCGACCACATGGCGGCCTGGCAACTATGGTGTTTGCTGATTCTAATTCAACAATCTCACAAATGAACATTGAAGATTGCAATAATATACTTACCGTTCAAATTGATTGGCCTAGTGGTGTGAAACTCTTTGTGATTAATGTATACTGTCCCTCTTTGAATTCAAAGTATGAGTGTGCTTTTAGATGGATTGATTTAGAGTCAGTTCTTACTTCCCTTTTCAATTTGTATGCAGATTCTTTAATTATAATAGCTGGAGATATGAATGCCAGATTGGGTTCAAATAATTATAAAATAGTCGAAAAATTGGGTTTAGGCCCCGGGGACCTGAACCATTTCCCTATCAGGAATTCAAAGGATCAAGGGATCAACGTGTCTGGCCAATTTCTTTTTTCCCTTATTTTTAAATATCAACTATTCCTGTGTAACGGGACAGTTAGAGATCCTGAGTCAGACCTCTATACATACATAGGTCCTAAAGGGAAAAGTGTGGTTGACTATTTAATTGTCTCACAAGCAACTATTCCATTATTGGAAAATTTTAAAGTCTTGGCCAGACCCAGAGTGACCACATGCCAATCCAATTATCCCTATGCTCCTTGTTTCATTTAATAACATCCCCTGAAAAACCGTTGGTTCATTCGGTAAACCCAGCAAACTCAAGGAGAAAAAAGGGTCTGCTGGAACGAGAAGGTTCAGGATATTATAAACTTTTTTTTTAATGTCCTCAAATATTCTTCTCCTAAGAGACCAACTTTTAACCCTTCTTAAATTAGTCCAAGAAATTAGGCCTTTTGTAGTTAATACTAAATGTAGCCACCCAGGAAAACGATCTAAACACAGCTGGTTTGATTCTCAGTGTGGCACTCAGAAGCATCTTTTAACAAGAGGTATAAAAAAATTAAGACAGGAAGATTCACAAGAAAATTATAGGCTCTATATACACCTTCGTAGGGAGTATAAAAACTTACTTAAGAAAAAGAGCAGGATATATACAGCAGATTTGGATGGAGCTAGCCCAGGCACTTGCAGAAAGGGATTCTACTAAATTCTGGGCCATGGTGGCAAAAGGGACAAGGGGCGTATACGACTCAACTGCCAATCAAATCACCTCTGCTCAATGGCAGGCTCACTTCTTCTCCCTCTTCAACCATACTATCTTTGCGTCCACTCTGAAGCCCTGCTACAGCTTGGTCATCCCTGACTTTTTTGCTGTCCTGAATGGGATCCAGTATCTCCCGATGAAATTAACTCCTATTAATCCTCCCCATTAAAAAAGCACCTGGAGAAGATATGCTCCCTGGAGAACTATTCAAATCAAATCCTGGCTGGTGGTCTCCAATCCTTGCCTCACTTTTCACCTATATTAGCCAACATGGGAAAATTCCTCAGGGGTGGATAGTAAGCATAGTTGTTCCCATTCACAAGAAAGGTTCTAAGGATGACCCAAAAATTTTTAGACCTATTAGTTTATTAAGCATAGTGTCCAAATTATATACTAAGTACTTATTAGATAGGTTGGAGTCGTGGGCTACTGATAACAATATTATTGCAGAAGAACAAGCATACATGAAGGCTTCACGAAGGGCAAATCTACAATCGATCAGTGCTTCATCCTTCACCATGTAATTCAAAAATATTCCCAAAAAGGTAGAAAAGAACTTTTCACTGCTTTTGTGGACCTCAGCTCTGCTTTTGATCTTATTGATAGAAATCACCTTTGGCAAAAGTTAGCTGCCACTAATATTGACAGAAGACTGCTTTTTCTAATCCAGGTGTTACATACGAATATCTCCCTCAGGGTTAGACTTGGAGCAAATGGAATTTTGTCTGGGTAATATCCCTACAGATAGAGGAGTCTTTCAGGGATGCCTTCTGGACCCCTTTTTTTTTAATTTTTATATAAATGATATTGTCAGAGAGATGAGTGGCCCAGAATGTTTTCCAGTTTCCATTCAAGATGTTAAACTCTTGATTCTCCTATATGCCAATGTCATAGTTCTGATCGCTACCACTCTGATTGGGATGTGGAGACTACTAAAGAAGTTAAGTGCTTTTTGTTTAAAAGAGCTATTCATAGTAAATCACACTAAAACCAAAGTGGTGGTTTTTGGGGAAAAAGAAAAAATCACATAGTTGGATACTTAATGGAAATCCCATAGAACAGCAAATTTATTTTAAATATCTGGGTTTGGGTTTTAACTCAAAAATGTGATGGAAAACGCATTTCCAGGCAATCAAGCTGAAAGCCACTCATTCTATTAATTCTCTCCTGAGGTTTCATAAATTTAATGGGGGGGAAATTGGTTGCTCCTACTGTTGAGGTCTTCCAAAAGAAAATTGTCCCCCAATTATTGTATGGTGCGGAGATCTGGGGATATGATAACTCTTTTCCTTTAGAAACTGTTCAGAATGCTTTTTTGAAATCTCTGTTGACCGCCCCAAAAAGGGACCCCTGCTTCTATTTTAAGAGCGGAAACTGGGTTAGACTCTTTACAAGCTGGTGTACAGGTGTCTTTAGCTTTATACTGGCTGAAGCTGGCCAGTATGAATGACAATAGGCTTCCCAGAAAATGCTTTCTAGAGCAATTACAGTCCCCCTTCTAAAATTTGTGGACAAATTCCATAAGGCCTATATTTCTCCATTTTGAGATCAACGTAGAAGCCTTCCCCACCTATTCTTCCAAAAGAATTAAACAACTGGTTAAAAAAAAAATCCTCCTCGCTTCTAAATGGGGTGACCTATATTTGCCCCTCGAACAGCATATTCTTTAAGGTATCCATTGTACAAAACATGTTTTGGAATGGAGCAATATTTTTTAAACCTTACCTTCGCCCCACTTAGAAAAGCATTCACAGCTTTACGTTTTCAGTGTATGCCATCTGCCTATTTGAAGGGAAGATATGATAATATCCCTGTTCACCAAAGACTGCATCTGTGAGAACGGGGATGTAGAGGACATCCAACATTACCTTTTAAATTGTCCCCTATATACATCTCCTAGGAAAAGTTCCTTAACTGCTGCCTTCACTCCTCTCCCCTTTCCAATAACCACCTCCTGAGCAGATTTGTGAACTATTAGCTGATAACGATCCTTATGTCACTGTTATGGTTGCAAATTTTGCTTTACCTGCAAGTAAGATAAGATCTAGATATCAAAACTATTCCCACGAACAATACGGAGGTGATAAAAGTAATTGATCCTGATGTTATAGAATACATAAGTGCAATTTTATATTGTATATTTTATATAGATTTATATACTTTTATATTGAATTTTATATTGGATTACATCATATCATCTTGGAGACATATTCTATATTTTATATATATTTTTTAAATCACTACATTGTTTGTTTATTCCTTATACGTTGTTTTTATATGCTATCTTTTATATGAGTCCATCACCGTTTGTAATGCCTTATTCAGTTATCTAGATGGTTTTTTTGTCTGACTGTGGTGAGTTGCAATGGCTTTTAGCTGAGCAATAAAGATTCATTCATTCACAAGAATAAAGAAGCTCTTGGTGTCAGTAGTGATACTGAGTCAGAGGAAGTAAAGAAAAAAAAGACAACTGTTTCAACATTTCTTGACTTTTTGTGTGGCTTTTATTGTTGTTTTTAGTCTCTAGCCTTATCACAGTGGCTTGGTGTTCACCTCAGCTCCCCTTTCCTCGCACTGATGCTTTTTTGGTGGAAGAAAATGGATGCCAATGAATTTATCATCTCACCAGAAAATATGTCCTTTCTCCAGAGAATTCCCATCCATCCATCCACTTCACCTCCTGCATGCCCCCAAATACCAGAGCGGCATATATATAATTTGTTTATACCATCTTTGTAACCTTCCAGTATTGCACAATGTAAACATTTCTGGCTGTCTGGTTCATTCAAGATAAGGCTAACTGGCAGAGCTGGCCCTGTCACTGGACAGAATGAGGAGGTCATCTCAGGTAGCAGATGCTGAGAGAGGACAACAGACAGAGGCCGGAGCTGTATATTGCAGATCAATGGCCTTGCAGCCCTCCAGCTTGCCTGTGACCTCAGATGTGGCCACAAGCCTGGTTTCCCCGAGTTGTCGTCCAACAATTAAACCACTACACTGTGCTGGATCTAAGGGGGGGAAATGTATTTTGAAAAAATAGCACATAGAATTGAATGGCTTTTTGACATCACAAAATATAGCAGTATGATTCCATTTTAATGACCGTGGTTCCACTCCAGGGAATCCTACGATTTGCAGTTTAGGTACATGTATTTAGAATTCTACAGCCACACCAAACTACAGAGCCCACGAATTCATAGAATGCAGCCATCAGTGTCAAAGTGGAATCACAGTGTTATGACTGTGTAGTGTGAAAGGGCCTGGCGACAGGAAAATTATACTTCTTCTGAAACTTCCTACCTGATACAACTGCTTCCATCTGATTCATGACAAGGCCAGCCCTGTTGGAGGTATATGTATAAACAGCAACCCACACAGTCAAAGTACACAGATAGTGCAAGTAAACAGGAAGTGAACACTTCATCTATCAGTCTATAAATGTCTTGTAACAGTCTAATTTCTTTCCTCCAGACACACATGAAAGGGAAATCTTAGATGGTCAACAGGTAGGTTAGAATCATAGGTGATTTCCCTGTTTAATTGCTGCACCCAAGAATAGGTGAAACTAATTAAATAACCCATGGGAGCTACAGTCCAACAATATCCAGAGGACAATATTCCCCATCCCAACAGTTCATTATAGCAGCAGAGCAATTTCACAAACCAGTTTTGTGGGTATCTGTTCTGGTGTAATCACATTTAACATTTAACTTTGATTTATTTTATTTTATTTTTCTCATTACTTTAGAAAGACACAGTCCTCAAGTTCTGGTTTAAAGTTGTTTAATGTTTAAATAAATATCAGTGTAATCCTAACTGAAAAGATGAGAAGATTAGTATTAGGGATCAGCCTCTTTTGCTGATGCAAATGCCCTTCTGTCAGAGGAACTCTCTGCTGCCAGCTGATCTCAGCGTCAGATGTGAGCAATGAATTGGATTAGGGGAATGTGAGACATTGTAATGGATGTCTCAATCAGAGTAATCAGATTAATCATACCAGAAAGGCAGAATCTGAACAACAACTAGGCCCATGTCTCCCCACCCTCCAGCTGCCTGGAAAAGGGAGTGCGAGTGACACACCCTTTCCTTCCATATTTCAGCTGGCCTTCTTTCATGCTACAGGAGGAGAAGAAGCACCTAGATTGCACTTCCAGCCCTTCTGCATGGCCAGCTGCAATGGAAGGCTTGTGTGATCAAGGGCCATTGATGCAGTTTTTCTGTCAATGACATAGCCCACGATCACTCCAGCTGGCGATGTGAGAAGGGCAGGACTGCAATGACATCATGCAGAAGTGCAGTTGCAGCCCTGCTCCTCTCGCGTCCCCCTGCTGAGATGCCATTGTCATGCGGAAAGGGCCATAGCTACAAGATCTACCTATGAGTCTTCCAGCCAGCATCCCTCAAAACTCACCTTTTCACAGCTGCAGCCCCACAAGCCCAGCAATTTCCTGGTCAGCGGAGAGCGGAGGGAGCACCAGACAAGAGTCTACTGTGTTTCCTGCAGCTGGATGCACAGCAACAGACATCCACAGTGATCCGAGGAGGTCCTCTGGAGGCCCCTGCAGTTGTCATCATTGCTCTGCATGAAGCTGTAGGAAAAGAGCTGGATGCTTGTCTGCTGCTCCTCCAACTCTCTACTGTCTAGGAAATGGCTGGGTTCAGGGTCATTGCATGGTCAATAGAAAATTGCAACCTCTGTAACGACCAAAAAAGTGAGTTGCAAAGCATAAGTTCTTGTGCTAAATTCTTGGGCTTTCCTATCTGTGGCCATGTTCATTCTTTAGGACCCTTAAAATTGAAATTTGGAGTCCCTCACAAGCTCTCTGTAGACTCTGGTTTGTGTGCAATGCAAACTCAGCATATTTTACTGACGAGTCCTATCCTTGTACACCTAGGCTTGTGTGTTTGACCTACACACAGTTTTAATGCCCTGCAGAAATCTAGAACCTTGCATAATTGAAATGACTCATTTGTACCTTTATGATATTTTATAATGTGTTTGCAAACTATTTGCCTCTCTTGTTATACCACTGTAACACAGTTATATAACTTGATCACAAAATTTGGACTCTTATACTAGAATTTAACTCTGGAACATGATGAGACGATCAAGAAGAGAGCATTTCTGAGAATGAAGAGATTATATTATGAAAGGAAAAGGGGGCCCTTTCACACAATGCAATAATAGCATGATTCCACTTTAACTATCATGGCTGCATTCTAAGGAGTTCTGGGGTTTGCGGTTTGGTGAGGCATTATGGCTGTCTGGCAAAGAACTGTAAACACCCCTTCCTAAACTTGAGATCCCTGGATTCCACAGGGTGGAACCACAGCAGTTAAAGTAGAATCATAGCACTATCACTGACCTTTTCCACACCAGGCGAGGGAATCGCCTTGCGCCGCTACTCACTGGACCTTTCGGCTCCCCGATCCGGTCCACGGACTCCGGAGCAGTGCGTGCTCATCAATACGCACTGCTCCAGTGTCCCAAATGGCAGCTTCCGGTTGGTCGAGAGTCTCGACCAACCACTGAAGCTCACCAGCCTAAAGCCAGCCCCCGGACAGATCACAGGCTTGCATTGGTGCGAGCCTGTGAATCCGCATAAAGGAGCAGGCTCACAGTGGTGCACTGCGTGCTTTTGAAAGACTGGAAAAATCTTTCAAAAGCACACTGGAGGACCAGTTGGGGTCATTCCAGACCCGACTGAGGTGCGGATCTACCTTAAATAGGTCCAACCCAGTCTGGTCCGAGTTGCAGACCTCCTCCTTGGAGGACGGACTGCACCGGTTCAAAAACCCTATGTGGAAAAGGCCATTGTGTAATGCCAGGTCATTGGCATTTTGGAGTCTGGATTTATCTTGAATAAAAATTGTATAAAATAAGTTATTCTGACTGCAATACTGCAATAAAGGTTTCTCCAGAACTTCTGTGATTCCCAATAAGTGTGGGGCGGAAGTGGATATTTAAAAAGCAAGCAAGAAAGGAAACAAGCAAACAAACAAACAAAAAAACAACTTCCACCAGTTTGTTTCCTTCTTTGGTGGTGATTCTTTAGTTTTGTGCTTACTTCTGTTTTTTAAGTTGTATGAATTGACTCTTACTGCAATTTATGGTAAAAGAACTTATCCTACCACTATCTCAGTTTGAAAAGGAAAGTCTCAATGAATCTTCTTTCATTCCACTTTTTCAGCTGCTTTTAAAATGGCCCAGTTTCTCTCTCCTCCTAGCACTTTGCCCCCTTTTCCTCAGATTCCTTCAGATGCTGCAAACTTAGTTCAAGGTATAAAAGTATTTTGTGCTTGTTACCCTGATTTCTGGGGTCCCTTGGGGGACACCTCAATGTGCTCCACATGAAGGGGAATGGAAACTAGCCAGAGCACGAGCAATAGCAATGCGAGAGGCAGGGTAACCTAGCAGTGTCTTTTTACCTAGTTTTTATGGGATCAGGCCAAGCCAAAAACCAAACAAAAATGTCCAATAAATGATTTTGTTGAATGAAAGTCTCACGCACCAACGCAATCACTCACACACTCACTCAAGAGCTATTAAGAAGCAAAAGGGAGGGAACTGGATAGGGGAGTATTGAAGGGGTTGCAGCTGGGGTAATACTGCACCTTTTCCTGAAGTCCTTGGTCCGGGAAGACAGCAGAGAAGTGGGGCTCAACACAGAGATGGCTGAGGGGATTACTCAATGGACGGAGCAACGGTCTGCTGGGATGACTGGGAGTGATCCGAAGAAACGCTCAAAAACTGGGACTATTTGTAGGGGAAAAAGTACCTGGAGGACTAATCCTTTCCTGGGGAGAACAATGGGTGTAGCAGTGACAGCGAAGTTCCATAATGGTAATTTTGTTTGCGTGAAGGGATTACAAGGTGTTGCCAAAGTCTCAGGATCTTCGGCTGTGTTTGGTTGTGGTGTGACTTCATGTAAATGGTCCTTGCTTCATAGGATATTTGCTCAACTTGGAGCAAACATGCTAATCCTCTCAAGTTGGCTTCTCAGGGGCTGAGGACCCTTTGTTTATTGTGAGTTTGCACAGCTTGAGGTCTCCTGGAGCTACGTGATTGGGATTTTACTGGCCTGACCTGGTTTTCAATCATTTGATCATTGCTACCTATGTGATCATCCAAGTGTCATCTCAGGCATATTGCACCATATTTTAATATCAAAATTGTAGACCCCAGGACAGAGTTTTCCAATGGGGTAACACACTCAACTCAGCAGAAGGGAGAGAGTTGACAGAGGCAGAATCTTGCCCCTCCCAGTAGGCTCAGGCAAAGGCAAACTGCTGCAGCCTCTTCTACTGTGGGTGTTGCTCTTCGTTAATAACTTTTTGCCATCTTCACCACACTCTGATGTTGCTTGGCCACGCATGGAGTGATAACTGAAGCCCCTGTCAGAGCTGCTGCTGATGAGCAGCAGCTGTTAATCCCTCTGGCTCTGGCTGGAGATGAGTCCTGTAGCTCAAGAGCTTCCCCTGCTGCCGTGGACCAAGCAGGCTTGGACGTTCCTCTGCCTGCTCCTTTAGGGCAACAGGGATCTGATTCTGAAGATGGTTTGGAGCCTGTGCCAATCAGCCCACAAACAAGGAGGAGACTCAAGAGAGATGAGCAAAGGAAGGCTTCCTTGATTAAGTTCAAGAAGCAGTGACTAGCCACATCTGTGTCTTGGGCTATATAACTGCTTGTCTGGAAGCTTTCTTTTGCTTGTGGCAAACTTCTTTCAAGCCCTCCTCTTCCTGTTCCTTGCTCCCAGCCCCCGGTTCCTGCTACCTTGATTTGATCTCTTGACCCTTGGCTTTTGGAACTCTGACTACGGCTTTTGCTTGACGCTCTGGTAAATGACTCCCTTGTGTAAAGTGCTTGCCTGTCTCCTCCTGGCTGGACTTTGCTGGCTCTCACACTCCCTTCTCTGGGCTGGCTCCCCACCCAGGTCTCTTACCTTGACACATGTGCTTGTTTTCATCTGTGAAATCTTGGAGGGTATAACACTATGGTCTAAATAAAAGTGTCAATTCCAACTAAAGCAGATCCACGGAATCGATGGTAACTTGTTAAAGCAACTCTCAATGTAAATTCTATTTATTCAATGCATCCATTATAACTGGAATTAGCAATTGGATATATATATATATGTATATACCCAGTGAAAAAGGACCAGTGAAAAAGGAGTTGTTGCAGGCAAAGCAGAACAGAGAAAATGGGGAAACAAATAGGCTGTGAGCAGCCAGCAAACAAGCCTCGCAGAGAATTATTATTTATTTATTAAAATACAATGGGCCATCCACTTTCATGGGTTTAGCATTTGTGGATTTGATTAGTCACAGGTTATTTTATTTCATTTATGTTATGTTATTTATTTATTTTTTAAAAACCTTACTCTATTTGCCCCTGCCATGGAAAAAAACATTCTTTCTAGGAATCTCTAGGTCCTCCAGCATGAAATGGACCGTAGAATTGTGCCGGAGGAATTAGAGATTCCTAGAGAAGTGTTCTCAGGCAATATGTTTCATTCATATATATATATGTATGTATATGTATATATTTCACAATTTTTACTTTTATTCATTTTTGCCACCTTTGTGGGGGTCTTGTGCTCCTAGCCCTTGCAAAAGTAGAGTGCTCACTATATGTATATTCTGCCCTATATCCAAAGACCTCTGATTGGCATACTAAAAAAATCAATTTAAACAATTTAATATAATTCAAAATGTGAAACAGTAAAATATAAGTTGAAGCAATTTAAACAAATTAATATAAGTAAAAACTGATAATCCCATACACATTTACATGTTGGATAAATCATTAGACCTTAAAGGCTTTAACTTGGCACTAATGTGAAGCCAGCATTGATGCCACGTTGGTCTCTAAGGGGAAGCCCTTCCGTCACAGGTGTGCTACAATAGAGAAGGCCCTTTTCCAAGTCCTCACAAAATTTCACCGCATCCCAAAATATTCTTCCAGAGCTTTGAAACATTTTATTCCAATTGAGTTAAAAGAGGAATTAATTTGTGTATGTTATCATCCTAAGTGATATTTATAGCATCAGTTCCATACACTTCTAATTAATAATGCACTCGTAACATGTGGGTTTATTTTTTTTAAAAAAAAGTAAATTAAAAGAACAAAAATTGGCCAGCGCTCCATTCTCCCAACGTGAAAGATGGTTATTCAGTCCTGTAGCATTGTTGGCAGATGGCAATTATACTAACTGCTTCTCCAAACACTGTTAAACACCTTAATGATTTAGGCATAACTAATTGATTTCTTGTCAGTTATTTGTAGGCTTTGTTCTTTTCAGTCTCAAAATTCAAACAGATTAATGTTTGATGGCTAATGATTTGTCTCATGTCAGCCCCGATGACTATACAAGGGAGTGAAATATTTTTATTTGGTTTCCCTGTTTCTTTATGAAGGATGTTTTACAAGACAGATTGGGAACAATAAAATGAAGACTGGTTGCAACACATTAAAGCTACACATAAAATGGAAAACTCATCATGCGATGACAGTACTTTCCTCTCTGCAGCAGCATTGCTATTTTTCTTTCCCTTCCATGTAAGGGGTGTGTGTAAAAATTTATTCAGTCAAGTTCTGAACAGACTTATCCAATTCCACATCGCCTACAAAACCAGATAAAATCTGTGGTAAGCGATCTGCCTGCTTCTGGGATTGTTGTGTATTCTACGAAAGAAAAAAGTGTTTGAAAATCTGCACATTGAAAAACAAACCAATAATACTGCATGTATTTCTAAATATATAAACAAAAGCACTTCAGTTTATGTAGGCATTTTCAGTGGCATAGCGAGAGCTTTTGCCACCCGGGGGCCAGTCTCTGGGTTTGCTGCCCATCTCGATACACACCAAAAATACTACAAAAAAAACGTACCAACATATAAGGAAATGAATGAAAACACCATGTTCATTTTTGAAGTAAAACTTTAATTCCAACATTCTAAAATGTTATTTTTCTTCCTTTTCTGATAACAAAATTGTCAATGATATTGTTGGAGTGTATTTCATCAGTCAATTGCTG
The DNA here is from genome assembly GCA_948472985.1 of Iguana delicatissima. NCBI lineage: Eukaryota > Metazoa > Chordata > Lepidosauria > Squamata > Iguanidae > Iguana > Iguana delicatissima. Next base: position 104,183 of record CAOKZL010002387.1, on the reverse strand, counting down.
CTCTATAGACAGTATGACAAGATTTTTTAACCTCAAGGTACTCATTGTAGATCTTAGGCAATTCTTAATTTTAATTTAGAAAAACTCCTCTCATGGCTAGCCATACTTACAGCAATTGTGAGGAAAATTCACAGTACTATTACAGTATTTGGAATTGAGTTCTTGAGTATAAATAGCAAAAGTTCAAGGGGACCATCTTTCCACGTCTCTGTTTTGTCAGAGACCTGTCCTCACTACATCTGGAGCATATCCAGAGGACGGTGACCAAAATGGTGAAGGGTCTAGAGGCCATGCCCTACGAGGAGCAGCTTAGGTAGCTGGGTATGTTTAGTCTGCAGAAGAGAAGGTTAAGAGGTGACACGATAGCAATGTTTAAATATTTGAAGGATCAATGGATTCAAACTGCAAGAAGGGAGATTCAACTTGAACCTCAGGAAGAACTTCCTGATGGTCAGAGCTGGTTGGCAGTGGAATATGCTGTGTTGGAGTGTGGTGGAGCCTCCTTCTTTGGTGATTTTTAAGCAGAGGCTGGATAGCCATCTGTTGGGAGTGCTTTGATGGGTGTTCCTGCATGGCAGAATGGGGTTGGACTGGATGGCCCCTGAGGTCTCTTCCAGCTCTATGATTCTATGTTTCTATCTCATCTTCCCAGTCCAGAAATCCCAGACTAAGCCAAGCATTTCTATCTAATTCTGGAAGATGGGGAAAACATATTTTTAGTGTATTTCTAACTTCAGCTTTGGCAAAAACCCTCACACAAAGTAATGTTTATTATTATTATTATTATTATTATTATTATTATTATTATTATTATTATTACTTTTAAAAACTTCCACTCTAGTTACTACCATAAAAGCTAAATTAACACATGTTGGTATTTCCAATTGGAGCAAGAGAAAGATAGTACTGCAGTCCTCTGCAAACTTATACATAAATTCAGTTAAATCCAACTTGGGTAGACATACCAAGTGCAATTAATTCTACGTGTCTACTCAAGTTGGGACTACCAGTTAGAGTTGGATCTCATGCGGAAGTGAAACTGGATTCTGTGATACTTTCTTCCAAATTAATAGGCATAGGGGAAGAAGCAGCATCAAAAGCATACTTCCTGGGGAAACCTGAGAAGCTGGGGATGGGAGGAAAGTAAAAGTGTTTAAAAAATCTGAGAAAAGTATTCTCATAAAAGACAATAATTATTTGCTACATCAGTAACCCCATTCCACACCCACACATGGCCACTAAAGCCCAGTCTGTTCATTTCGTTTTTCTTATTTCTGCTCTTATATACCTATTAACTGCATGCAGGAGAAAGCAACAGTAAAAATAGAGTGCCCTGCAGTAACTAAGGCCCCAATCCTAAACATATTATTAAAGTAGTAATTTCCATTAAACAAAGCTGAGCTTACTTTTGAGCATGAAAACAAGCAAGATACTTCTGCAAACTGTTGTTGTGACAAGGCACTGCAATTTCTGCAAGCTAGCTGGCAGTAAATTTAATTAAATCCAGAGGAATGTACTTCTCAGTCCTCATTTAACTTTAGGGCACATCCTGAAAGCATGAAGCTGAAGAACAGTTTACAAAGCATTAAAAAATGTTCTTAAAGAACTTTTTTTAAAAAAGTGTAAATTGAATAGCCAAATCTATATGTGGTATTACCTCTGTAAAGACAATAAAAAAGGCGCTAAATCTGTATGCAAGCTTTCAGAACAACAGACCACTTCATAAGACATAGACGAAGGAGGAGGTGAAGGTTTTGGAAACATGTAGTTTGCAAACATGTTGGTTTGGAACTGGAGGAAAAGGTAACAAACTATCAGATTAGGACCACAGACTACATTTAAAGGATAAAATGGATATTCTTCAGGAACTATCTGTAGTAATAAACACAACTGATACAAGTTTCAAGCCTGTGTTGCAGAAGCCGTTCTCTGCGTAAGCTTCTGATCTTGTGCTTTTGTGCGGGAAGTGGGACAGAAGGAAAAGTCCAAGGCAAAACAGTTGTAAGAGATGAGGGCAGGATAAAACTCCGCAGACTACAGCCCTCTTTCTCTGTCAGATGTGGCACATATCCCTCCAGACCTTTTTATACAGACTTCTTCTGCAGCAACTGAGCGGAAAGGGTTAACAAGCTGAACAGACAGTGACTCGGACCGCTCAGAAAAAAGGGGGTGGGGAGGGCAATTTATTCTGACTGCTGACAGCTCCAAGGTCTGGGCTTTTTTTGTGGAGAAATGATGCTGGGGAGGGGGAAAATGCCTTTGCCTAAGCGCAAACAAAAAGTTCTCATGAGGCGAAGCCACCACCACTGCTTCCTAGAAGTTTGCAGTCGTCCCAGTACCGACCCCCTCACCACACCACTTCCCTCCGCCTCTGGGCATTTTCCATGTATAGTTAGTATGTCAGCCATTGCCCATTAATGCGTGAAAAAATTCATGTGAATAATTTACATGAAAATGCACGAGTTTTCTTTTCTTAAAAAAATAAAATAAAATACGCATGAAATTGGGATGAAGACTTGAAAATGGGAAAAGGGGGAAGTCCTCAGAAACTTCTGCCCATCCTTATTGCAGGCCAGTCTTCACAGATCCACTGCCATTCCTTCTAATCCTATTTCAGCCCCAGCAGTTGCGTAGGGACGGGGCAGTGATGAGGACAGTTTGCCCCAGTGGCAATGTTTTTGGGATGTCCTGGCTTGGGGCCACGCCCCATGTGCCGCGGCCATGCCCCCACATACTGTGGCCACCCCCCCACACTGCAGCCCTGCCCCCTCCCACCCCCCATGCACTCCAAGCTCCATCACTTAGCCCCAACTTTTCCTATCTTACCTCACAACTCTAAGGCCCCTTCTGCACCTTACAGTTTTCCGTCGTCATCCCGTCACAATCCTGGCGGTGCCTGAATGCTCCCCTTCACACCTGGCTGGCTACCTGTGGAAGAGTAGCACCAAGGACACACTCCTTCCTTCTGCAGTGCAGCTAGCCATGTCCAGTGCAGCACTGGTGAAGTGCTGCACTAGATTGCTCTTCTGCCCTTTCCGTACGGCTGCTGGTGATGGGAGTGTCACGCGATCAGGGACCATTACAGCTTCAGTTGGTGGAACCACTTGGACTGCCACTAGAATGAGTCCTATCGTTAATCCCAACTGGGGTAGGTCCATTAAATCAATTGCATTTACCTGTGTGTTGATTTATCATTCAACATTTGAATCAGTGAATATATTGTAACTGGGTCTAACCAACAGGATTGAGACCGCTGTGTAGAAAAGTGTATATATGAGGCAAAAGTTGCCAACAAAAATGGTTTAAGGGAGAAAATGTATACCAAGGTGAGCAGAAGTTGATATTGTTGCAATTTGTTGGAAAGATTTTTTTTTTAAAAAAAGATGCTTGAGGTGGACATTGGACTAATGAAGTGGACTAATGAAGGAAAACATTGAATGATTGGAAATAGAATGATTGTTCATTCTAGTTCCAGACTTATCCAGAATTCCAAAAAAACAAACAAACAAATAAACAAAAAAAAACAAACCCAGTGCACAGTTGGTTTTTGGATTTATTTGGGGATCCACATATGAATTGTACAAGACAACTGAGTCATTTCAAGAGTGGGAAGGAAGATCAAGCGAGTGAGAAATGCTCCAAATGTTAGGAATTTGAGGTCCTAAAGAAGAACACCATCTGTTTATCTTCAGGTCTTATTTAATCTTGGCTGGCATGCTTTGCCTGTAACAGCAAGTATTGGTTAACGTTATATAATATTGCATTACATTGATAACATCTGTTCTTTTTAGATAGGGCTGTTGCATCCCCTCAGGCTTGCTTTTTTCCTTTATGTCTTTTTTTAAACTTAGTTACTACTACAATGATTTTATTGTTCAAAACATTTCAACCACATAATTCAACCAGTCAGACTTTCTCATGGTGTTTGTCTTAATGATGGAGAGTTCAGTATGCTCAGCTTTGGTTGGAAGATATTCTTTCAATCCTTCCTTTCCTATCAGTCCTCTGGGGGTTAAGTCAGTAGAACCAGCATTGTGGAGTGGTTTGGGCATTGGGCTATGACCCTGGAGACCAGGGTTTGACTCCCCACTTAGCCATGGAAACCCATGGGGTGACCTTTGGCGTGTCATACACTTTCAGCCCCAGAAAACCTCATGATAGGTTTGCCTTAGTGTTGCAGAAGTTGGAAATGTCTTGAAGACACACAACAACAACAACAACAACAACAACAACAACAGCAATTTAGAAATCTCAAGTTGAGGTGAGCAGTTTAGTTTCTGTAAATATTAAAGGTCTTGACTCGTTTGTTTTTTTTAACCATATTCCTTTCTGTTCCATCCATCCATTCAAGTGCTTTAAAGTCAATTGAGTTTTAATGTTATGGTTTAACTGTTTTTTTTAATATTATAAAAATATTAAAACATCAGTCAGCTCTTTTAAATTATTTTTAACACACTGAATTATGTTTTTTTTCCTGGGTCTGCTTTTTAATGATATTGTGAGTCCCAGGTTTGGAAGAATGCAGGAGAACAATAAAACATAGGAACAAACCCACATAGCCTTTAGTCTATACAACAAAGCAGTAGTTTACATTCAATTAAGCCAGCAGGGGGATTAGAGGAGGTAGAATTGTATACTTCCTAGTAGGCTTGGGCAAAAGCAAACTGCTGATTTAAGTTTCTTCCTCATTCATAACTTTTTCCATCTTGACCACACTCTGATTTTCCTCGACCACATGCATCCTGGTTTTCATCTGTGAAATACTGGTGGGTATGTGATCATCACAGTGACAGAGTATACTAGTGTATTTATGGGAGACATAAATGTGGGGCAGCTGAGCCTCTTCTCTCTGTCTGGCTACCTCTCCTGACGTGGGAGGACAAATGGCTGCCCTACGGACTGGAGAGAGAAAGCTTGGATGTTAGGTAGGAGAGGGAAGATTATCCTGTGTTAGACATTTCACTTGTCATATATTTGTCATTTGTCCCAAACTAGGTTCATATGTCCAAATTTGGAAGAACATTGGCTGGCATCCTATTAGTCAGTTATGACATTGTAAGCTAGGCTTACAAGCTTATAGCTGATTCCTAATCACATTTACATTCATGATACCACTACTAGGATTGTAAATGTTCCTCAAACCCACCATAAAATCCAGCCAGTTGCACTGAGAAATGGAGGTCTTTGGCACTGGTGAATGGGGTGTTATAGGATAATGTGACCAGCCCCCTTAAACCAGCAAGCAACAATACAAGGAGCAGAAGCGGAAACTTCTACAGAGTCCTGCCACAAGTCTTTGTTGCACTTTCACTCTCTAGCAGGAGAAGGCCGATCACATCACCCTGTAGCACCCCACTTGCCAGCACCACATCACTCCATTGTTCAGGGTGGCTGACTTGCTTTTAAGGTGGGTTTCAGGGTTCAGATCAGGAGATGGAGCATCAGATCTTTTTATGCAAGATACTGGTCATTGTTTTCAAAGTTCTACAGCAAAAGTGATATAGATTTCATGGTTACTGGATATAAATCTAAAGGAAACATTTCCCATTTCTAAAAAAGGGGAGGTGGCAGAGATATTCAATGTGTCCCTTTTACATATTTCTAACACTTTTCCAGGAATTTCTTGTACAAAGTAGTACCAGTAGTTCCCAGTACAAGTAGTACAAGTAATGCCCGGTACAAAGGGAAAATCCACCTTTTTCATGTCCAACAGGAGCCTTCCCAAAGCTTGCAATCTCCAGATGTGTTAAATGACAATTCCCATCATCCTAAGAGGATGATGAGTGTTGTACTCCACACCTAGAAATTGTCAGGTTGAACAAGATCTACTAATGATCAAATGGAGTGGTAGCTCAATCAACAGATATGTTATCAGGCTCAGAAACAGACTTTAAATGCATATAAAGTTCATTTATTAGTTAACAAAGCCTTGAAAAAAAAGTTCCTTTTTGCAAACTTTTTTTACAGGAGACCAGCCCAGCTCCCCCATTTCTTGTCCTGCATTAGCACAGGGAGGGTGGAGGGCTGGAGAAAGACAGATTTTCAAGTGCTGTGTTGCAGTATTTTGTCTGCACTAAACAATGCTATGAAGCTTGACCTGGGAAAGAATGAGATTCTACTCTAGTTTATCCTACTGTAGCTGAGTGTGCTTATGCATGACTGTCAAGGAAATAGCTGCCTCCAGAATCACTTAAATGAGCGTGTGTGAAGAGCAAAACAGAAAGAGAATGGGAAAACCAATTACCCTGCTTCCCCAGCTACCCTGGCATTTTGAAAAAGCATAGATCTAAATGTTTTACTAGCCAAATGGAAACCTTAAGAAGAGTAGAGGCTGTTAAAAGAAAAAAGAAGTCATCCTTGGATGCATTTTTGGAAGAAGCTTTCAAGCAGTCTCTAGATCAGTGGTTCTCAACCTGTGGGTCCCCAGATGTTTCTAGACTTCAGCTCCCAGAAGCCCTGAGCATTGACCATAGTGGCTGGGGCTTCTGGGAGCTGAAGTCCACAAACATCTGGGGACCCACAGGTTGAAAACCACTGCTCTAGATGATGCAAAATGTTTTTGTTTACTTATGTAATGCTTACTTGTGTTACTCTCATTTCTGGGGGTCCCATGAGGGACACCTAAATGCTCTCCAAATTATACAAGTTGGGGAATTCCATCAAAGAACACACGCTAACAACACGAGAGGCAAGGCAACGGAGTGAGATCTTTTACCCAGCGTCTACAGGATCAGGTTGAGTCAAGGAGCAAACAGAAGTGAAATAATTGTTGCTTTTATTAAAAAATGTTATTAAAATATGTATTTTTATTAAAATACTGTCAAACAAATGTACGCAACACACTCACACAGATAACTAGAGAAATAAAGGTTGGCGTTGGATAGAGGGATTTTGAGAGGAGGTTTTTGGTATGGCAAATACTGCACCTGTCCTGAAGCCTGGGTAGTCGGAAGATAGAATTCGTGGATATGAAGGTTCTCAGTACGTGGGACTGAGGGGAAGACTCACCAAGCAAAGCAGCAGCAAGGTGATATGGAAGTCGGGAGCGATCCAATGAAGCTCTCAAAGTCAGGGGTTCTCATAGGGAAAAATGTGGCCATAGGCTAGTCCGTACTTGGGGGAAAACAATGAGTTTCGGGCTGGAGACAAAGCCTCTGAAAGGTCAGAATTTAGCTTGATTGAGTTAGGTCCAAATTGTCAATAGAGTAGCCAGTATGCAAACATGGAGTGCTTGACGATTGAGTATTTGGCTCATCAAGCTGCCTGCTCGGGGCAGGGAGTTCTTTGTAAGTAGCGTGCATACATAATGAGGTACTTGCCGTGAGGTCTGCTGAAGTGGCAGTTTGGCTATTTCTGGCCTTTCTGTATTTGTTTTGAATATTCCAGCGATTAGCGACTGAGCCTGTTTGTGTGCTTGTCCGGGGGCCTCGCAAGCACATGGGAAGAAATAGGTGAGGAAAGCCAAATTATTGATATCAAAATGATATCTGGTATCCCCCAAGTCCGGCTAGAAACTGCGGTAACACTTGATTTGGTTGTTTCTTTTCACATGTGCCTAATGTTAGCTTTTCATAAGAAGTTTGCTGAAAAATGTTGAACTGCTCTTCCTTTTTGTAGTGTAAGAATTTATCTCTATTCTTTCCATGTTATTTCTACCACTAGTACCAAAGTTCTGTTGAAGAAGGACAGGAACATATCTCCTTTGTTAACTGAGGTATATCTATATATAGAAATAGTCAGGCCCTTTCCACATCTTACCTTCTTGTGTTGTCCTCCAGTGGCAATTCCAACAGCAGCTCTGCTGGGAAGGGAGCACAATGGGAACACTCCTCTCTACACTACAAAGGCTTCTTGCAGAAGGGAGCATGATAAACATGCCTCTTCCTTCTGCGGTGCTGACAGGCACTTTCCCAGGCTGCAGGAAGTGGGGCAGGAAGTGCCTCCATTGAACTCCCAAGCCTTCCACAGGGCAGGTAAGTGTGGGAGTGTTGTGCTGTCGGGGGTCATTGACGGGGAAAATCCGGCAATGATTTAACACGTTATCATGCTGTTTGGTGATGGGAGAAGGATGGCACTGTGATGACATTATGTGGAAGTGGCGTCACAGTCCTGCTTCTCCCCCATCCCTATGCTGGGAGGAGAGCCTCCTGTGGAAAGGGCATCAGATTCATTTGACAAAGAGACAGTGGAAAAATATGAATGTCTACTTAGAAGTAAACTTTAATGACTTCAGTGGGACTTACATCCAAGTAAGTACAGGATTGCATCATTCATTACGTAGGTCTTTGTTAAACATCATTAAACTCAGTGCTATGTTCATCTGACTGAAGACTATTCCTGTATATGGCAAACTTGTCCTTACATTACATAGTGTCTGCCCATAGCCTCATAAGCTCTTGAAGGAAAGAGGAAATTGTGGTTATGAGGGGATATTTTACTAAGAGGTTTGTTCTGAGATGATTTCAGAAGATGGAGAGATTTTCTGCAAAGTCTCACAATTTCCCATGTCCCACCTTCCTAGACTCATGAGATAACGAGGAAATTTGTGGTCACAAAAGGATATTTTACTAAGACATTTGTTTTAAAATCCTGAAGGCTGATTTTCCCATTAAAACTCCTTCCTGAATAACTCAAAAACTGATTGCACAATATCATTTCCTTGTTGCCACACATAAACTTTCTAGGGGCATTACTCTCTTGTTATAGTAAGGACAATGATTTCATTTCTTGTTTTAAGGCTCCTACCATGTGTACTTTGAGCTCCACTATAAACATTTTGTGCATGTGAGGATACTGTACATGTGAAAGGTCCTAGAGACTCAGGTACATAAGCCATGTTCAAACAACCACCAATTTCATCTAGTTAGACACACTGAGATTTGATGTCCATGCCCTATGACCAGTTTCCAGAAATGCAAGGCCCACAGCTGCCTCCCCCGCCCCATGGTTTTTCACATAACAGGGGAAAAAAAGACTTTGCAGGGGGTTCCACTCTCTTATTCTGCCTCCCTCCCCAACTGTGCTCTATGCTCCACAATCTGGTCTAACCCAGGTACCTGAGAGTTTAATTTCAAGAGCTAGCAGCTCTATTGTTAGTACACAGGTGAGGAAAACTCACCTTCCCTGTTTCACTGACTTGAACTACTCTGCTGGTCATCTTCATGTTGAACACTGACATGAACTTCTGTGTCTCTATGTTTGTGAAAACCAAATGAGAAGTATGGAAGTACTTTGTATGAGGACCCTTAAAATATTACAAAAGTGGCAACAGAAGCTTTTAGGTTCTCCCTGAACTGTTTCTCAGATATGTCAACAAAACAAAACAAAACAAAACAAAAACACAAACCCAAAACTTGAGGGATGGGGAATAGACAAGAAATTCCCAAATCTGGTTGGGCAGTTTGGCTGTTATGTGCATCTATCCAGACTCTATTTGTGTGTCACTCCAGGCTCCAGGTGTGTGTTGCATTGTGCTGCTGAGATCATAGGAATGGCCAGATGGTGAAAACATGAACTAGGAAACCAGAAGAAATTTGGACCCTAGAGGTTTGAACTCGAAGATAAGACCTGCAGAGAACATTCTTGGGCTGTGATCTGTTGGCCATTGAAACTTTGTCAGCACAGGTGATCATGGCACATAAGCAGAAGTGCAATCATGGAATCACAGAATTAATAGAACTAGAAGGAATCCTAAGGGCCTGCTAATCAAATTCCCTGCCACGTAGCACCCGTAAGAGATGGTCTTCCAACGTCTTGTTATAAATGAGAATCCACTACCTTCTGGGATGGTCTATAGTTCTGGGCTATCCACTGTTGAATAGCTCTTACCATTAGGATATTCTTCCTGATTTTTAGACGGAATCTCTTTTCTTGTAAGTTCAATCCACTAGTTCATCTCCCAGTCTCTTGAGCAGCAGAAAACAAATTTGCTCCACCAACATGACAATTGTTCAAATATTTAAAGATGGCTATCGTGTCACCTCTCCTCTCCTCTAAGATCTTATACTCAACTCTCTTAGCCCAATGGCTATGAGTGCCTCTTGTGGGAGGAACAACGTAGCAAATTGTCATTTCAAGAAAGAAAGCTGACATGCTGGCTTTTGTTCTCCAGTAACAGAGATGGCTTTCCATCTGGATCCCTGTTACACTTCTGAAAGTGCCTTAAACTAATGTAGCAGCGCATTATTCTGGCATAAATTATGGGAAGGATTCTGGCTTCAGAGAGCAATTGGCCAAAATAAATTGTGAGCCCTGGACCCTAGAAAAGAAATGGGCTGATGTTGGGCTCAGATTTATCCTGAGTAATGAACGGGCTGCCACTCCTACTGCTACTTATTGATAAATTCCTGTAGCAGTCTGAGAATGCAAAGCTAGTAAATATAAGTGGCCAATATGTGAATGATGTTCAAAATCTCACTCTCTGCAATGTTAGAAATTTTGCAAGTGGAGGAATAAATCGTTTGGAAAGGGTAGAATTCTTACCTGGAGGGGCAATGCTGTCATTTTCAGCATTATTGTCCAGAACAGGTTGTAAAAAATCCATAGTTTACAGCCAAGCCCTCTGATACAATCACATCTGCTCAGAACCATAAGAGAGGGATGCCACATTCATGGAATTATAACTAGCATTCTTCAAGCTGCAGTATCCACTATATGAAGTTAAAAGAAAGAAAGAAACAAACAAAATCAACAAAGGAAGACTTGTATCTGCTAGTTAAAAACAGCAAAAGGCAGAATCCCACTAGTGGTCACATACAGCTTCTAGCTGAGACCACTCAAATATATCATTACTGAGCTACAACCTATTCTGAACAATAATGCTGCCCTTACAAAGGCTCTTCACATGCCTTTTATTCCCTACAGACAGCCTCTCAATCTCAAAAAGTTGCTAACCTGCAAAAAGAAACACAACATGGATGGGGAGACAGGTACAAGACTTGGCGAAAAACTCAGATTCCAACTTTGTTCACACATCTACTCAAAAAATGTCACATCATCCACAATATTACAGCTGCTTTTACTTGCTCGTTGTCTACTGTGATATGTTCCATCCTCTGTCAACAATGCCCTTCATTACTCTGCATTGGGCAAACAGGCCAGTCTTTGGACCAGAGGGTAAATAGAGTGTGAATACACAAAAAACCAGTTGCAGAACACCTCAGTGTTCTTGGGCATTCCATCTCAGACCTCAGAACAGCAGTCCTACATGTATTATAACACTGTAGGCACTAGTTGACACACCAGCCTCATGGGAACTCTCTTGGCCAGTTTATCACCTCTCCTTTCTGGTTCCCACCCAGCATTAGACTACCTTCCAATCACTCTTTCCACCATTCATATGGTCATCTACTTACCTTGACTTTAGGCAACATCTTTCCTCCTGCCTTTGTCCTTCAATGGTCATTGTTAAAACTGAACTTGTCCATTCATCACCATATCCATAGGTTTGGCATTTCTGTTGCTATACACAAATACAGGCTGCTCATTCATAGCTATAAATGTCTTTTCTAGGCACTTCACTGCATGCATCTGATGAAGTAGACCTAAGTCTATGTAAGCTAATGCTACCAACTTCTTTCTCTCAGTCTCAAAGGTGCTACAAGATCTCTTTGCTTTGGGTCAGTGAAGTTTACTTGCTGCTTATCCCCTGAGAGGAAACAATATGTGAGGTGGAAATGAAGGGTGACAATGTCGTTTGCCCCAGCCTTTTAGCTTGTAAGTTCCCCATGGAATTCAATTCAAGAAGGATATGGATAAGCTGGAGCAGATCCAGAGGAAGGCAACCAAAATGGTGAGGGGCCTGGAAGCCATGCCCTATGAGGACAGACTTAGAGAGCTGGGTATGTTTAGTCTGCAGAAGAGAAGGTTGAGAGGGGACATGATAGCCATGTTTAAATATTTGAAGGGATGTCATGTCGAGGAGGGAGTGGGCTTGTTTTCTCCTGCTCTTGAGACCAGGACAAGGAGCAATGGATACAAGCTGCAGGAGGGGAGATTCCACTTGAACCTCAGGAAGAATTTCCTGATGGTCAGGGCTGTCTGGCAGTGGAATGTGCTGCCACGGAGTGTGGTGGAGTCTCCTTCGTTGGAGGTTTTTAAGCGGAGGCTGGATGGCCACTTGTCTGGAGTGCTTTGAGGGTTTTCCTGCATGGCAGGGGGTTGGACTGGATGGCCCTTGTGGTCTCTTCCAACTCTACATTTCTATGATTCTATGGCAGAGATTCATAGACTTGCCTTTAAAGTTTTTCCATACTTTGGCTCTGTCATTAATCAGAATGGAAGTAGCAGTAAAGAAATCAGATGACTGGGACTTTGAAGACAGCTATGAAGGAACTAGACAAGATCCTGAAATGCAAAATAAATCATTAAATGCTAAAATTAGGATTGTCTGTGCTATCATATTTCCAGTTTCTATGCATGGTTGTGAAAGCTGGTACAGTGGAGAAAGCTGACAGGAAGAAAATCAATTAATTTGAAATGTGGTGCTGGAAAAGAAATCTACAGATACCATGGACTGCTAAAAAGGTAAATGAATGGTCCTAGAGCTAATCAAATCTGAATTCTCCCAAGAAGCCAAGATGACTAAACTGAGACTGTAATACTTTGGACATATCATGAGAAGACCTGACTGATTAGAAAAGATAATAATGCTTGGCAAGGTGGAAGATAGTAGGAAAAGAGGAAGACTGCATTACAGATGGATGGACTGGACTCAATCAAGAAAGCCACATTCCTGTGTCTACATGACTTGAGCAGGACTGTTGATGACAGGATGATTTGCAGGTTTCTCATGCATAGAGTTCCCTTAAGTTGAAGCTGAGTTCACAACAGTTAACAACAAGTAGGGGGTGTTTCAGGGGATACGGGCAGACCTCTTGGGCTTGCATGTCATGGACCCTTTCACACCTTACCTTTTCACAGTGCTGGGGTGCGGGGCTTGCACGAGCAGCCTTCATAGAGAGGCTCTTGCGTCTGGGGTCCTTTGGCTCCGCACGAGCTTCCTGCTCGTGCGAGAACCCCGCCTCTTCCTTTCGCAGTGCAGCCTGGGACTTTCCCAGGCTGCACTGGACAGGAAGCACGACTGGCCCGGCTCCTGAGGCTCCGCACGCCAGGTAAGTGCACGCAGGGCCCCGGAGCGATGCACAACTGCGCAGTGTTTTTGACTTCAAGCCGAAAATGAAAAAATGCATGTGTGGTCTGCGTCTGGCCCTTGAGCGTCATGCAAATGTGAGTGCATTGTGTGGACCGCTCCTCACCTGTGCATGATACTCAAGGAGCCCTTTCGCATCAGAAATGCCATGTGAAAAGGACCATGACCTTGTCCCATCTGAGCAAAACCCTTTTCGCATGGCATTTTGCAAGCAAGAGGGCCCCTTGAGCATTGCGTAAATTTGAGGAGCAGTCTGCATGATGCGCTCACATTTACATGATGCTCAAGAGCTGGACGCGCAGCGCATACGCATTTTTTTATTTTCAGCTTTTAGCCGAAAATGCTGCGCGCTCGTGCACCGGTCAGGGACCTGGGGTGTACTCACCTGCTGTGCAAAGCCTCCTGAGCCATGCTGGTTGCGCTTCCTGTCCCAGCACTAGCCTCCAACTCCCAGGCTGCACTGCGGAAGGAAGGGGAGGGGCATGGGCGGGGCCCTCGCGTGACCAGGAAAGAGCTGTGGAGTCCAGGCAGCAGGGAAGCAGCAGGAAAATGGCAGCGTTCCTTCCGAGGCTTCTTGCATGCGAACCCCCGCCCAGCAGTGCGAACAGGTAACGTGCGAAAAGGGCACAAGTTTCAAAATTTTATTTCTGTTGCAAGGCCTACTGAATAACAAGGGAAAAGTGACACCTAGTGTTAGTTTGCAAGGTTTTCATTTGCTGTGGAAAGAATTTCACTGGATTGGTATGTCTTGATGAAATTATCCATTTTTCTACCCTCTCAGTGTAAAGCCATCCTTCCTCTGAAATTTACATCTGTATAATATTTGTGGTCCATTTCCAAAAATGCACAAAATAGTGTGTACATTTGAAACATGGAAATGCCTAAAAATGGGTACCTAGTTTTCAGCTTTCTTCATTGGACAGGAAAAATTCTGATTAATACTCTGTCATCCCACTTTTTCATCTGATTTTAAAATGTCCCAGTTTCTCTTTTCTCCCACTTTGTCTTTTGCTTATTTCAACTGTTGGAAAATGAGTTCAAAGTGCCAAAACAGTCTGCTCTCAATTAACTCAGCATCTGGGGAAAGGAGGGTAGTCTTACCCTTCCAGAAGGCTCAGGCAAAGGCAAACTACTGCAGCCTCTCCTAGGATGAGTGTTCTTCCTCACTTGTATCTTTTGCCATCTTGATCACATTCTGATGTTGCTCTGCCACGCATGTCCCGATTTCCATCTATGAAATGTTGGTGAGCATGTGTACATGTGAAGAAATAAAATCTTCTATCCTGATAAGAAGCAAAGGGTTTGTCAGACCACAGGTGGAATTCAGATAAATAAAGTTAAAACATCCCTACTTCACAATTATTTAAATAATGTGTAGAATTTTTCCATCCTCTGTTATAGAAGGGAAGGTAGGATTAAGGCCATTTCCGTATTACACTGTTATGGTGCTATTATTCCACTTTCAACATCCCGTGGAGTTCTGGAGTTAGTAGTTTACTGAGGCCAAAGAGCTCTCTGGCTGAGAATTCTAAAGGCCCTCCCTAAACTGAAAACCCCAGGATTCCATAGGATGTTGAAAGTGGAATAATAGCACTATAACAATGTAGTGCGGAAAGGCCCTAAGAGTTTGGAAAAGTTCCTTTTTCGGAATGTATCTCCCAGACTTCCTTATCCTTGGATTCTCATAGAAATCCTGCACTGGAGTAGGCAACTTTAAAGGATTGGGAGGGTACACAGACCAGCCCCCTAGTCCTCTGATAGGTCATGCCTCCACCCCGAATGTTTTTACAAACATTTTTCCCCACAATACTCCCAATGAGATATGAGGGGCAATTGTACCACACTTTTGCCCCCTCCCACTGCAATTTTAAGATCAGCAGAACCTTTTTCTAAAAACAGGAAGTGACTTGGAAGTCAACTTAAGATCACTTCCTATTTTCAGAAAGGCCTGTTTTGAAATGTTAAAAACTTTTCAAAATTGCTCACAAGCCTCCTATAGGATGCTTAGAAGTATAAACAGAAAAAAAAGAAGTATAAAGAGAAAAAAAATCATTTTTCTCCAAAATTTTTCTGTAGGTGCTCAGGGGAGAACAATGCAAGAATGGGTGGAGCCAGTGACTGATGAGGGTGATGAGAAATGACTTTGCTAATCCTTTCCATTCTCACAAAAAAGGCAGATTGGAAAGATTATTCATGTCATCCGTGTATGGGAATCCTCAGGCCCAGGGGCTAAATCATCACATGGCTCCTCGTCTTCCTCCATTACAATGTCATCTGCTAGTTTCCCCATTTCCCCCTTATACTAAAAGGTTAAAATGCCTCCCCTAAAGCTTTGTTGCAAGTGGTAAAGCTTTCAGCTAAAACATGATGGTATTTCTGGATGCACCTTCTTGCCTTTGATCCTAACCAACCCTATAATGCAGTCCACAATATTTTTTTCTGAAACTGAATGCAACCCTGATCTTGATATATTCTTCAATGTTTCACAGATGAAAACTGTGGCATGTAAGTCAAGCAACATCAGAGTGTTGTCACAATATTTGTTAAGGAGGAAGAGTACACAATCTAGGAGAGATAACAGCAGTTTGCTTTTGCCTGGGCCTACCAGGAAGGGCAAGATTCTGCCCCTACTCTCTTGTTCCCCATGCTGAGTTTATTAAGTGCAAACTTTGAGCTCAGTTTACAGCAACTGAAGTAGACTGAGGACAAAGGGAGGAAACGGGAGAAAGAAACTGTGGTATTTTAAAAATAGCTGGAAAAGCAAGACAACAGAGGCATAGGCCATTTCCTCATGGGGCGAGGGAATTGCCCCGTGACGCTACTTACTGGACTTCTTGGCTCCCCGGTCCGGTCCACGCCGCTCCGGAGCAGTACGTGCTCATCAATATGCACTGCTCTGGCATCCCAAATGGCGGGTCTCGACCAACCACTGAAGCTCGCCAGCCTAAAGCCCACCCCAGGCAGATCGCAGGCTCGCATTGGGATGAGCCTGCAAATCTGCATAAGGGAGCAGGCTTGCAGTGGCACGCTCCATGCTTTTGAAAGACCTGTTTTTAGTGGTCTTTCAAAAGCACGCTGGATGACCACTTGGGGTTATTCCGGAGCAGGCTGAGGTGCGGATCTACGTTAAGTAGGTCCGACCCAGTCCGCTCCCAAGTGCAGACCTCCTCCCTGGAGGATGCTCTGCCCCGTTTTAAAAACCCCGTGTGGAAATGGCCATAATCAGGACTGTTGCTGTTCCTGCCAAACTGGGGCAGTTGGAGAGTATGTGATATAAACAATAGAAACCCTGTGGCTAGCATGATATTCAGCATCAATGAAATACTGCCGTCTACTGTGACCACCCCAAGTTCCCAGGATGTGAAAACTGAGAAATGAACTCATTGTCCTTTTTTAAATAAGGCATGTGAAGATTGCACATAGATTTGGAGAAAACAACGAAATGACAGAATCTGTGACTTTGAGGAAAGCTTGTTGTTAGGATGAGCCACTCTGCACAATCATTCCTTCCCAAACAAATCTCTTAGTTCAATTTCCTTTTGTAATCTACACATTTCCTCTTTTTTCATGAGCATTTGAGGAACATACAGGGCATCATTAATCTTGCTTCTGAGACATGGAGGAACAGATTTTGTAACTAAAAATATCTGAAATTAGTTCTTCAGAACAGATTTCTTCGTCAAACAGTGTTTGTTTACAGCCGCAATTTATTTCTTCATCCCATCAACATATGAGGGCATGGCTGTGAATAGGAAGAGATGGAAAGCAGTGACAAATCTAGAGTTAAGTTTAATGGTGCAGAATGACTCTGTGAGAGCTAATGCAATGTCTTAAGTGGTCAACCTACAAATCATGAAGTCACTGTTTCATATCTCGCTTTTTCCAGGTAGATAGCCCTAGGCAACCCTGTCTCTCAGTGTCTGTCCAAGGCCAACACTGTAGTTGATATTAATAGTGTTTTGACCAGCTTAGAATGTTTTACTAAAGCCCTTTCTGCACCAGACTTGAATCCTGGAATATCCTGGCATCATCCCAGCAGTGCCATTGCCTAGATGGGAGTGGGATTTGAACAACTCCTCTCTGTACCTGGCCAGCTGCTGATGGATGCATAGCATTTGGGACATGCTCCTTCCTTCCATAGTGCAGCCAGCCTCTTCCTGTGGTGCACTCAGGAAAGAAGCACTTGAAAGCACTTCAACCCTTCCTGCATGACTGCCAGTGACATGATTGTTGCACAAAGGGAGGCCATTATCAGATTTTTTCCAGTAATGGTATACTGCGCAATCACAACAGCTGGGGACATGATAGGAGCTGGACCATGATGACATCGTGCGATGGTATGTGTCACTGACTGGGATGATGCTGTCATGTGGAAAAGGCCTAAGTCTTGGAAAATTTATAGATATGGGCATTTTTCCCCCTTCAACTTTATTAGATTTACACTGTCCTTTTTTCAAAATAGGAAGTGACTGGATTAGGATGTCTGATCATTTCCTGGTTTGAAAGAAATGGCTGTACAGGCCTGCCCAAAGTAAAGATGGTCCAAATGCCTTCCAATGTGACAAAATAGCCAGCAGTAACTCCCTGAGGATCAAGATGGGTACTACTGGACATGGCAGGGTATGTATGTGTGCAAAAAAACTATTTTTGTTCCCAATAGGTAATTACTTTCTGGGTCTGGTATTGCCACCCACAAGAATTCTATGAAGTCAGTCCTCTTTAAAGTTTTTATTTGTTTGATACTTTGCCAGCTATAACAATGACTATACCTTCTCCTATATTTTCTTCTCTATCCTTTCTAAGCAGTTTATATCTAGCAATTACAGTATACAACTAGTATTTTCAATTTCTATGTTATAATTAATTGGCAGGCTGCTGAAGGGGCTTTAAATGGATTGGTATTACATACATTCCAACTGTCCTGATTTGGCAGGGTCAATTCCAATTAACCATTTGTCATCCCACTTTTTCAGCTGCTTTTTAAATGTCCCACTTTCTCTCTCTTCTTCCCACTTTCCCTTTTAATACTCTCTTACTTTGCTTGCTGCAAACTCAGTTCAAAGTACAAAAGTTAATTTAGCAGGAGGAAGGGAGGGCAAAGTTTTGCTCTTCCCAAAAGTAAACAGTGGCAGCGTCTCCTAGCGTGTGTGTTCTTCTTCATTAATAACTTTTGCCATCTGGACTACACTCTGATGTTGCTTGGCCATGTACATCCCAGTTTTAATCTGTGAAATGTTGGAGGACATGTGTGTCTAAATTGTTAATTTTTAAAAAACTTTTTTGGTGTTTCACCAATATATCTTTAGTCTATTTTTAGCTATACCTTTTTTAAAAAAATCTTTTTCCAGTTGAAACAGATAGCATCTTCAGTCCATGTTCCACGAGAAAGGCTGGATGTAGATCAAATAAATAAACAAAACAAAACAAAACAAAACATTCCAACGGTCAGATTTTGGCTTAGAGGCTTAGCACAGAAAATCCTTTGCATAGAAAATCTTACCATAGAAAATCCTACACATGTTGACTCTCTTCAGAAATCTCTGTTGTATGTATTTTCAGCTTTAGCCTTCAGAGCTCGTTGACTGACTATATCCCTTAGTGGAGTCATCCATTTAGACTCTTTTAAAAAGAAGGAAAAATGGATTTAGAGATGATAGCCTGGATTCTGTTAGTATCAAGCTATTGATTCTGTTAGTATCAACCTGTGTATACAAGCAATTGTACTTTGGGGGGCATTTTGCAATGGAGGTACAGTAGAGTCTCGATTATCCGTCCTTGGGTCATCCAACATTCTGGATTATCCAACACTGCAGCTGCTTGGGGGCATGGCTGTAGGCATTTCCACACCCCCAGACATGCCCCAGACACACCCCCAAACATGGCGGCCGCTATGGGCCTCCGGATTATCCGACATTTTCGGGTATCCCACTGTCAGCCCACCCGTTTATGTCAGATAATCGAGACTCTACTGTATTCAGTTCATGGTTATGTAAGAGGAATTCCACAAGTGTAACTATTTCTCATGGACTTAAATCCTGTTCGTTAATTCTGGCCACAACAGAGCCATGGAACCAATTGGATTTGCCAACATCTTGACTCACCATTCAACACTGGATTGAATAAATCAACTCTGGTTGGAGGTAATCCTCAGTCATGCAGTTCACATTCATTGCGCCAATTTGGATTGTAGGAACAGCCACTGTGGATTCCCTATTGCGCAGTGGGACAATAAATAGGCACATCAGCAGATATATGGTTAGTCACACAGTGTTAGTGTTCAGCAGAAGAACTGGTATGGCATAACCACCTGGTTATGTGAGTGTAGATTTACACTATATAAGCTTGATATAAGACACTGGCCTATATAGCAGAGCAACCAGGTAGAAGAGTCCTGACTCCTTGGCAAAAGTCAGAATAAGAGGCAACATGCCTAGCTTTACCAAAAAATAAAAACAAAAATGTAGGACTAAGAGTACTGGCTCCTTTGAGATCAACAGAAAATACAGTTATATGCTGTCCAATTCCAATACATTTTTCCAGTCTCTCTGATTTAGCTATGCCAAAAGATACAGAAGGTGCTTGGTGAACTGCTAACCCAAAGCATGGAGCTAAGAAAATATTGACTTTATAGTCCTCAGATTGAAATATCAGCCCATGCATAGAGTTAGGAACCTCGGAAACAATTATTAGGCTCTTTCCACATGACATTTGCCATGCAAAAGGGCACCTAGAGTGTCGCACAATTGTGAGAAGCGATCTGCACAACACACAATCGCGCAACACTCCAGGGGCCGGCAGGTGCCAATCACATACCCTTTCAGTTTTGGCTGGAAGCCAAAAACTTATCTGGCGTGTGGGGCCTCCGGAGCCATGCCGGTCACGCTTCCTCCCCCACGCAGGCTGGGAAACTCCCAGGCTGCACTGCAGAAGGAAGAGGCGGGGCTCTTGTGTGAGCAGGCAGTTTGTGCGGAGGTGAAGCAGCAGAGATGCGAGAGCCTCTCAACGGAGGCTGCTTGTGCGATCCCCACACCCCAGCACCAGAAAAAGGTAAGGTACAGAAAGGGCCTAGGTGTGGGACTAATGCCAATTTTTTTTTTGAAATGCTTCCAAATACTGAAATGTAAGTGAAATTCTCATATACGTTTCAACAGATTTCATTTATTTATTTATTTATTGAATGTACTGATTTTATATGCCACCTTTTCTCCCAAGATGGAACCCAAAGTGGTTTCCAAAAGGTTAAAAACAAAACAAAAAACATTAAAAGCACAAAAACAATTAAAACATTAAAAGACATATAAAACTATGAAATTAGCAATAGATTTTAAAAAAACAACTAATAAGTAAAAGGTCTCTGGCTCACCCATTAAATGCCTGCTTAAAAAGAAATGTCTTTGCCTGCATACAAATTCCTCCTACAAGATATGTGCTACAAATATACTACAAAAGGGTAGGCTGCAAATGTTCTACAATGAAATGAAATGAAATTCAACACAGAGAAATGTAAAGTCCTGCACTTAGGCAGAAAAAATGGAATGCACAAATATAGGATGAGGGATTTGTAGCTAGATAGCAGTACCTGTGAAAAGGATCTATGAGTCTTCGTAGATCACAAGCTGAACATGAGTCATTAGTGTGATGTGGCAGCCAAGAAAGTCAACGCAATTCTTGGTTGCATCAGTAGGAGTATGGTAATGATACCACTCTATTCTGCACCTCAATTCAAGAAGGATATCGACAAGCTGGAACGTGTCCAGAGGAGGACAACCAAAATGGTGAAGGATCTGGAAGCCATGCCCTATGAAGAATGGTTTGGGGAGCTGGGTATGTTTAGTCTGCAGAAGAGAAGGTTAAGAGGGGACACGATAGCCATGTTTAAATATTTGAAGGGATGTCATGTTGAGAAAGGAGTGGGCTTGTTTTCTGCTACTCCTGAGATTAGGACAAGGAGCAATGGATTCAAGCTGCAGGAAAGGAGATTCCACTTGAACCTCAGGAAGAACTTCCTGATGGTCAGAGCTGTCTGACAGTGGAATATGCTGCCTCGGAGTGTAGTGGAGTCTCCTTCTTTGGAGGTTTTTAAAGCAGAGGCTGGATGGCCATCTGTTGGGAATGCTTTGATGAGTGTTCCTGCATGGCAGGGGGTTGGACTCAATGGCCCCTGTGGTCTCTTCCAACTCTATAATTCTATGACTCCATAATTCTATGAAAATGCCTTACAATTTGTCATCTTATTTGGGCAGTGAATCTACTCTAGTTCTTAGTTTGGATTGTAAAGGAACTATCCATGGAGCTGAAACTTATTCAAAAATAGGTACCTCGCCTTGGATAGCACTTTGGGATTCACTGCCCTATTTGTATGGAAAGTACCAGCCACCACTATATTGAGCTCGTTACAGTGTACTTCCAGCTCCAGTCTTCAGTGGAAGGCTCCTCATTTTGGCCCTTAGTACACCATCCAGCAAGTGATGTACAAGTAGGGATGGGTGAGAATTTCAGTTCAATTCAGTTCAATTTTGCTAAGAAGTTACCAAAATCCACCAGTTCCTTCATATTTGTGATGGGAAGCCCTTGCACAGAGCAGTAAAGTACTTGAGTGGAAAACTAGAGCAACAGTGGAGGATGAATCCACTGAGCATGGGTTAAGGCCCACTTTAAAACTTTCTTTGCAGCAGTGAGTGCCTCTATTACATCAGCTGCCTCATCCAGCACAACTGTTCTGGGTAGTTAAAGTGCTATTTACATCCTAGACCTCAGACTGTTGAGGAGAGGCCCTCAGAAAAATGATGAGATGAATTTCCTAAATGCTTTGTAGAGAAAATTGTTCAGATTTGTTCAGACTTGGACTCCACATAGAAGGTGGAGTCTGGGGAAATAACTGAAGCACATACCTGTCCAGTGTGGACTGATGAATTTCAGGTTGTTCAACATGATAATATGGATAAATTGTTTAGAGAGATGAGGTCAACCACTTATCTGTTAGATCCCTGTCCATCCTGGTTTATTAAAGCTGCCAGAGTAGGACTTGCTGATTGGGGGCAGAGAGTTTGTAATGCTTCTTTGAAAGAGGGTTATGTTGCAAGCTCTTTAAATGAAGCAATTGCCAGACCTTTGTTGTAATAACCTTCATTGGATCCCACCTCCCTAGGTAACTATTGGCCAGTTTCTAATCTCCCCTTTCTAAGTAAGGCCCTAGTATGAGTGGTGGCAACATGACTCCAGGTTTTCCTGGATGAAACAGATTACCTGGACCCATTCCTTGGTGGATGACCTACACCGGGAGTTGGACAGGGAGAGTGAATCCCTATTGGTCCTTCTGGATCTTTCAGTGGCATTTGATACCATTGATCATGGTATCCTTCTGGATCATTTGGCTGATATGGGATTGAGGGCATTACTGAACAGTGGTTATGGCCTTTGTTGGCTGAATATTCCCACAGGGTGGTGCTGGAGGACTGTTTAACCTTTTGGCCTTTAGCCTGTGGGGTTCCACAGGGCTCAATACTGCCTCCTGTGTTTTTCAACATGCACATGAAGCCACTGGGAAAAGTCATCTAGAGCTTTGGGGTTGGATGTCATCAGTATATTGGTGATCCTCCAATCCATCTCTCTTGTACAATTGATGCCAAGGATGCTGTGGTAGTACTGAGTCATTGTCTGGATGAACTAAAGGACTGGATGTGAGTGAATAAACTGAGGCTTAATCTAGACAAGACAGAAGTGGTGCTAGTTAGTAGGACAAACTAAGATTAGGATTACAGCCTGTTATGGATAGGGTTGCTCTCACTCCAAAAGATCAAGTTCATAGCTTTAGAGGAGTGACTCTTGGACCTAGCACTGTTCCTACAAAGCCAGGTTGCTAAAGTGGTCCAAAGCACTTTTGCCGAGTTTCAGCTGGTGCCAGCTGAACCATTTCTTGGGGAAGGCAGATCTACCCACAGTGGTTCATGCCTTAGTTCCCTCTCGATTAGACTACTGTAATGCTCTCTACATGGAGCTGCCCTTGAAAGAGTTCAGAATCTGCAGCTAGTGCAAAATGCAGCAGCCAGACTGCTGTCAGATGTCGATTTTAGAGAACATATAGCACTGGTCCTGAAGAGCTACACTGACTTCCAATTTGCTTCCAAGCTCCATTCAAGGTGCTGGTGTTGACCTAAAGCTCCCTAAACAACCCGGGGCTAAGATACCTGAAAGACAACTATCTCCCATATGAGCCTGCCAGAAATTTGAGATCCTGAGAAGTCCTGTTTTGTCCCAGCACCCTGTGCAGTTAGGCTGATGGATACATGTAACAGGGGTTTCCCTGTAGTAGTACCTCAACTGTGGCACTCCCTACCCAAGGAGGTTAGACTTGCCCCCACCTGTTTTAAGGTGCCAGTGGGAGGCCAAAACAGTGCTGTTCCTCACAGCATTCAGTGTTTGAACCTGCTGTTTTAACGGTTTCAAAACTGGATACTAGGATTGTTTTTAGACTGCCTTTAGGAATTTTTAAAGAATTTAATATATTTTTTAAATGTTTTTATCTTTGTTAATTTGTTTTTATTTCCTTCATCACCTCAGGTCCATTTGTGGGCTGGGAAGTGATACAGAAATGCTTTAAATAAATGATGAAATAATACTGAATCATGCCTGAGATACTGAATTAGCACTGACACCTCTCTTTCTCTGAATGCTCTTCATCTTTAAAATTTGCATGCAGACAGGTATAAAAAGACCCTCTTTTTAACAATAGCTGCATTCACTTTGGATAGTGTGGGTGCAAGGAAGAGAATTTTATTTCAGTTCATTTGGGAGAGTTTATCATATGAAGAAATTTGTGAATGCTGGTAAGGTAACTTTCTGTTAAGTTGTAGCGTGTATTTTAATGAGAAAGGGGGTGGGGAGCAAAAATGAATCCAGAATTTCTACGTCTGCATTTATATACTTTATTATTAACATACAATAGTTCAAGGAGAGCCCCAGGGGTTAGAACATCACACATACTGGGAGGGACACTTCGTGTCACTGCCACTCCCCCACATTTCTATTTGCTACTGTTAGTCACCTTGGGAAGAGAGACAAGGGAACAATTTGTAAAGCATCTGGTCTGGAAAGCAGACTAAGTGGCTAGCTGGGGGTTTCTGGGAGCTGGTGTCTCAAAAGCAAATTCTTTTAGCTCTGCAAGTGGATAGCAAATGTTTTAAATAAATAAATAAAGTAGCACAATTTCGTTAATGCAGATAGGAGAAGAGGCAGTCAAAATGGAGCATTAAAATACAAGAAAGGAAAGTGTGAGGCACTATTCCAGTGATGCATTAAACATCTGTGTGTCTTTAAAGCATCCTCTGGACTTACTGGAGATTTGGAGATGACTTTACTGTAAAATCTGCTAAATTCCTTTCTCTAGTTGCTAATTAAGCTTCAGCTCTTGAATACTATAATGGCACAGAGGAAGTCTTCCCATCAGAACCTGACATGAAGATTAGCTCCTTATTGAGTCAAGTTCTAAATAGTGTAATGCCCTACAAAGCACTTATGAACAATTAATGCTATCACCTTTTCATTTAACTCAGTTCCAGACTGATGTTTGTTCTACTAAACATTCCCATATATACAATATAAAATCAGTGGCTAAATTGCCCTGGCTTGTTCACAGAATCAAGCCTTCTAGGCTAAAAACAACAGGAAAATCTCTAGCACCCACAATCTTATTTTTCAAAGGTGACAATTCATTCCACAGTTCAGAACTTGGCTCAAAGCAATCAGCACCAGAAAATTGAGTTGGTGTTCAGGACTCGCATAATTCTTCCACTCCAGATGCTGAATTCAAACTGCAATGCTCCATTGAAAAAGTATATGTAACCTGCAGGAGAGGAAAAGTAGTAAGATTAAAAAATCCACAGTTTATGATGCTATTGTTCACTTTTTTGATGCAAATTTCTACATGTTTTCTAATACAATGGCTAGGAGCCTGAGGCTTTTTGCTCCCATGAATGAAGTTCCACTCATTAGATGTTCTCACTATCTAAAAAAGTAGGTGGCTTCCAATTTCCTGTTCTTGCTGGACACCCGTGTGCCTACTGATTGGGCAACCTGGTGGACCTGCTTAATCATATGAAGGGCTCTAGGGGAAGAAGAAAATTGATGAAAATGATTTCCTCCCCTTTGGTTACTTGATATTGGTTTCATCCAGGAATGGAATCAGCACTTCCATTATCTGAAGCCTAGTTAAGATTCAAGCTCACATTGCCTCTTTGGTATTTTAAACTATGTTTTCCACAGCTTGCAGAAAGATTTGTTGATTAACTAGCACAGGCTTTCACAACTTTCTGGTGTTACCAGACAGGGACATCCTTGAATTTGTACCCTGACAAATGTTTCGTGACACTTTCTTAGAGAGTCCTGAGTCTTAAAGACCAGAGCAGGGTGGTTGATGACTAGGGACCTGGGAGGTCTCTTGTTTATAGGGTTGCCATAAGTCAAAGTCGACTTGGTGGCAAATAACACCAATAACAATGGTGGCAATGAAACCAGGAAGTGTCCGTCATCAGGCACTGCCAGAATCAAAGCCAAAAAGAATATTCTTACACCTTTATATCTATCAATATACCCAGAGGCATGGCAGCCTTGGCTTCTTCAATCCACTCCCTCCCAGGCACTTATATCCACCATACTTCTCATGTACTTTCCACGAGCGAGGGTCCAATTATGACAAAGATATAGAAGGAGAAGTGGTCATCTCATTAATGTAGTCCCACTCCTAGTTTGAGAGGATCTTGAGCAAACTGATCTCTGGTCAACCTCTTCTATAAATCAGGTTAGTGTAATTGCCTCAGCAATTAAGAGAGAAGGCAAGAACCTCAACAACAGGTGGTTACATCTATCCAGCATTTTAATTTCCCATAGTATCTCAGAAGATCATTGCATCAGGGCATTATGGGAAATTAAAATGGAATCTTAACCAAGCTGCCCAGCATTGATTAAAGTAATGGCACATATCACTACTGGACCCTTTGGGGCAGTGATAATTTCACAAGAATGATAGCTGTTAACTACATCCCTGAGCAGAAGAAGTGTATACCATTTTTCTGATAGGCTGCATCCACTCGGTGACCAATTCCTGGGAAATCATCTTCAATAAATCTAGGATAGTCCTTGTCCATAACTTGGTTGTTTTCATCATAGCTACAATAAAAAAGACAATAAAAATTATAATTAACACATATCTGTTTATTTATTTTCTTAACCACTATGGTTATGTAGCACTCAAGGCATTTTACAACAGAACATAAACAACAAACAATCCAGATGAAGCTCTCCTCCCAAAAAAATCACAAAAGTAACAATGCAAAAGAGCAGGATGTGAATACAACAGAAACAGTGTGCAGTTCAGTAGTGGTGTGTTCACACACGCACACACGCACACACACACACATTCAAGCTGGTGGAGATACTTAGATCTTTTTTGGAAGGTAATTCCCTCAGATGTTCAAGACTGCACAAGAGATTCTGGCTAAGGAGGCACACTTGACAACACAAAGGGAGACACACATTGGACCCTGTAGAGGGCATCACACAAGGATAGCAATTTATGGTCCTGCAGAGGTAGCTGATCTTCAACTCTCATGCTAGGTACAGCCAACTGGAACTCCAGTCCAACAATAACTGATGGGCCACCATGCATTGCTCACCTCATCCCCCTAGCTTAAAAAGTGATTTGATGTTTTTGTAGAGCAGAAGGTGCCATGGAGTTAATATAATCCTAAAATAACTTCTGCTCCAAATATTTGAATCAGAGAAGCCAAAACAAGAGTGGGAAGCTGTATTTATTCATAATTAGAGAAACTCTTCCTAAAATCAGTGGAACTTAAGGTAGTCATAAGGACCAGAGTATGAATTAACCCATGCATCAGGAGATGATTAACCAGTCTAGTTGGCGTAGGCCAGCACCTTCAGAATCTCTCTTGGGAAAGCACCTAAGATGAGGAGACTTCTCCAATATATCCACCAAAGCTTGGGAAAATGTCTTTTTGGGACTACAGCTCCCAGAATCACCCATCCAGTTTGGACCAAAAAAAAAAAAAATTTGGTTCCAAACCATAGAATTTTTTTTTTTATGCAATATGCCAGTGCTGGTTCTATATGACAGAAAGAGTGAGAAAGAATAAGAGAAGAAATTATTGTGTCACTGGCCTAGCAACAAGAGTGGATTAGAAGAATCACCAACATACCTCCAGTATTTTTCACCAATGAAAAAGAGAGTTTTGCCTGTGTCGCTCACATGGACAGCTGCATCTATTGCCTTCACAGATCTTGGTAAACCTAGTTCATAAATTTT
Source organism: Iguana delicatissima (assembly GCA_948472985.1). NCBI lineage: Eukaryota > Metazoa > Chordata > Lepidosauria > Squamata > Iguanidae > Iguana > Iguana delicatissima. Next base: position 76,716 of record CAOKZL010002387.1, on the reverse strand, counting down.
TTTTGGGTAGCCTTCTACTATGTCATAGCCATTCAAAGCCCAGAATTTCCGGCCTGTGAACAAATGGGAATGAAGCATTAGACTTAAATCTGGATCTGTATTCACCTTCAGATACATGCTGATGATGATATGAACTGACATATATTAATGTATCAGCTTTAGTCTCCCTGTGTTAAATAAGAATGAGAATGATTTCAGTGTGATGCAGCAATCAAGAAAGCCAACGTGATTCTTAGTTGCATCATAGGAGTATGGTGTCTAGATCAAGGGAGGTAATAATACCACTCTATTCTGCACTGGTTAGATCTCATTTGGAATACTGTGTCCAGTTCTGGGTACCTCAATTCAAGAAGGATATCGACAAGCTGGAAGATGTCCAGAGGGGGGTGACCAAAATGGTGAAGGTCTGGAAGCCATGCCCTATGAAGAATGGCTTGGGGAGCTGGGTATGTTTAGTCTGCAGAAGAGAAGGTTAAGAGGGGACACGATAGCCATGTTTAAATATTTGAAGGGATGTCGAGGAGGGAGTGGGCTTGTTTTCTGCTACTCCAGAGACTAGGACAAGGAGGAATGGATTCAAGCTTCAGGAAAGGAGATTTCACATGAACCTCAGGAAGAACTTCCTGATGGTCAGAGTTGTTCAGCAGTGGAATATGCTGCCTGGGAGTGTGGTGGAGTCTCCTTCTTTGGAGGTTTTTAAGAAGAGGCTGGATGGCCATCTGTTGGGAGTGCTTTGATGTGTGTTCCTGCATAGCAGAGGATTGGACTGGATGGCCCCTGTGGTCTCTTCCAACTCCATGATTCTATGATTCTATGATTTTGTTCTGAATGAGATGAAAGTGTCTTTGAAAGCAAAATCACCAACGTATGCGCCAATAGAATTACTGTACTCACTTATAAATGCATATTTTTAGGCCATTTCCACACTGCGCTGTCATAGTACTATTATTCCACTTTCAACATCCTGTGGAATTCTGGGATTTGTAGTTTACTGAAGCCAAAGAGCTCTCTGGCTGACAATTCTGAATGCCCCTTCCTAAACTGCAAAGCCCAGGATTCTATAGGACACTGAAAGTAGAATAATAGCACTATAACAGTGTAGTGTGGAAATGGCCTATATCTCCCTCTATGAGCCTGCTGGAGCTTTAATTCCTTAAGGAACAGCCTTCTCTCTTTTCCTGCCATCATCACAGGCATGTTTAGTGAGGAGGCAGGAAAGGGCCTTCTTGGTGGCTGTGCAAGTTGTTGAACTCCCTTTCAGGGAAATCTTGGTTGGCCCTCTTCGTGCTGTCTCTCTGCTGTCAGGCAAGACCTTTTAATTTAGAGAGGCATTTGGTTTTTAACTTGCTGTGGAAGATGAAGCTTTCAATGCAGGGTGTTGAGTTTCTATTTTATCACATTTTAAAGGTGTTTCCAAAACTGCTTTCAGCTTGTGTTTTTAACTTGTGCCTTGAAAACTGAACTCTGGTTTGACTGTGTTTTAACTTTTGTATTAATAAATCTTTAGTTGTGGTGCATTTTTAAATGGTTGTAAGCTACCTTGAATCCTGTGCTGGGACAAAGGCAGGTTGTACAAGAAAGGAAAGGGGAAAGGGAGAAGAAGGATTATGTGGTTTTAGGGGCTGACATCTAACTAAAGGTCTTTCCGCACTAGATGTTGAAAGTAGAATAATAGCACTATAACAGTGTAGGGTGGAAACGGCCACAGTTTTTCAAATAGTCTGGATCCAAGCCATGTAGTGCTTTAAAAGTCATAACCAGCACTTCAAATTCTGCCCAGAAATGGATCAGCAGCCATAACATGCTTTTAATTTAAAACAGCTCTCTTCTTCTATTTCACATTAACAGTAAACGAAAGAATTGGGAATTCTAACTGCTGAAAGTGGGAAGTTTTCTTCAAATTGTCCCACAATTTCATTCAGATATTTTCATATAATGCAAGGAACGGGGATGTTGTTCCTTTCTGCCCTCTGCAGAAACTTACCCCTGAAAAGCAACACATGATCATTCTCAGGGTTTTCATATGCTGCATCAATCTTGCTTGGGATTTCTGGCCAAAAGGACTTAATTTGTACCAAATCTGCATCAACCATCTGGGGATGTAGACGCCAGAAGAACCTGTGGCAGGAAGAAGAAAGCCATAAATTGAGACACTGAACAGTCCTTTCAGTTAGTCCCTCAATTACTGTGCTGAGGCCCATTCTATTACCATGCTGTGTGGTACAAATAAATATCACAGTTGTTAAATATTCTCAGTGAAGATATTCAAGGTACAAAGCCTATTTCTTGCTTGGAACATATTCAATGAGTCATGGTTAAATGATATAAGATGCTAGGGGCACACCAAAGCATGACTAGCATGGAAGAATTGTGGGAATTGTCATCTAAAACATGAATGTTGGGTAGAAATGTTTCTTGGTCTCTGAAGATCATACTGAGTTGGCTTCCAAACCCTTTACTCTTTAACATCCTCCTCTTTGGAGGTGGGTAGGAACTGGCTCATAGATCAGGAGATGATTGAGCTGAAGGACTTGAAAGTACAGATGCAAATGGACCTGATTCATGACCCATGAAGTGTGTTCAAATGTTTAGTCTAGTTGGAACAGTGCCTTCAGATCCCTTAGCAAAATGTCCAAGACCATGAGCTATCTTCATTGTATCTACTTCCTGGGTGGCCAGAGGGACTACAAACTGATGGTAGGATGAGAGAAGGATATGTTCCCATTGTCAGGTCCCTCTTTACCAAGAGTCAACTGACGAGGTGGAATCTGTCCATGGTTACTTTAACTGAGCAAGTAGGTATAATTTTTCTAAAGCAGTTATATGGAAATTCAGCCATATGAGCAATCAAGTAGCATGCTATTGTACAGTCTGCCATTCTGTACATCAATAAGAATTATTTACAGCTTTAAGAACAGATGGTAAGACAAATATTTTATTAATGCATTTTTAAGTTAAACAGAAAAGATCTCCTTGGCTTTTCAAAGCTGTCAGATAGTCAATGAATATAGTACACAACAGATGAATTAGACTCCCCTTGAATGCTGTGCAACAGGGCACCTGGGCATTCATTCTTGGTATGAGGACTGGATTATTTTAAACATACTCTGTCTTGGCTGAAATGTATGAGTAGCTGGCTGCACTAGGTTTGGAGAATCTGAAGTCACAAAAAGCTCCACTAAAGCAATTCAATTGTATAATTAGTCATGGCCCTCCTTATTGAACAAATACACGCAGGGGTTATGGGTGGGATGGGGAATCCATACATATAAATGAAACACTTGATATTCATTCAGCTCTCACCTGTCCTTAAAGATCATCATTTCTCCTCGAAGTTCTGTGATGGCATCGAGCGTCAAGTTTGGGCTGCATTTTTCTGGAGTTTTAGGGTGATCATCAGGATGAGGATCATGATCTCCTTTACCTGTTCAGAAAAAAAAAGGCATGTTAAGTGGTGTATGAAATTGCTTCAATACTATAGTGCCATGAAAAAATTACATCACTAGGGTTTCTCAGAGGCTTCCCAGGGCTCTTGTAGCCAAACAGATACATGAAGTATATCCCTGTACAGCTTCTGTTGAGAAGAATAAAGAAAGAGATTGAGAGAGAGAGAGAAGATCTTTTAAAAAGAGATGGAAAGGTCAGTTTAAGGAGGGATCTGGCCCCCATTGGGCTTTGAAAGAGACCCATGGTGAGGCTTTGTGAATGGGAAGAGGTGAGGAACATGTAATGGAATGTGTTTGTAACATGTGGTGAAATGTGTTATTCTTGAACAGCCAGCAAGAGCAACATTAATGCAGGGCTCAGGGACTAAAGCAATGAGGAAAGAAATGTGTTTCTTTGTTCCAGTAACATTATTGGATGCTTGTGAAATATATGACTAAAAGATGCTAGCTAATATTTAAAGAAAGAGGTGGAAGCATATAAAAGAGAGAAAAAAAACCCTAGAGATTGTATGCATATCAGGCTCATAAACAGGATTCACTGAGGAAAGTGATTGCCTATAATTTCCATTAATGAATTAGAAGTATGCAAAAGGAAGACAAAAGGCTGTCATACCATAAAGAATCTGGATTCCTTGTACATCATCATCCGGAAGCAAGAAGCCAGTGTTTCCCGTATATGTATAAATTGGATACATCAGTGCTCCAGGATCTCTGGAGTGCTCAAGTCCCAGCGAATGACCCAACTCATGGGCAGCCACAAGAAACAAGTTATATCCTAGAGGACACATGCCAGGCATTAAGAAAGCAGTAAAGCTTACACCACTCAATGACACTAACCTGATCCTGTTAATTAACAGGATTGCAGCATAATAAAAATATTAATGCTTCATAGAATGGGAATGGATCATAGGGAATAGATCAAAGAATCATGAAATCATAGAATCATAGAGCTCGAAGAGACTGCAAGGGGCATTGAGTACAATCCCCTGCTATACAATCAGAGTAATTCTTGAGAGATGGCCATCCAGCCTCTCTTTAAAAACTGCCATAGAAAAAGAAGAAGAAGAAAAACTCCACCACATTCATAGGCACCATATTCTACTGCTGAACAGCTCTTACTGTCAGGAAGTTCTTTGTAATGCTTAGATGTAGGCCATTTCCACACTACAGTCTTATAGCACGATTATTCCACTTTCAACATCCTGTGGAATCCTGGGGTTTCCAGTTTAGGAAGGGGCCAGGTGGCCACTCCCTAAACTGCAAATCCCAGGATCCCATAGGATGTTGAAAGTGGAATAATCGTGCTATAAGAGTGTAGTGCGGAAATGACCTTAATCTCCTTCCCTCCAATCTTAAGCTATTGCTCTACGTCCTCTCTCTCTCCACTGAAGTTAATTAGCTGAATTTGGGCTTGGAAAAATTACTTTCGGATACAACTCCTCAAAACCCGCACCCACCATAAGCACTGGCCATGCTGACTGGCAGTTTGGGCACTGGTAGTCCAAAAAGTAATGTTTCCAAGTTATAAATTGCATAGCAAAACAACACATACGTTTTAGTTCTAATGAAATCAAATTGAAGCTGCAATCTCACATGTATTTTTGTGGGATTAAGGCCAGGAAATTAAATAGAACACATTTCCACCATAAGTTGAGTACCGTCAGAGATGCTTAAGAGGGTATGTAAGATGACAGGAGCAAAGAACAGCAAATAAGCCATAATCAAAATTATCTGTCCAGTTTACTGTTCAATAAATTATTAATATGAACTATGAATCACAGATACTTGAACAAAATGAAAAGTCTATTGTGTGTAATTAACTAGTTAAATATTGTCCAGCATTCCATCAAAGAATATTTAAAACCAACAACCCACAAGGTGATAAATGCTCTTTAGAAGGCATGTTACCATTGGAATCAGTTGACCACAGTTCATCCTCATCAAAATGAGCATCTCCTCCAGAGTTGGGTCCAGGAGGGAAAGCATGAGCCAGGAGTCCAGAAGGTCCATCAAAGGGATAGAAATCACCGTGTTCTACAAACATTTGAAACAGCCACAAATACTATGAGCATACTTAATTGATAATCAAATGAAGACATAGCACAACTATCAACAAACAAAGCCAATTCTCTCTTATTACCTCTCCTTCCAAAGGAGATCATGATATCAGCAGTGCCACTGCGAATTCTAGTGAAGTTGAGTGGTGTCACATCAGACCAAACCTTGAAAGCTTTCCTGAATGCTCTGTCCACTTCAGACTTTTTCAGATCAGGGGTGTAATTTACAATCCTGCCAAACAAAAACAAAAATTCATTCTCGAATGCTCAGAAATGTTGCAAAACACTCCTATGACCTACTTTCCTCCATGGCCAGTTTAGCAGAAACAGGCATCCAACTACATGCACTAAAGTTTTCTTTCAGAAATAGCTGTAAAGAACAGACTCAAAACTGAAGCAGCTTGTTTCTTTTGTTTCAGTTACTCATGGAATGATACTAAACCTGTTTGTTTGTTTTTTTAAAGTGAAACTGCTTTCTAGTTTCTAAGCATTTAAATGTGAAATAATTACACTATGGCCATTTACTTACTAGACTGTTATAGCGCTATGATTCCACTTTCAACATCCTATGGAATCTTGGGGTTTGCAGTTTCAGGACGGGCCAGGTGGCCCCTCTCGAAACTGCAAACCCCAGGATTCCATAGGATGTTAAAAGTGGAATCACAGCGCTATAACAATCTAGTAAGGAAATGGCCTATGTTCGCCGTGTATACTGTTCTCATAAACAAAGCCAGACAACTCCCTAAAGGATATTGTTGGTTACATTTCTACTTTTCTTGCTTACATCTTAGCCCCTCATCCAGAAAGCCCTGGTGTTCTTATGTTCTAATACCTCTCACTATTTATAAATGAGTACATGAAACAATATTGTACAGGACCACTGCAGGTACAGCAGTGGGAGGGCAAATTGAAGGCATCACCCACCGAGGTAAGAATTCTGCCCTCCCTCAACAAAAGGATGCCCATTCTTTCTCAAGTCAGCCCTGAAGTCTGCTTATCTTTTTTCCAAATCACCACAAAGAATTCTGCCCTCCTGATGAAATTTTCCTTTAGTCCCCAAACCTACAGCATTGTAGTAGTTTAAAACTTCAACTGAGCATTTAAAAATATAGTTTAGGTAGCCAAAGAAAAGGGGTAGTCACTATAATCAAAGGATTGCAGACACAACAAATGTGAGTTCTAGACGTGAACAATTTTCAGTGACACAGTCTCTGAAATCCTAGAAATTTGAGGACTGAAAAGAAATTGAATTGGGGGGGGGCAGAACTCTCTTTTAGGAGGGTAGCTCATTTTGCTCTCCCCTCTGTTAGTTACATCCCTGAGGACTAGTGACAGACACTGAAAGACTTTGCAGGGACAGGGAGGAGAAAACATAAAAGATTTATAAAAAGTTGCATAATACTTTCCACCTACAGCGCATATAGATGGAGAGTGCAGCCCTTTAATAATTAAATGATGTTGATGCAATGGTACAAAAACACAAGGTACATTGTGAGCCAGTGCGATGTAGTGGTTTGAGCATTACACTGTAACCCTGGTGTCTAGAGTTTGATTCTCCACCCAACCTATTGGGTGACCTTGGGCACATCACACTCTCAGCCCCAGAAAACCCTCTAATAGGTTTGCCTTAGGATCACCGTAAGTCTGAAACAACTTGAAGGCACACAACAATATACTAAATATCCCACACCAAAAAGAAGTGGAGAAGTGGTTAAAAGAAGGTTTTCAGAGGACATGAGAATTAAGACCCTGGAGAATTTGTGTAAGGCGGGACTGGTCTGTCCCACATAGTATAGGGCATTTCCTTTTGTCTTTTTATATAGTAATAATGAGTGGATCAACCCTGTTTTGTGTTGTCATCATACAAAAAGATATCAGCACTTTGAGCCAGTTGTCTTACCTGTATGTCAAATTATTCTGGGGCCATTTTAGCTTCCGAGGGAAAAAGTTGTATTCCCCCACATCAGGAACACCGCAGCGGGGCTGTTGCATCAGCTCAAATGTGTCTTCATCTAGCTTGCCTGTGACATCCAGTCCAAAAAATGCTTGCATTTCTCGAAGCTTGGAAGCAAATGTGTCACCTGATTTTCGCAGAAGGCCAGCAGGATTGGACTGGAGATTGTAATGGGTCTTTAGATAGCGCTGAAGAGAGAAAAGACAATGGTAAAGACTTCCAATTGGTGTAAAATCATAGCTTATGATAAAGGAGGAGGAGGAGAAAAAGAAGAGCTTCATCATTATTATACAAACTAACAAAACCAGAAAGACAAATCTCTGTTCTGTACAGCTTGGAAGAGATGAGAAGAGAGAGAAGTGGAAAAGACAGAAGTAATAGAATGAGAATATGTATAGGGAGACCAATACCTCTGCAAATTCAAAATCTTGCGTTGTGAATTCATCACTATCGTCTTCATCTGATATCGGTAGTCTATAGCACCACGAGATGCCTAGCAAAAGGAAAAAGGCAGCTGCAGAAATTGGATGCATGCTGATGGATGGATAGTGAGCTTTCCGAACTCTGATAGTTTAGCCTGTAACAAGGTTGACTTTTATAGAGCTACCCCAGTGAGTCATCATTTCTCAGAGACAAATTTCAGCTTCCGAGTGATTGTAAAGTAAACATGCTTACACTGCTCTTCCCTTCCCCACCTTTCACCCAAGAAGGCTTGGGTTCGGGGAATCTGCTCTCCCACCAAGTGGCTTAAAACATGGTCTCAGTCAGCATATTTCCAGGTGTTGTGGGAAAGACTGAGTGGAGCAAACCAAGCATTTTTGATTACTCTGCAGTAACTGATTTGACCTACTTTTGTTTGCTTTCTAAAACAATAAGCTCCCCTCTTTTGCTCTGCCAAACAAGTGGGCACTACGCAATGGGATCAGATAACTTGCAAAAGTACTTTTCACATATTGTGTCGAGGCACTCAGGTTGTGGAGGAGAGTGAGAATGCATGAGTTGTTGTCTGTCCTCCCTCCCTCCCTCCCTTCTGACTTCCAAATACCTGAGTGGGACTCTTTCTCTGTGATCAGGAAGCCTAAATGGCTTAGATCCTGTGGAATATCAGGGATTGTTTCCTCCCATATCACCCTGCTTATACTCTAAGATCTGATGGAAAAATCTTTCTGTGTCCTAGCTATGATGAAGGCATAGTTGATGAAGTCAAAAACCAGGAGCCAGAATCCTTCTGGGGCTTTATGTTACAATAACCAGGGGTTATGCTAGTATAACTATGTTTTCCCATCTTGCATAAGGAGATATCTACTATGTCATAGAATCATAGAATCATAGAATGTCCTTATACAACAGTTTTGCCAGGCTTCTGGGCAAGTACTGGGTGGTACCCAGGCACAAGACCATCCCAATCCAAACGGTCTCTCTTTGGGTTCATGGTTGCATTGGGAGAGGTCGCTTATGCTATTGCTCAGCTGATTCATTTCACCCTCCAGGACTACTGACTTCCTCTACCAGCTTCAAAGAGCATCTCAGTCAGGGCCTTCTCAGTGGTTACACCATACTCTGGAACTCATTGTACCAGTAGCATGGACTGGGATGCACTTTACTTGCATTTCACTGCTTGGCAAAGACATTTCTGCTTGGCCAAGATTTTTTTTTGAGTCCTGTGTAATGCTGTGTAACAGATTATATGCTGTTGTTAAATTTTCTAATTATATTGGCTGAGATTACAGATCAGATGCTTAGTTAAATAGAGGTCCTTTCCGCATGTGGATGTTAAAACAGACCAAGGCGTCCTGGCACGGAGGTCTTCCGCACCTTGGATCGGACTAGGTGCGGACTATTTAACTTAGTTCCGCACCTTAGTCCGATCCAAACCGCCCCAGGTGGTCGTCCAGCACGCTAAGTAAAGACTGGAAAAATCCGGTCTTTCAATTTTCTGGAGTGCGCCATTGCGTTCGTACTTGCCTGTGCAGATGCGCAGGCTCGCAATCAGCGGAGGGGGGCTGTGGGGGTGGCCAGAGTTACCGGTTGGTCTGCGCCCATGAAGACACAGGAATCCACCATTTTCAGCCAGAGCAGCGTGGATCTAAAGACCTTGCACTGCTCTGGTTCGCCCTGGACTAATGGAGGAGCCCTGCGGAAGAGCTCAAGGGAAAGTCTGCGTTACTTTGGACCCAAGAAGAACCGGTAAGTAATGGCATGGAGAGATTCACTTGCCTCATGTGGAAAGGGCCAGAATCTCCTGGCCTGACCTCTCCATTCTGCTGTACCAGGCAGCAGCCGCTTCAAGCAATGCATGTCTGTTCCCTTGTCAATTAGAGCACAAGATACTGAAGTTTCTGCCCCTCCCTCCAGCAATCTCCAATGTGACAATCAGAAGCAGGATATCTGTCTCAGTTCTTATTTGCATTGGTAATTGCTGGCTGGAAGGTAATGGAAACATCAATATGTCGGAACCAATTAATAGGAGAACAGGTCTCCCTTGCTTACAACAGTTGCTGTCTAGTAAAACAGGATTGGGGGACCTTTAGGATCATGGAAGTAGTGAATATGTAGGAACTATGAACATGAATCAGTTATGGATGTGTAACACTAGAGGTTATGCATTCATAACTGTGTAGTGAATTCCAGCCGTTGTGTCTATTGTTTTTAATTGCATTTAGCCACCCTGAATAATGAGTAAGCACTAGAAGTATGGAGTATATGTTTTTCTATACAATAGAAAAGTAAATAAAATAAACACGAGTGGCACTGATAGGTAGCTATAAGTCACCATTTTAAATTTCTCACAGTATACCACAGTGATACTACCAGGCCTGCTACAGCCACTACCTAGTAGTACATTCTGAGGTTTTCCGAAGTTTAGGGAGAAACAGCAATTTCTTCTATTGGAGGGCTGCTGAAATTCAATGGTGTGAGAAAATATTCCACAACACAAGATATGTATGGTTTGTTTTATCTAATTCTGGACAAGATCCCACATCATGCCTGTATTGTGTGTATCTACACTTATGCAGTTAAGCAGTTTTTCTGGTACATCACCCTTCTGCTCTGAATGTACTCGCTTATTGCCCCATTGTCCAAAATGGTTATGCACTACCCTAGAGTGTGTACTTGCATGTACAATGGTTACACTTGAAGAATTGTGGAACTTTGAGCTGAAAGTCCAATGGCTAAAAAAAGTAGAACAACATACATGAAGGAATTTACATCTGTATAAAACACCATTAGGATGCCAGTCTTTATTTAGCTTGCACTCCATTGTGCATTTACTGGTTTTGGATGTTTGGGTGGGACATCCTTGATTCTTTACACTACACACATACACACACATTCCTACATCTACCATACATTAGAATTCTAATTAGGGTCCTAAAATGCTCTACAAGTCATAAAATATGTTTTTTAAAAAATTCCTAGAGCACAAGAGTTAAGTGAATAAGCCTGCTACTGACTGTAAAAAGTCAGTTGCCCACCTCTGAAAGTATCCCTAAAGTTGCATTCCTTCTGCTCACTGGTTCACTTTTGACTGTTTGTCAGTCCTTGCACCCATACAGATATGCCAGGTGTGTTCCATTTCAGGCAAAAGATAAAGCACATGTTCCACTATGGGTTTTTGTGGTGTGGGGAGACCATTTTTTGGCATGCAAAAGCTCAACATGGACCTAGTTGATCATAGAATCATAGAAATATAGAGTTGGAAGAGACCACACGGGCCATCTAGTCCAACCCTCTGCTATGCAGGAACACCTTCAAAGTACTCCCGACAGATGGCCATCCAACCTCTGCTTAAAAACCTCCAAGGAAGGAGACTCCACTACACTCCGAGGCAGCAGATTCCACTGCTGGACAGCCCTGACTGTCAGGAAGTTCTTCCTGAGGCTCAGGTGGAATCTCCTTTCCTGCAGCTTGAATCCATTGCTCCTTGTCCTGGTCTCTGGAGCAGCAGAAAACAAGCCCTCTCCTCCCTCTACATGACATCCCTTCAAATATTTAAACATGGCTATCATGTCCCCTCTTAACCTTCTCTTCTGCAGACTAAACATACCCAGCTCTCTAAGTCTATCCTCATAGGGCATGGCTTCCAGGCCCCTCACCATTTTGGTCGCCCTCCTCTGAACTTGCTCCAGCTTGACCATGTCCTTCTTGAATTGGGGTGACCAGAACTGGACACAGTAGTCAAGATGAGGTCTAACCAAAGCAGAGTAGAGTGGTACTAGTACCTCCCTCGATCTAGACACCATACTCCTATTGATGCAACTGAGAATTGCATTGGCTTTCTTGGCTGCTGCATCACATTGCTGACTCATGTTCAGCTTGTGGTCTATGAAGACTCCTAGATCCCTTTCACATGTACTCCTATCCATAGTAATGGTAGTAATGATAGTACTCTTGATAGTAATGTTTTAAGAATTTGTGGCCAAAACCCTGTTAGTAGCTTATGCTGGCATAACTCTGGTTATGCCAATATAAATATCTTTTGAGATGTTGTGTAAGGAGGTATCCAATACCTCCTTGGGCAACACTTTTGTCCCAGGTATGCGAGGACAGATAGAGGTTTCTAGGTGTATCTCTGCCCCATTCCCAGTCACTAACTGGCTTTGTTATTGGAACCACAGAGTGCCTCCATGGCCAATTCATTAGTTAGGATTGGGAGGGCAGAGCTATACCAGGGAGCCTTCAGCTATCTTAGGCATCCTGAAGAGAAAAGACAAACTGCACCTCCGACCACCATTTTGAGCATGCTTAGTGACAAAAAGGATGTTGTCCAACATCTCATATTACAGGCTGCACCTGCATTACACATCTGCTGCTCTGTGTATATTGCATCACAGTTTATAAAAATTCCTTCCAGACTTTGCCCACTATTTTCAGTTTGCCCATTCCCTCACTCATTGTTTTGCTGCCCACTCTACCTCCAAGTGTAATCCAGACTGTTGACAAAACCATAGTCAGACAGGAAACATTTCTGGTTAAAGTTCAACCAATTCTTTGGATAATAGCAGCATTAGAGCAAGCAGTGCCAAAGAGCAAAACCGATCAAAGGTGGGCAGAATTGCTCACTGGATTTATTTCACCTATCCTGAGGTGTGGCTATTAGACAGGGAAATCACCTATGAAATTATTGTAGGTGTGCTATTGACAATCTAGGATTTCCCCTCTTTGTGTATCTGGAGGAGAGATATTTGAATGCTATAACAACATTGATAGACTGATGGACTGTGCGCTCACTTCCTCTTAAACGCTATGTATTTACTTGAGTCACACGTTACTGTTTATTCCTTGCCCTATATCCACCTCCAGCAGGGCCTGCCTTATCTCAAATCAACTGAAAACAGTTATATTAGGCAGAATGTTTCAGAAGGAGTGCCGTTTTCCTGTCCCCTTACATTCGGGGTGTGCAGGTATAACTCTTCAGATATTATCGAAATGCAGCTCCCATAATCATTCACTTTTGCTCATACATGCTGCAGTTTATGGGAATTATAGGCCAAATACATCTGGAAGGCCACAGTTACCCTGTGCAGTATTGGCCAAACGGGGTAGCTACTTCGGTTCCAGCTAACACTTGTACCTCATACCTTCCAACATTTTGAAGTTAAAAACCAGGACTGAGGTGGCCAAGCAACATCAGTGTGTGGTCAAAATGGCAAAAATTATTGAGGAGGCAGTTAAGAGGGGCTGAAACAGTTTGCTTTTGACTGGGGGCCTTTCTGCACTACACTGTTTAAGTGCTACTAATTCCATTTGCAGCATCCTATTGAATCCTGGGTTTGCAGTTTAGGGAGGGACATTTAGAATTCTCAGCCAGAGAGCTGTTTGGCCTCAGCAAACTACAAACCCCAGAATTCCACAGGATGTTGACAGTGGAATAATAGCATTATAACAGTGTTGTGTAGAAAAGCCCTGAGCATACATAGAAAGGCAAGATTCTTCCCCTTCCCCTCCTCTTCTCCATGCTGAGTTAGCTGAGTGCAAACTACTTTTGCCCTTTCAATTCAGTCTGCAGCAACTGAAGTAAGCTGAGAACAAAAGGGGAAAGTAGGAGGAGGCAAAAGATACTGGACCATTTTAAAAGCAGCTGAAAAAGTGGGACAACAGAAGATTCATCATGACTGTCCATGCTAAAACTGGGACAGTTGGCGCGGGATATGGTATATATCTGAAGAAGTAGAAATATTGATTTGGCTTGTATCCTAACTCACTGAGGAAAGTATGCAAAGAATATTTTCATTTTTTCCTTTTTTTCTTCACCAAGCAAAGTGAAGACAAATTGTCATGTGCTGTGAGATTTTTCACTCCTGCTTGACAGCAAAAAGACCGGATTTTTTTTATCATCTTCAACAATAATTTTTTTAAAAAAAAGTTTGTTCTGCAAAAATAAATATTTTAGGATGACACACCTCCTCACCTCGTTTTGACCAAAATTCACATGTGGGAGAGCATGAAACCCTTTGTGAATTTTTTGCAAAAAAATCTCCAACTTCTCTTCATCAGGGTTCTAATCATGGAGAATGAAATCCTTACACCTCTGATCTATATTCAGGAGATATCTTGCCTATGCAATGGCAACCTTACCTCTTATGCTTCTTCCCTCTATCCTTCAGTGTGTTTGTGGGCGTGTGGCTAGATAAAAACATTAATTCTATTTTTCAAGCCTTTACTTTACTTTGTTTTGTTTTATTTATTTTGTTTAGAAGTCCAACCACTTATAAGGCAGCTTTCCCAGAAAAAGGGATTGTGGCCAAGCTTCTTTTAGTGGATCAGCCTCCCTTGTTCCGTCTTTACTACTATCAGCCTCTCACATTTCCAAAGTCTTCTAGAAGTGTTTCTGGAGGTGGGAGACTTACCTGAGCTGTAGGAAGCTGGGTGGGAATCTCAAAGTGCCTTATCCCGATTGGGTGAACATGCTTAGAAGCAAGCAATTACCTCTACCACCTGTCTTTCCCTTTTGCCACCATAATCCCTTAAGAGATTGAGCCCCTGTGCTTCTTTCCTTTGATACCAGACCACCTCATCTTTTCCATTGCTCCTCTTGACTGGTGCACAGCTTTATCTTTCTCCCTTTCTTATTTCAGAAGCCTCACTATGCTTTGTCCAGGCAGTTGAAAACACTTTTGTTTCATCAGGTCTTTGAGAACTGATTTCTTAGGGGGAATGGGTCCATATTCTGGATTTTCTTTTCCCCATTTTTTTCTTTTTAATGCTTTATTTTTAAATGATTTTAATTTTTTGATAGTTTGATTACTTTTTAACTTTTATATGCTGTGAATTTTAAGTCCCAAATTGTGAAAAAATGGGATGCTACTACTATGACAACAACTGCTACTGCTAATAATAGCAACAGCTATTTTTCTTTCCTTGGGCTCAGAATCCAACTTTCTCAAGTCTCTAGTCACGACTTATGTTTAGAAGCATCTTCACCTCCTCTTTCAGATAAAGCTGACTTGTTTGTGTAATTTTCCCCATCGCAATAACACTGAACTTATTTACCAAGGTGTTACACTTCATTCTTCATTTCATTTGCTCAGCCGCGGAGCTTGGAGTGCGTGGGGGGTGGGTGGGAGGGGCTATGACACAGGGGACAGTGGCGGCATGGCTGTGGCACACAGGGGCATGGCTACCAGTCGGGCGCCCAGAAAACATTGCTGCTGGGGGAAAACTGCCCCTATCACCCGCCCCCCGTCCCTACATGACTGCATTTGCCTAGTGTTCATTTGTGTTTTTGTCCTTTAGGAACATAGGCCATTTCCACAGTACATTGTTATATAGTGCTATTCCACTTTCAACATACTATGGAATCCTGGGGTTTGCAGTTGGAGGGAGCATTTAGAATTCTCAGCCAGAGAGCTCTTTGGCCTCAGTAAACTACAAACACCAGAATTCCAGTGGATGTTGAAAGTAGAATAATAGCACTATAACAGTGTAGTATAGAAATGGCCTTAGTGACACTCTGTTACAAGTTCTTTTTGCTAGGGTGAGAATCAAGGCCTTTTAGATGTTGTTGGGATGTAACTTTCAGCAATCCTAGCCAACATACACAGGAATGAAGAATGCTGAGAGTTGTAGTCCAACAAGATCTGGAGAGCCTCACAATTCTTACACCTGCTATATTTTAACTGCTGTACCCTGTTGTAACGGTCTTTATAATTGAATTCTTGTGTATTCAGTAAATTTGCCCTGAGAAAGAGCTCTGTGTGAGCATAACTTACAGGGGCCTTGATGGAAAAGTTCAAAGATCCTTTGTACATATACAGTCTTAGAATATGAGGAAGTTGATAAACATGTTTTAAGTATAAACTCAGTGACATCAGTCTTCTGAACATCTTGGTTTATACTCCTTGTACACCTCAACATTCATTAATATACTGTATGCTTCCCTTCCCTCTTTCTTTCTCATTCTTCTGCAAAACTCGCCAATTTCCAATATTGGCTTCCATGAAGCAAGCAGGCAGGCAGGCAGGCAGGCAAACAATAAATAGCCTAAATTGAATTGTTAGGCCCTTTCCACAGCAGCCTCCCATCCCGGCATAGGGACGGAAGAGGAGTGGGACCATGATGATGCTTCAGCATGATGTTGTTGTGGTCCTGCTGATCACCCATTCCCAGGTGGCACAATCACAGATTAAATCATTGACAGCTTTTCTCCATCGATGACCCACAATCATAGAATCATAGAAATGTAGAGTTGGAAGAGACCACACAGGCCATCCAGTCCAACCCCCTGCTATGCAGGAACACCCTCAAAGCATTCCCGACAGATGGCCATCTAGCCTCTGCTTAAAAACCTCCAAGGAAGGAGACTCCACTACACTCCGAGGCAGCATATTCCACTGCCAGACAGCCCTGACTGTCAGGAAGTTCTTCCTGAGGCTCAGGTGGAATCTCCTTTCCTGCAGCTTGAATCCATTGCTCCTTGTCCTGGTCTCTGGAGCAGCAGAAAACAAGCCCTCTCCTTCCTCTACATGGCATCCCTTCAAATATTTAAATTGCACAGGTAAGTGCAATTGTACCACCATCCTGCACTTACCTGTCCTGCAGAAGGCCAGAAACACGATGGCAGCACTTCCTGCCCTAGCGCAGCCAGGGAAAGTACTCAACTGTGGTACGGAAGGAAGAAATGTATCCACTATGCTCCCTTCTCCAGGGAGCCAGTCTGGTGTGGAGGGCTGTGCTCCTGTCACACTCCCTTCCTGGAAGAGCCACAGCTGGGATCACCACTGGGGGACCATGCAAGAAGGTAGAGTGCAGAAAGGGCCTTAGTCTTGATTAGAGTAGAGCCATTGAATCAACTGGATTTACCTATTGATCCAGCAGTCAATGATTGATCCTGTCGCCCTTTCCACAACTTACCTTTTTCGGCGCTGGGGCACAGGGATCATGCGAGCAGCCTCTTACGAGAGGCTCTCGCATCCCCGCTGCTTCAGCTTGGCAACATAAGGGCTCCACCTCTTCTTTCCACAGTGCAGCCGGACATTTTCCCAGGCTGTGCTGGGGGAGGAAGCACGAGTGCCATGCCTCCAGAGGCTCTGCATGCACGGTAAGTGTGTACGGGGCCCTGGAGCCACACCATTTTCGGCTACAAACTGAAAATGAAATAGTGCACGATCGGCACCTGCCGGCCTCAGCAACATCGTGCAATTGCGAGGACGTTGTCTGAAACACCCCTTGCAATCGCGCGACGCTCTGGAGGCCCTTTCACATGGCAAATGCCGTATAAAAAGGGCCGGTGAGTCTGTTCTAGTGAATACTAATCACAGCATTCCAGCTAGTGTATTTACAATTATTGGAAGAAGTATTTTATAAATGTTAAAAACTAAGGGCTGAGTCTGATTGTTAGCCCCAATTAACTAGACTCATTGAATAAATGCAACTTCCATTAGTGTTAACTTAGCATATTTTCATTGATTCAATGAGTCTATTCAAGCAGAACTAACACTTGGCCATAGGCAAAATTATTGAACTGAGGACACAGTTCAAAGCACTTTTAAGTGTCACTGATTTCAAAAAGAGAGTTCACCTTTAATAAACACTGCTTTTAAGAAGAATTCAGTTTAAGTAAATACCACTGCCAAACTTCCACAAAGGAGAGGAATGGCAAACCTACTCTGAATGAATCTTTCTAAGAAAGCCATCTAAGTGGGACATCAGAGGTCAGAGTTGATTTGAAGGCATATAACACCAAATTGTTGACCTGCATCTTTCCAGTATTGTTATGAAATTATGTGTCAGTACTGTCAGGCAAAAAGACTAAGGCAACATCCAGGTTTGTAAATATTGACAAAGAGCATGTTGACATGTACTGATTGTTTACCCAAAGTAAATAACTGGGACACCGCACAATTGGGCAGTTGTTTTACCACACCTGCAATTTAATTTGCGACCAATATGTATGTGTCATATCTTATCACATTAAAAGTGCACAGCAGGATGTCCAGAATTTCCTATAAACTTACTCCCAGACTACGTTAGAGTTAGAGAGCATCATGGTGTAGTAGTCTGAGTATTAGGCTATGACCCTGGAGACCAGGGTTTGATTCGCTAAGTGTCATACTGGAGTTCATGCCAGCCTCCCAAGGTTGACTCTCATCCTTGAAAAAGACTGGTAATTCCTCCAGCGTTATTAATTCTTGCTGCCACCACCCACTGAATTCTGAATATCTGAGCAGTACAGTGGGAGCCTGCTCAGTGGATTACCAATCTCTGTGTTTAAGGACCTTTCCTTCCCTCTTACCTCCCCCCTTCTGAGTGAGAGAAGTCCTATCAAGCGTGTGCCGAAGGATGGCGTGGGAATGGAGAGGAAACCAAGGTTTTACAGAAAAGCGTTTATTCAAGGTATGCAAATAAACAAGACAATAACACACATGAGAGGCTCCCCCTCCCAGGCACGCTTAGTTACAAGTAGTTACAAAAACAGATATAAAAGCACAGATACATTCTCTAGATCAGCCAACTCCAAATAATAAACAGCCCTAAGGCGACTAACTATCTTATTCCTAGTTACTCACAATTAGGTGCACAGGCTTAGATGGTCTAAGAGAGAAGAGAGAGCCAGGAGGCAAGGCATGCCTGCCTGCAGCCTACGACTGGCCAGATCTCATCTCTCGGAGATTCCTTTGTTCTCTCTCTCTGGCCACATGGCCTCCCAGAAGTTTTATAACTTCTCCCAAGAAGCATCTCGAAGCATCCCGAAGATGCTCACCTCTTTCCTTTTTGATTGGTCAATCCTCACCCTGTGTCCTGTGTTGTTGACCCACACTAAAATGTAATCTAATCCTAACACCTCATTAACCCTTGGTTTACCTGAAGAGGGAAGTATCCCCCTTTTAGCTAAGCTTAGATAATGGGAAACCCCATTATCACACTAAGTGGCCATGGAAACCCACTGAGAGACCTTGGGTGCATCATACACTTTCAGCCCCAGAAGACCCCACGTTAAATTTGCCTTAGGGTCACCAGAAACAACTTGAAGGCACACAACAACAACAACAACAACAACAACAACAACAACAACAACAACAACAATGCTTGGGTTAACCTACGTATAAACCAATCATAAAGAATAGACTTAGGCCATTTCCGCCCTACATGTTATAGTGCTATTATTCCATTTTCAGCATCTTGTGGGATTCTGAGGTTTGTAGTTTAGGGAGGCCAAAAAGCTCTCTGGCTGAGAATTCCATGGGATCTTGAAAGTGGCATAATAGCACTATAACAGTGTAGTGCAGAAATGGTCTTAGAAAAGGAACTCTAATAGATATTAAACATAATCCTCATTCATAAACTTTATGGTTGCTACTGTTGTTGTGTGCCTTCAGGGTTGTTTCCAACTTATGGTGATCCTAAAGTATACCTATCATGGGGTTTTCTGGGGCTGAGAGTGTGTGATGCACTCAGAAATCACCCTGTAGGTTTCCATGGCTGAGCGGGAATCGAACCCTGGTCTCCAGGATCATAGTCCCAGTGCTCCAACCACTACACCATGCTGGCTCTAGAACTTCTTGATAAGCCTTTCTAAATCAAAGACATTTCTCTGCCTGAGATAAAGGATGAGTTGCCCCTGCCATTTTGCACATAGACAGCAATAGACAGGTTGCTGAATTTTATTTCAGCATAGGTGATGTGGAGATTCCTCTATCATTCTTGCTACCAACAGGCTAGCTGAAAGGATGCAGGGCTACTAGTCTGCAACGCCCAGCTTTGCTTCTAACAGAGAAGAATGGGCAGAGATCTGCTGCCACTGCCTCCTCCCAACATCTGCTCTGTGAAGCAACCTCCTCACTTGGTCTAATGGTAGGGCCAGCCCTGCTTAGGAAGCATATCCTGCTTGAACTATACAGGCAGAATTTTTTACATTGTGCAAGACTGGAAGGCTGTGGAGACTGTATAAACAAATTATACATACACGCTTTGTATTTGGGGCCATGCAGGGGATGAGGTAGCCTGAAGGGGATTCTTTAGGGAAAGGAGTACATTTTCCAGAGGGGGAACAGATTCACTGGGCATCACACATCCATTTCTTCCCAAGCAGAAGGAGTTATGAAGTTAGGAAGGGGGAGATAAGCTGAACACCAAGCCACTGTGATGGTGCTGGTCATTTGGAAGAACAACAACAGAGAAGAAGCCAAGAAGCAATTACAGAACACACAAAATGTGTGTCATATTCTAACTGGGACATGCCAATACAATATTGAGAATGTCTTTTTCCTCGGGAAATTGGCTGGCATTGGTTCACAGGCATTGGTTCACATGCTCATCGGTAAACCACTGAGTATTGCACTGATGAGAGATCAAGAGATGAACATACAATTTATGTGACCCCTTTTATTGTGACATGAACTTTAATAGGCAATTAGAGAACAGCTTACTTTAGTTCAAAGTAGACCAAAAAAGTAGAAAATACACACATACACATGAGAGAGAGAGGTTCAGATCCCTACAAGTGTTTTAAAAGTCAAAACTAAAGGAAAAAGGAATGCAATCCCAATTACTGATGCACATAGCTGTCTTTTTCTCATTATTGTGTCAGTGTGCATAAAGAACCCTTCCACTTTAGTGTTTAAATCTAGTGGTTTTATCAGGAGATGCCAAGAGATCTACACTCTCCAGATCTTCCTCATGATACCCATTTTCTTTGTCAGAGATCTCAAGGTAGCATCTCTCTGTATTCTAATGCATTTCTCTCTAAAACAAGGACACAGAGGAACAATTTTTCAGGACATCAAAAAGTTACTTTTTGGGGGATGACAATTCGCCACAACCAGAATGGACAATTGCTTTGAAAGTTATTCCAAAAAGTTGAAAGTTTGAAAGTTATTCTATGTTGTACAACATTTTAGCTCCATCAGTTGCAGTCTTTTTTTCATCTTTACTCATGCATAGTGATTTGGCCTAAATGATAATCCAAGAGGTTCTGAATGGTAACAACATTACCACTACTTCTGTTGTGTTTCTCATGTTTGAATCTTGGAACATCTTCTGTTGACCCAGCTTCTACACTGAGAGATTTTAATGTGACCTAACAGCCTAACACAGAGGCTGTTTGCAATGTGTGGATGATCCTTTCAAGACAGATACTGTAATCAAATGGGAAAGATCCACAGAAGTAATAAATGGAATCTGCTAACAAATTGGAGCTGCAGTCCTAGGAAAGGTGTAAGAGTTTTGTAATATCCATTGGTTACAAATTCCTTGGTCGATAGTAATGTCATTTCCAAAGCAATCTTCAGATAGTGGGTAAATGGCTTTTGACATCTAAAAGGTGTCTCTGGAATGAACAAAGACATGCCCGGTATGCTTTGGATAAAGGTAATGGAAGTAATGCTAGTTTTCTAGCATTACTAGAAAAAGTAATGGAAATATGCCAGGTAGCAGCAATGGAGAAAGTTTTGCACCTGGCTGGGAAAAGGGAACCATGGGGGTTCCAAAAAGATATTAGATGATTCTTGGAGAAATGGCAGCCAAAATCGGAAGATGATGGCCCAGGTGGAACTCCAGTTCAACTCCCCTCTTTCAGCACTTGCCTATTGCCTGTAGGGTCCTCATGATGCAGCTGTTTAGTGGCTTGTGGAGAGCAGAGGACAGTGGAGAAGCATCTGGCTATGGCCCTATGACAAAGGTATCTTTCAGTACCTCCCAAGAGTCATCCAGAGGTCCTGGAGGAACTTCTACTTCTACTTCTACTTCTACTTCTAGCTTTAGCAATATAGTCAGATGTTTCTCCATTGTCCTCTACTCTGCACCAACCACTAAATGACGGGTCATTTAGATTTTGAGTTTTGATGTGAGGGAGGTGGTGAATTCCCCCTTCACAATGACCCAAAGAAGTCTTACTCTATGCCTGCATATGCTAGTAACAGAATGCCAGCCAACACTTGTATCTCAGTGGCTGTGAGAGTATAGATATATAGAGTATAGAGTATAGATGACATGTAAGTTCCTGAGTTGTTCCGTGTATATGCCTAGGTAACTGCATGTTAGAAAACATGTTCTCTTGCATGCTTTTGTTTCACCCACTAGCACTGTGGGTTCCATGTGGAACAAAACATCTCATCTTTGTACTGTACTTTTTTGTATGAAATACTTATCATTGAGATGATATACTGAATCAGTTTTATGTACGATTCCATCAATTCAACCTGTGCTAGATCTGGATAGCCATGTTCCATAGAGTGAAGTCTTTCATTATAACAGTAACAGCAAAATAAGTAAGAAAAAAATTGTAGTTACTGATCTTATGAATGTTTTTCCAGAATGCTTTTAGGTAACTCAATTAAGGGAAACAATTCTTTTTCATTTAGCAAATAGCTGGGGTTCTTTCTTTCAGATTTACAATATCTTTGGTGAAAGTCTGGAGTGTGTGTGTGTGTGTGTGTGTGTGAGACAGAGAGAAAGAGAGAGAAATGCATGCATGAAGACAACTAAATGATCCAGTACTTTGATTTTCAGCTGGAAATGTGATTTCTGATATTTTCACAGTGAATCCAGAGGCAAGACACAATCTTCAGATAAGTCTCCGCTAACCAGAAAAGGATCTGAAGGTATCTGTATAGGGAAAGAAAAAGCCATATTTTATTTTCCACCTCACCTCAGTTAGGGCGTAGATCTCTTTCAGTGTGAGTACATGCCGAAGAGGAACTCACATGACAGATAAGAGTTTACGATAGCATTGTGAACAAGCTGTATTTGTAAATAGTTTCCATGTGTTCTGTTAGCAGGCCTTTGGGCCTTTAACTTTGACTAAACAGATTAGAACAGGGCTGCTGTTGCTGGTAGCTGATTGGACGAAACTTGTGCCCTTACCACACTATGGCCCAACAGCGCTTTGTCATGATCCCATCCTGGCAGTGCCATTGCTGGGATGGGATCGGAACCTGAATGCACCCCACTGCACCCAGTCGGCTGCTGGCCGATGGGCAGCGTCTAGGGACATTTTTCACCCTTCCACAGTACAACCCACTTCTTCCTGCACTGTACTCTGGAAGGAAGCTCTTGATAGCACTTCTGTCCTTACCACATGCCCGCAGCCAATGGGACTGTTGCAGAAAAGGAGGCCATTATCAGATTTATTCCGGTAATAGTATATGGTGAAACAGTAGCAGGACTGCAATGATGTCATGAGATGGCACACATCTTGGATTGGCACCAACGTGTCACCATGCTGGGATGACAATGTCATGTAAAGGCCACAGTGATAACTACTTCCAGTTTTCATGTGTTTGGACTCTATAACAGCATCTGTGCAACTAACTCTTGCCTAACAGATATGTACAAGGGACATGGTTTTCCAATATAATGTTTGAAAAATTAGTCAATACTTCAAAGGAGGTTGTCATCATTCAAAGATGCAGGAAAGGATGGAGACTGGCCACACTTAGGAAAATGGAAGTCTGGGATAGATTTGTATTGCATAAGATCCGGAGGTAGATCTGAGCTCCATGTTAACCACAGCATTATGAATAATCCCGTTACATGCTACGTCAGTGTAAATACAAATCACCATCATAATGGACAAACAATATTTGACGGGTTTCTATACTCTGTTTTTTTAAGTGCTTCTCACAAAGGGCTATGTGTTTTTATAGCAGTACAGGCCTAAGTGGTGATTAGACAACCACTTCCTTTAACCTCCTACTTATTTCTTGCCTCCATATCTTGTCTCCGGAATAAAGCTTGGCCCATCTAGCACACACATCATCAAATGCAGAACCTGTCTTCTGTGCATTTGTTGGAAATCTAAAACTCTAATATTTGTTGGGGTAGCTATAAATTATCGTGTAGTTCTTCACAGCCCAGTATTTCTTCCCTGTAGAGAAAGAGTTGTGGAAATAAGAAAATGATTGATAGAATGATAATACATAATACAGTCCTTGTACTGGGGACAAGGCAGGATATAAATTAACAGTAATTCACATTTACAAAAGTGATGTCCACAAAGCAATTTCATATCATATCACCCTCATGACTGATCTGGGCTAAGGTGGGCTGGGGTTGCTATTATTTTTTCTCAGAGACAATAGCAAACCATCTAGAAAATTCTTCCAAAGAAATTAAGGCCAACAATTAGAGAAAAAAATGCTTTCGCATTTGCTTCAGGAAGACAGAGTTAAGAGGGCTTCTAACCATTCTGGTGTTTGCATCATGAAAACTGTCAATCTTTTGCAATACTAGAAATCATAAGATCAATACATTCCTCATTAATTTTTTTTTCTGAAGAAGAAGAAGTTACTTTTATCCAAGATGACATTTGCTAAACAAAGGAGACGGTACATCAAAACCTTGCTCAAATAGATATCTTCTG
This sequence comes from Iguana delicatissima, assembly GCA_948472985.1. NCBI lineage: Eukaryota > Metazoa > Chordata > Lepidosauria > Squamata > Iguanidae > Iguana > Iguana delicatissima. The sequence goes on along the minus strand of CAOKZL010002387.1, from coordinate 52,458 downwards.
GGAAGGCCCTCCACTCTGTCCCACTACCCTGGCTGTTTCAGGTTCCAGGATTCCCTTTCTAGAGAGGTTACACTGGCATTGTCCCTGCTGTCTTTTGGTAGGTAGGTGGTTTGAACATTGGGCTATGACCCTGGAGACCAGGGTTTGATTCCCTGCTTGGGCATGGAATGGAATGTACCCTGGATGACCTTGGGTACATCACATGCTCTCAGCCCCAGAAAACTCCACAACAAGTTTGCCTTAGAGTCCCCATAAGTCAGAAACAACTTGAAGGCACACAACAACAAAACCTTTTTGTTCTAACAGGCCTTTGATGGCTAACTGCTGCAAGAGGAGAGAGACTTTCAGAGGCCATTTCCGCACTACACTGTTATAGTGGTATTATTCCACTGTGGAATTCCTGTGGAATTCTGGGGTTTGTAGTTTACTGAGGCCAAAGAGCTCTCTGGCTGAGAATTCTAAATGCCCCTCCTTAAACTGCAAACCCCAGAATTCTATAGGATGTTGGAAGTGGAATAATAGCACTATAACAGTGTAGTGTGGAAACAGCCAGAATGTGCTGTACTGTTTGTGTATTGTTTTCTTTTTAATGGTTTTGCTTTTAATTCTCTTATTAGTTTAACTAGGGCCCTTTCCGCACCTTACCGTTTTCTGGTGCTGGGGTGCGGGGATCATGCGAGCAGCCTCTGGTGAGAGGCTCTCGCGTCTGGAGTCCTTTGGCGCCACATGAGCTGCCTGCTCATGCAAGAGCCCCGCCTCTTCCTTCCGCAGTGCAGCCTGGGACTTTCCCAGGCTGTGCTGGGGCAGGAAGCGCTATTGGCGCAACTCTGGAGGCTCCGCATGCCAGGTGAGTGCACGCAGGGCCTGCAAGCAATGCAGGATTACGCACCATTTTTGGCTTCTAGCCAAAAATGAAAAGGTGCGCGATCAGTGCCTGCCGGCCCCTGGAGCGTCGCATGATTGTGAGTGTGTTGTGCAAATCGCTCCTCAGAATCTCGCAATGCTCCAGGCCCTTTTTCACATGGAAAATGCTGTGTGAAAAGGGCCTATGTTTTTTAATTTTTGTATGACATGAATTTTAAAGTTGAATCAGCTTTAACCTTTGTAAGCTGTCTTGAGTACCAGACTGGGGCCCTTTTTGTATGGCATTTGTCATGCAAAAAGGCCTCTGGAGCATCATGCGATTGTGAGGAGCATTTCAGATGACGTCCTCGCAATCACATGACGCTGCCAGGGCCAGCAGGTGCCGATCGTGCACTATATCATTTTCGGCTTTTCACCGAAAATGGTGCACAATCGCGCATCACACGCACTTACCATACATGTGGAGCCTCCGGAACCGCCGCCCTCACACCTCATCTCCCAGCACAGCCTGGGAAAATACCCAGCTGCGCTGCGGAAGGAAAAGGCGGAGTCCTCATGTTGCCTGCTGGCTGGCAGGCAGCTCCTGCGGAGCTGGAGCAGAGGGGACGTGAGAGCCTCACGGAAGAGGCTGCTCACGTGATCCCTGTGTGACCGCGCTGGATGCAGGTAAGCTGAGGAAAGGGCCTGGGAAAAAGGCGGGATATAAAAAAATATAATAATAATGAATGGCATTCTGCTTGGAAGATAATTTTTGCAAAGGGCTTACATGCATGCAAATTTGAACAGAGTAATTTTGTGGTGTCCATATTCATCTAGTGGTTGCTGTGACATAATACTGTATGGGTGTTGTGTAGTTTTGTGTATTCAGAGACTGGCTAGGAAGTCAGAAGAGCTTGGTGTGTATCAGAGGAGCCTTATATACAGCAGAAGTGCCTGACATCCATTGGGACAGTCATGTCAGTGTGCACCTTTGCAGTTCACTTATTGAGTCTCCTTGCATTTCTGCAGTGTAGCTACAGTTTTGTAAAGTTATGAAATACAGGCTATTTCCACACTAGACTATTATAATGCTATTGTTCCACTTTCAACATCCTATGGAATCCTGGGGTTTGCAGTTTAGCGAGGGAAATAATAGCACCAAAATGGCCATAGATTTTTACCTATGAATAACTTTCCTGGGGTTACATACCAGTGGTCACCAAACCTAAAGGCATACAAACACATCATTCAGACACTCTCCTCCTTTAATATGTATGCCAGCCATTCAGTCTTGACCAAGGCCATCCAATGGAGCCAAGGGGAACCTCTAGCTGGGTCATTTGCTATGTGTATTTGTGTGTGTTTGCGTGAATTGGAGTGGTGGTGTAATTTGGGAATTTTTCACAGCACATGTAGAGAAAGGGGTTCACCCTTTCATCCCCAACTGTACTCTCCAGTGTTGTTTCCTGTGCACTGCTGTTAGGCTTGGAAAGTAAAAAAAGTCTCCCATTGAATCCAGTGAGAGGCTTACTACTGAGGGAGGCAGGAGAGGCTCCATGGACCACTGTAATAATGCCACACAACCCTAAAGGTTCACTTTCTGCTACAAATGCTGAATCCCTAATCATAAGCTCTCTTCTGGACCAACCTGTCTTTCTAAATCAGATGTCGGTAGCTAAGGCAGGGAGGGACTTTTGATTTGCTCAAGGTATTCTACTATGTTGTGGGAGCTGGTTTTAATCCCCTTCGTTTCCATCCCCCATTGAATTCTTGTGTTGCTGCCTTTGTCCTGCTTTCAATATAAAATAGTGATTTTGCATACCAGCTTTTCTTTTCTTTTCTTTTTTGCAACCCCCACACTGTGTGCCACCCTGATATTTCTTCTAAAGGGCAACCTTTAAATCTTATACAAAATAAAATATCATTTTTCTCAGAATGAAGAAACTACTATGGAACATGCTCAGTGTTTTCCTAGGCTTTGGGGTTAATGACATCTAATCTCTTCTAAGTTGATAAAGTATTTGTTGACAGCAATAGAAGTCATTGTCGAACATAAGGAAGTCAACTGAGACCTGAAACCTTCCTCTAGTGTGTACTTGAGGCAGAGAAAGGTGTGACCTCCTGATACTCTCCCTGCATGGTCATTTTCAGTGACTCATGACTGGGTTTTCCACAGCTGATTAAAAATAATAACCTAGGCATGAATAAACGCATACACTCAACTTTTGAACTACTGTGCTTTCTTTTCTTGGATGCCCAGCTTCTTGTTTCATCTTTGTATTTGTAGCATATTTTCCAGTTTTCAGCATTATCTAATTACTATTATCTATTATTTGGGCATCAGTTAGAATCATAGAACCACAGAATCATGGAGTTGGCAGAGACCATAACGGCCATCAAGTCCAACTCCCTGCCATGCAGGAACACACACTCAAAGCACCCCCATAGTCATCCAACCTCTGTTCAAAAAAGGTGACTCCATCACACTCCGAGGCAGTGCATTCCAGTATCAAACTGCTCTTACCATCAGGAAGTTCTTCCTAATGTTTAGAAGGAATTTCTTTTCCTGAAGTTTGAATCCATTGCTCTGTGTCCTAGTCTCTGGAGCAGCAGAAAACAACCTTGCTTCATCTTCAACATGACATCCCTTCAAGTATTTAAACATGGCTATCATGTCACCTCTTAACCTTCTTTTCATCAGGCTAAACATAGCTAGCTCCCTAAGCTGTTCCTCATAGGGCATGGTTTCTAGACCCTTCACCATTTTGGTCACCCTCCTCTGGACTTAAAACACATTTCCTGATTCAGGGAAAACATGTAAGAAACAAGCATAGAATTATTCAACTGTTATAACTCTATTAACCCTCATTGTTCCATCCGGGATTATGTCTGAAGACTAAATCATCGAATCATAGAGAGAGAGGGAAGCCAAGGCCATCTAGTCCAAATCTGTACCGGTACAGGTATCCATCCTTGCTAAACCATCCTTGAGTGATGGCCATCTAACAGCTGTTCTAAAAACTCCAATGACAGAAAGTCCATCATCTTCAAGTGTGGTCTATTTCATCATTGAACTGTCAGGAAGTTTTTCCAATGTTTAGTTGGAATATCTTTTCTTGTAATTTGATTTTATTGCTTTGGTTCCTATTCTTCAAAGCAGCAGAAAAAAGCTCACTCCACCTTCCTTCGTATCTGACATTCCTAAGAGCTGCTCTGTTTTCTTCCTGTCCTATAAGAACTGGTAACAGCTTGTAATCCTTTTGGGGATTACAACTTCCAGAATTTGGCCATATTGATTGTAGGTGTTGTAATCCAATAAACTCATTTTTCTAAGATCTGCAGGGGATGGCTACTGCATAGCTGACTGCTGTAGGAAGCAGGAAGATCTTTGGGCCCGTTCATACCACAGAATTTTAGCACTCTATTTCCACTTTAACTGTCAGGATTCCATCTTGTGTAGGTCTGGGACTTGTAGTTTAGTGAGGCACTGGAGCTCTCTGGCTGAGAATTCTAAATGCCCTTCTAGACTGCCAGTCCCATGGTTCCATTGTATGAAACCATGTCAGTTAAAGTAGAATAATACAGCTAAAGTTGTGTGGTGTGAATGGGCCCCAGGATAGATGGAAACAGGAAGGAGAATTCTGAAGTTGAATCTACCCCTCCTTTCTCCATCTTGCAGAGGTGATTCGGTCTATCCTAAGGACCATAGGATTGCAACTTTGCTTATTATTATGTATTTTATATTTAATTATTTTTAATGGATTTTCATATGTTATTAAGAAAAGGGTTTTTTTTTAGAGAAATGTATTAAAGCATAAACAACAATACTCTCCTGATCAAAGGGTAGGTCATTTTGTCTGTTGCAACAAAGAACAAATAAGAGTCTTGTGGTCTCTTAAAAACTAATTTAACATTTTATTTGGCCTAAGTTTTCATAGACTGCAGGAGTGTTTCATGGTGTGTTTGACTAGTGAAGTGGGCTGCTCTCTATAAAAGCTTATGTCAACTAAAATGCATTACTCTTTAAGCCTTAAAGTTTAAGGAGCCATATGAAAGTTGGCTATTTTTACTAGAAACTTTAGTATGTTTGGGAAGAAGAAACTTTTTTAAAAAAACCTTTTCAAACACAAAGGGAAAAGAACTTGAATTGTAAGGTGAACTGGTTACAAATGATGGTGTATTACAAAATTATAACATTCTTGATGTAGCATTTCCAATGTTCACTTAATTCTAAAATCTAAACAAAGTATTTCTTTTTTTAGAAGGTGAACTTTTTTAAGCACAAGACATGATGTCTATTTTCTGACTTGAACAAATGAACATCATTTTGTACCCATAAAAAGAGAAATGATAAGAAAGAAACCTTTAAATTGACAGCTAACATCAGATTTTTACTTAGGTTTTTATCATTCTCTTGGCATTCCCCTGAAGTCTTATTGTGGCCCAGAGCAATGTGTGTAGGATTAGTGCTTATTATCACCCACCTTTTTCAGTCTGAGTTTGATGCCAAAATGTGAATCATATTATGTTTTGTTTATCAGTCACTATACATCATTTTGTAACAACGACTTTGGAGAGACTTTGGTAACATTTTTGAGTTCAATGAATAAATCTACATTTCAAAGCTGACCATATTCTCTTTCCAAGGATTATCATTCAACACACAGCCCTCAAGAAGACTTCAGGGTTCTAGTCTATCTGCTGTATGAAAGATAAATACATTTGTCCTGGCAATGGTGCCAGCAATTTCTGCTGCCACGACACAAGGTGATGGATAAAATATCCAGTCGCTGAGCTCCTTCATTGCCAGCACAGCACCACCCTTGTAACACCCCATGGTCCCTCAGACCCTCCCCCAGTTTCATGGCTTGTCCTGCCCTGTTTTAATAGCTCTTTAGATTTGCTGGGAAATTGTAACTGTCCACTAATACCCATTACCAAAGCCATAGGCTTTGAGTACTTCACTCTTAAAAGTCTGGGCCTGAAAGACCATATATTTAACCATGGTAGCGCTTAATATGAGTTGGGAATTCTTTTCTGAAGAAGCTCCTCACTTTTAACAATAGATGAAAGGCAGATGCAACATGCTCCTCTTTGTTATGGAAATCAACAGGGGAGACTTCTGCGTCCATTCATTTTGAGAGAGTTCAAAATTTGCAAATTTCTTCAGATATGGGAAAGACAGACATTGGGGTTCTAAAAATCTGAATATGGGAGAAAGCAAAACAGAGATGTTCCCATTGACAGAGGTGTTATAAGAAAGATGGCAGCCCCCTCTTTTTTTTTTTTTTGGTCTTAATGCTAATTGCTGCACCAGGGATAATTTAGTAAGATTGCAGCTGATAGGAAGGCTTATGTTTCTCTTTCATGTGTGGTATGGGACCAATGGAGAGCCAGCATGATGACATGTTTGGGCATTGGACTACAAACCTGGAGACCAGGTTTTATTCCCCATTTGGCCACGGAAACCCAGTGAGTGACCATGGGTGCATCACACACATTCAACCCCCAGAAAACTCCATGGTAGGCTCATTTCAGGGTCACTGAAAGTTGGGAACAGTTTGAAGGCACACTGTAACAACAGCAGCAGCAATGGGACCAATGGCTTTTGCCTTACACTCCCTGTCTGATGTTTAGTGTTTAAAAAGCCAACATGACTGCTATTAATTTTCCCAGCATCACATGTAAGTTGGCCCTCTATGCACCATCATACGAGTGATAAAGGCAAACGTTATGCCAGAGAATGTTAGGAAAAGTCTGAAAATAACATGGACAGTGGATATCTGTATAAAAATCTATCATGTGGGCACATGTGGAATACAGTGCGTAATTCTGGTCACTCTGTCTCAGAAAGGACACAGTATCCAATTTGTTTTCAAAACTATTGAGATTCATTGCTCTCATAATTGATCCAGACCAGGCAGACTGTGGTATCTGGATAAAATCTCAAGAAAAACAGCAGAGCTTGTAATATCTGTTTGTCATTTTAAATGTAAACAAGATTTATGGTTTTTACCATAGTTCATGGCACTTTGCATCAATTTATTTTGAGATTTTTGTTATTATCCTAACCAAACCCATAAAAACAACTCAAGATCTCTTGAGGAAAGAAGCTTTCACAGATTAAATAGTTATGTTTTACTATGAGTGTGAGAAGCTGACAAAAACTATGGCACTGCTGTTGGACTACAAATAATCTCTAGTAGTATTTTACTTCATGAATTAAATAGTGATGAAATCTGACCTCACTATATTTATTAGCTGTATTTATATCCCAGTTTTCCTTCTAGGGGGACCCAAGGCAATGGATGTACTTCTTCTCCTCCCAACTTTGGCCATTTCCACACTAGACTGTTATAGCGCCAGTGGGCCCCTCCCAAAACTGCAAACCCCAGGATTCCATAGCATGTTGAAAGTGGGATCACAGCGCTATAACAGTCTAGTGCGGAATTAGGGTTTGTCTTCACAATGACCCTGTAAGGCAATTTTGAAAGAAACAGCCATGCTTGTCTGTTGTAGCAGACAGATGAGTAGAAAGTGATGAACCCAGCAGCACTGTTAAGACTAATACAGTTGGCCCTCCACATTTGCTAGGGTTAGGGCTACAGGACCCTCCCAAAAGTGAAAAATTCGCAAATATCAAAATTTGTGTGTCTTTGCGAAGGGGGCTGAGAAACGGGGGGGGGGGAATGGGCACACAGGGTCTAAACTAGGTCAGGGAAAGGAGACGGTTGGCATGGTTGTCCTGTACTTCTTCTGTCTTGCCTATCTCCTTCCTTGGCTGTATGGAGGGCTTTGAGGGAGGGCTTGTGGTGCTGAGAAATCAGGCTTTGAGCTGTCCTTAGCTTGTCAGGCAGTGGCTGGTGGAGGAGAAGGAGGACAATGATGACCAAAGGTGGGTTTTTAAAGAGCTGTGTGGCCCAACTGGAGCCTCCAAGAGAAAAGGTTTCCCAGAAAAAGAGGCACCTGAGGTGGGGGGGGCAGGGGTTGGAGAAACACACAAATATTCACATCCGTGAATGTCAAACCAGCAAATGTGGAGGGCTGACTGTACATCTATTTTAGCATGGGCTTTCATAGATATCAAAGCACCAATTACTCTAAGAGGTGGAGGACGTTGGAGTTCACTCACAATGCCAATGTCTCTTCAGAATTTGGGGGAATTATAGGTCAAAGGAGGCCTATGAGAGGAGGGTTATGTCAGGATATTTCCACCTATGTATATCAGTACTAATTGTGAAAAGTTAAAGTGTTTTTTTTGTTTGTTTTGTTTTGCTAAACAAACATACAAACTTGACCTGGTAACACACTTTCTGGTCAGCATGCCTTTGATCATCTTTTTCAGCCATAAATATGTCCAGTTATGAAAACAGCACACCCTGCAGAAGTGGGGGTGTAGGGTATGGTATCACCACTTCTCCAGACACCCTGGCAGAGTGATATTAACCCCAAAGATATTTAAGCAGTTGTGGGAACAGGACAGAATGTCATAGGATGCAGAGAGGTGCAAATAGTGATTCTGGCTGCGACTTTTCAAAGATTCATGTGAGGTGATACAGGGTCTTTAAAGCTGCTGGTAATGCAATATTCTTTAAAGTGGTTGCTTAGTATTTATAAGCAAAAGCAATAAATCTGTGACTAAGTCAGCCACCTTGGGGTCAAAACCTTTTCTGAGGAGATTCCTTTTGTTAAATGTGTGAGCTGTAAGGACTTGTGTGTAAAATACTAATATGTGGGGTTTGTGGTTTGGAGAGGCACTAGAACCGATAAAGCACTCAAGCTCTTAGTCTGCAAATTCTCAATGCACATCTCTGAACTGCTAATCACAGGATTTCACAGGATGCTGCCATGGCAATCGAAATGGAATATAGTACTATAATTATGTAGTATGATAGTGAGTTTCATAGCAGAGGAGGAATTTGAACTCAGATCCCCAAGTCCTAGTTCAACACACAAACCACTACCTTATCCTGGCCATAGAACTAAATCTCGAGATTTTTGTTTCTATTTCAAGTTGTCATTTTGAGAAAGAAGATCACAGCAGGCAGTGTTTGTATCAATTAATATTTATCCCACTGTCTTATTCTTCTCTGTAGGTTTGTAACTACAGCTGATACTTGCTGAGATGTTCAACATCCTTCTCTGTCCCACTGGAAAACAGAGGATGGTTTTGGCCACCAAATCTAACCACATTTCCCTGAAGTAAGCCCTGTTGAATTAAATCAACAAGACTTGCACATAAATATGTAATTAGAGGTCATAGTTAGAAAGCCCAGCCAACGCTTTCCCACAGTAATTGAACTTATCATTTGTGGGTGTTCAGATACTGCTAGAACTTGAGATGGTTTTTTAAAATTGTAAGTTTTTAAATTATGAACTGATTGTTTTTAATACATATGCATTTTTAACTGATGCTATGCGCCTTTCACTGATAATGTATTTTAATTGCTGTTCACGTTTTTAACTGTGTTATGTATCTATTTGATACTGTATTTTAATATGTTGTTTGACCTTGATCCATAGGGAGAGGCAAGTAAGAAATAAATATTGTTGTTGCTGTTCAGAAAATGGCTCAATACGTAACAGCAATTCTGGTTTTAAATATAAAAGTATATAGGATAGATAATCCTTACAGCCCCATTACTGTGTGGATTTACCTGGGAGTAAGGTCCATTTAATGTGGTGAGGCTTGTTTCAGAGTAAACTCATGCTATATAGGTATATAAGATTGCTATATACATGCTATATTGGTATATAAGATTGATACATACCTCTAGCAGAGCCAATGTGGTGTATTGATCTGAATTTTGGACTAAATTTCCAAGAGACCAGAGTTCAAATCCCCCTCAGTCAGCCATGGAAGCCTACTAGGTGACCTCAGGCAAGTCATACTCTCTCAGCCTCAGAAGGCCACAATGGAAAAACCCCTCTGAACAAACCTTGGATGATATGTTCACCTTGGGTCATCATAAACGAGAAACAACTTCAAAGCAAATAGCAACAACAAATATCTCTAGCAGAAATTCATTTTACCTGCATCTAAATCCGTGTTAGTTGGTACTTGCACATCACCAAAAAAAGGAAAATGACCCTGCCCCCCAAAAGTATGCAGATTTGATTAAACTTTTCCCTTTTTTTCTGTGAATTTATATCCATATGCACTTTATATGACTATCCTAAGTTATATACCAATATATATTCGGATGTATGGTGCTCATTTTCATAAAAGGTAAAAGCGGTGAGATTAATGTTACAAAGTCATGAACAACCAAGCAAATTAGGACCAAGCCTGTCTAGTGCATAACTCATATAGAGTGCAGGCCAAATCATTAAAAATTATCTTTTACAGTCAAGCCATAACTAGGATAGCTAGGTTTAGAATGATATACCCTAAAGGTACCAGATCCCATCTGACCTTGGAAGCTAAGCAGAGTCAGCTGTGATTAGTACTTGAATGGAATACTACCCATGCTTTGGCTATAGTATATCTGTCACCCTATTTATCACCAGGGTTGATTTGGCTGATCTGGCTGGCTAAGCAGGTGCCCCCTTCCTGCCACTCTGCTCCATGTACATCCCTTACTGAAGCTGTGTGCTCCATGGAAGAGGACGACCATCCTCAATAGAAGCAGAAGTATAGTTCAGAGGAAGGAACTGGCAAAACCACCTCTGAGTACTTCTTGCCTAAGAAAACCCTATGAAATTCATGGGGTTGCCATAAGTCAACAGACTTTAAGTCACATATGCACATAGATATGTATGGATACAAATTTAGAAAGAATTTCTACACTTTAAATCATGAGTGGACAACTGTGAGAGGTTGCAAAGCTACATTGCCTCCTTGCCGCCAAGGGAACCTAAAGGTCTACCTCTGCTCCTATTTTTTTAAAAACTTGGGGGTAAAAATAAAAAATGTCTCTCAAACCTTTTAGGGATGCTTTTTTAAAGACAGAAAATGAACTAGAAACGTTGGCGGAGGGACATTCCAAAATCACTCCTGATATGTCTGTTTTGCATCCTGATTTTTGAGAGATAAGGAACTGTGCTGAAACAGCCCCACAATATCTGAAAAGCAATCAAAACATATGAAAATGTATGTATTTCAATATTGGAAGTACAGCGAGGTAGTTTAACCCAGGGTTCCCATCCACTGCTGGTTATCCTTCCCACCATCAGCAATGTACAGCAGGAATTATTCTAATATGAAGCTGGACACCTTTTGAACAGTAGAAAAATAAAATTTGTAGTAAGAAATATGTTTTTGTACAGTTTGCATTACAAACTGTAATCTGGAGAAGGATTATTTCTTAAAAGGAAAGGAAAAAAGGGAAAAAATAAAGGAATAGAAAATTGAAATACCATTACTTTGCAAAATTTATAATTGTATATTGATAAATATATCATTGGGACTAACCACCTGGCTGTTCCATTTGTGACCAAGGAGGGTACATGTATGTAAATATGTCTAACTGTTTTGCGTCCAACTGTATTGCTGACTTTTTCCATTACATAAACGTTGTTAATTCTGATTTAGTTCACAGCACCATCACACATCAGAGACAGCATCACTATATGCTGTAGTAAGTGTCTCAGTGAGGCTGCCTTTATTACTTTCTAAAATACACCATGTGGTTGTGCACAACGGTGGATCTGGGTAAAGCGTCTCCTTGGTATTGGCCTTCTGGCTTCTTGTGCAGTAGGGAAAAAGCTTAGAATAAACTCCAAGGTTAATTAGGGTTGCTGAGTTGAAACTGGAGAGGGATCACGTAGCGCTAATAGTTGTGTAGAAGAGGGAATTTTAGCAGGCACTACTTGTCATGCAACCAGGTAACAAGCAAAATCTACTAAAATTCCCTCTTCTATACAACCATTAAAGGAACAGGAGCTCACTTCAGTTTTCACTCTGACAACCATAGGTAAGGTTAATCCTCTCACCTCCAAAAAACTTGCACAGCCAGCCAGAAGAAGACAGGAACAGGAACATAGTCTGCTTTCTGGATTTTGCCCTTCTTGCACTTGTGAACACTCACAAAATTCTTACTTTTTTTAAAGAAATTACTGCCAAATCCAGAGATTTTGGGGGAAGACAAGGAGAGTTTTTTGGCAAGGGTGTCTGAGAACACTTACTGAAGTTCCTGCCAATGACACATCGAGTTTTAAAACCATCATCAGCTCTCAAATGGTAGAGGACTTTATTCAGCATTTTCTCTCTCCATCGCCAGTATTTTCCCACAAGAAAATGAGGGCACTCACTGAGTTTCCTTAGGTCATATCCCAGGAAAAACAAACTAATTAAAATATCCTATTAACTTCTCATTTGTGGGAAAGTGGGAACCTGATTTTGGACTAGTTTTAAGCTTGGACACATAAGTCTGATTCTTGGACTCACCAAATCAAGAGATGGTAACCTTCCAAAAATTTGGACATAGCAAATCCCAGAAGCTCTAATGAAGATTGCACGTAGAAATGCTAGATATTTTTATCTGTAAAAATTAAACATAGGAGGGTAGTGTGAGGGTATAGTGAGCAAAACTGCTGCCAAGTCAGATGGGTTTTAGGGTTCTTGTTGGCATTGCGTCCCAATGTTGACATCTGTGCGTTGGTCACGTCTGAACACCACAAATTGGTTTATTTGAGTCTTCCCTCAAGAACCCTTAGGAATCCATCTTTTACAGACCTGTTCTGAGTTGGAGGTGTCCCTTCTGACCTAGGGACCCTCTTTAGGCAGCCGAAGAGAACTTCAGTGTCAGCTGTCAAATAGTGCGGGTAGCCTTAGTTGATTAGGGGCCCAATTCTATTGTTTGCTGCAAGTGGATGCTGGGTCCCATCAGCTGAAAGACTAGAATGCTTTCTCTGTTGCAAACCATTGGCTGCATTATTTGTTGGTGAAAAAAGCTTTTCTTACAACAGGGCTGTGTATCAGTTTTTGGTACTCAGTGAACCTTTTGAGAAGCCTTTAATTACAGCCAGTTCCAGTTCAGAAAAGAGAAAAAGCAAGGAGAAAATCAGAAGAAGGCACAAATTTATAAGTGTGGTAAGATGTGACCATCCAGGTCTCAGTGGTGGTCCTTTTCTCACCCAACTACCACCAGAAGGATTACTGAGAAATGATAATTCTTGACTGGCTGAATGTGATGAGAACTGATTATCAGATAAGAGAAGTAAAAAAAAAAATGGACCTGTCCTTTTCCGGCTATTACATAGTATGTGTATCATTTCATAGCCGTTTAAATAAGAGTTCTACAAGTATAACTGTTCCACAAGTGTATGCATACTCTTGGATGTTGCATAAATATGTTACAGTACCTTTGATGCACCACTTGACTCACAGGGATTTTAGCCAGTTTGTATTCCTTGCTGTACAAGAAGCCACTGAGCAAGCATATTCTCAGATAATCAATTGGCTGTACAGCGCTGGTCTTCAGCAAAAAGGTGGGGTAGCACAACCACTGCTAAACTAAGTGAGCATAGATTTACACTATGCACATGTACCTCTCCCTTGGATTCTGTGGGACCAATTACAAATGAATACAGCAAGCAATCACTTTTAAACTCTGATTCTTTCAAAACAATAGCAACACAGCAGATTATATATTAAACTTAACACATAAGCCAATGCTTCATTGTAGGACTCTTCTGCATATGCTTCTTGAGAGTTTTGCAACTCCAGACCTTAAAGCCCTTGCGGCTGCTGTTGTTGTGGTGTTCTTTCCAATCATTTGAAGATTTATGGTAACCCTAAGGTGACCTTATCACAGGTTTTCTTGCCATGATTTATTCAAAGGAGATTTGCCTTCCTCTAAGGTTGGGGGAGTGTGAGTTGCCAAAGTCATCCAGGACGTTTCCATCGCTTGGTGAGAATCTGAACCCTGGTCTCCTGGAGTCCTAGCTCAACACTTGAGCCACTAATTCACTCAGGTTCTCTTAAATCCCTTATTTAAGGCACAAAGGACTAATCCTTATCCCTGGAACTTCAACTCCTCTTCTCTCCAGCTCTCCCTCTTTTTCTGAACTGAACTAGTTAAATACAGCCTCTTCTTCATGATTTACCCCCACACTGAGCCAAATCAATAATTCACACAGGTTATGCAAACATAGCACAAGATCTTGGCCAGGGTGTCTCTGAGCTTGTTAAGAGAGCTAACTGATGCTTTCCAGACAAGCTCAATAAAATATTTTAATTTCTCTATAAGAACCAGAATAATTGCCTTGGTGAGGGAGGGAACTCTCACTTTTTTATTTTCTTTAAATTTTTTTGAACTTCAGCTTGTTCTTTCCACCCTGAATACTATACATATATATTTATTAATTAATTTGGAGCAATTCTTCCATAACAAAGTGTCATGAGATTTTCCTCCACTGACACAACAGGGACAGAGTTGGATCAAGCTGTATTTGCCTACCATACAGGATCCATAAAATCATGAGGAGCCAAAGAGAGAAAAAAGAGGTGGCAACTCTACTTTAGTACCGACTTGGATGAAAACATAGGGATTAAAAGCCAGAATTTTAAGAATTTAATGTGCAAAGTCTTGGGCCTACCTAGGCAAATCTGTTAGTTTTGGTTTTCTGTTTAACTTTTCAGCTGTAAGGAAAAAATTCAGTATTTCCCTGTGATTGCTAGCTTTGTGTTATATTAATGACAGTCTTTATCTCCTTCTCTCTGCCCACTTCCCTTAAATATCTCAGATTCATACCCTCTAACATTTCACAGATGAAAATCAAGACATACGAGTCCAAGCAACATCAGAGTATGATCCAGATGGCAAAAGTTATTCATGAGGAAGAACATACAAAGTAGGAGAGGCAGTGACAGTTTGTCTTTGCCTGAGCCTACTGGGAAGGGCAAGACTCTGCTTTCTCTTATCTTCTCCCTCCTGCTGAGTTAATTGAGTACAAACTATTTTTGCATTTTGAAGCAATTAAAATAAACTGAGGACAAAGGGGGAAGTGAGAGGAAGCAAGAAAAACTGGGACATTTTAAAAGCTGCTAAAATTGGAATTACATTCTTTAAATCCCTGCCTAATTGGGACAGTTAGAAAGTATACAAAAAGATTTAAGTTAATATATTGAGTTTCTCCATATATTAATTCATTTATCCAAGTTTCCTTCCAATTCACATATGAAAAAAAATGTGAATTTTGGTAGATCAATAGAAAAAAGTGAACTGAAACGTAATTCTTCTCACCCATCCTGTCCCGTGTGCCAACTTTCACCCCTGCATTACCAGTTTGCCATCTCTGGACTGTGGGTGGCATAGCTGGAAGAATCATTCCTTCCCAGCAGAGGTGGCTTCTGCAGGTTGTAGGACTTAGGCTGTATGCCAAGAAGCATACCAGAGGGCCATTTTTCACAACAGTCTCTGCAATAACAGTAGCCAAGCAGACTAGGATTGTCAGAGGAGCAAGGTCAAGCTCTGAAGAAGAAACTGAATGCCAAACCTCAGCTATTTTAATTTCCCCCAAGGGCTGCCTTGTGGACCAATGGTTTGTCTTCAATCGTACCACAGACTTTAAATAGATTGTCTACTTAACCTGTCTCCTTACTAAATAACCTGTCTCCTGCTGTTATTTACAAGCCTCTCTTACCACCTACAAACTGAAGACAGGGCAACTCTTTTTTTCTGTCTCGTGTCCTTTCAACTGTCATCTATTTATCTATTATCTAATTTTCTATCATTAAGAATGACTTAAAGTATTCATATTTTAACATGGTAGTTTAATTGTTTTTACACTCACTAGGTTTTACTTCATGTCCTTTGTTTTAATTCATATTGTGAGCTGTCTTGGGTCCTGTCTTGGAGAAAGGTAGGATATAAATTAAATGCATCTGTACATAAAGAGTTTCTGTCCTAAGGGACAGATGCAATAGCATGTAATGTCAGTGGGGCTATCAGGGTAGGACTTTGAGATGAAAGTTCAAAGCCCCACTCTGCAGAATGATCCTAAAGACAACAGGGCTGGCTTGCCATGTTTTGGAGTAAGTGATGTCATGCACATTAATACATAGCCTACAACTATCCCAATTTGGCAGTGCTAGTCCTGATTAACCTTTTGTCAGCTTTGTCAGCTTTTAAATGTTCCAGTTTCTTTTTTCTCCTCCCAGTTTTCCCCAGCTTACTGCAATTCATGCAAACTGATTTAAAAAGCAAAAGTAGTTTGTACTCAATTAACTCAGCAGCAGGGAAGGGAAGAGGCAGGGGCAGAATCTTTCCCTTCTTTGTAGCCTCAGGCAAAAGCAAACTGCTGCAGCCTCTTCTACCTTGTGTGTTCTTCCTCATGAATAACTTGTGCCATCTTAACCTACACTCCAGTGTCGCTTTGCCTCGTCTGTCCTGATTTTCATCTGTAAAATGTTGGAAGGTATAATAGTTGGTTAAAATGTAATACATACATATACACTTACACACACAAAGGAGCTTCTCTGTTAACAGGCAGACAAAATGGTATATGGTATCAATGGGGCTATCACGGTAGGGCAATGTGGTAAAAGTTCAGTGCTCCACTCAACAGAATGAACCTAAAGATACAGGACTTGCTTATCATGTTTGGGAGCAAATGATGTCATGCACTTTACCATCAGCAGCAGTGCTTCCTTCACAGAGCTTGGAAATGTTACTTTTTTGGACTACAGCTGCATGGCCAGTGGCTAACCTGGCTAAGAAATCTGGGAATTATAGTCTTAAAAGGAATTTTCCAAAAGCTGAGTTGGGGGGATGCTGTTAATGTACATGATATCTACTCCTCCTCCTCTATAAGACCATAAGATCTGGAGCCTAAAATTAGTAGTAGGTTAATGGAAAGCATTAGGAGGCAGAAATGCTAAAGACTGTTGTACATGAGAGAAAACCACACTAAAGCAAGAACATTGTCTGCTAACACAATCTAGTGGAAACTTGAGTGAAAACAGGGCCCTTTTCGCATGGCATTTGCCATGCGAAAGGGCCCCTGGAGCATTATGCGACTGCGAGGAGCGGTCCACATGATGCACTCACAATCACATGACGCTCCAGGGCCTGGAAGACGCACTATTTCATTTTTGGCTGTGAGCTGAAAATGGTGCACGATCGCACATCGCTCTGGGGCCCTGCAAGCACTTGCCGTGCGTGAGGAGCTCCGGAGCTGCGGCACTTGCGCTTCCTGCCCCAGTGCAGCCTGGGAAAATCCCAGGCTGCACTGGGGAAGGAAGAGGAGGGGCTCTCGCGCAAGCAGGCAGCAGCTGTGGAGCTGAAGGAACCGGGATACGAGAGCCTCTTGCTAGAGGCTGCTCGCGCGATCCCTGCACTCCAGCTCCACAAAATGGTGAGTTGCGGAAAGGGCCTAGATTGTACTTCTAGAGCCAGTGTACTGTAGTGGTTTAGATTTTGGATACGTCTCTGGAGATCAGAGGTTCGAATCCCTGATCAGCCATGACAACGCACTGGTGAACTTGGGCAAGTCATACTTTTTCAACCTCAGAAGGTGGCCAAGGCAAACCGTCACTGAACAAATCTTGCCAAGAAAACCTTTTGATAGGTTTACCTTAGGGTTGCCATAAGTTGAAAACGACATGAAGGCGCACAACAACAGCAAGCTCATACTTGTGGACTTTTGGATGGAAGGCTTTCTTTGGGACTGGATTTGTGACATACATGCCAACAGTTTGGCTGCTAATATTTCATAGAATGATCCCGAAAGAATCTCAGGTTAGTAGACCATAACTCCCATATCTCCAACCAGGGAGTAGCAGCAAGGTCAGATAGATTCATGGGTGACATTAAAAACCTACCCTGAAGTATACAGGCCTTTTCCTGGAAACAAATATTTTAAAATGACATCCCATCCAAGCTACAGAAACACATTTTGTTCTGTTCTCTGATATACAGCAGTCAAATCAAGAATAGACAATTTGTGGCTTTCCAGGAGTTATCATATTAGTGTTCCTATAATCCTTCAATATTTTTGGCTAAGTTGGCAAGGGCTGGTGGGAACTGCAGTCCAACAGTATCTGGGGAGCCAAAAAGTGCTCATACTAATATTAAATGCTCATGTTTCAGACTGGGCTCTCTCCCACATTATGTAGAAGAGGGACAGGCAACTGGGGCAGGTCCAAGAGATCAATTTTCTGCCTCTGGGACACTTCATGAGCCAAACAGACACCAAAAACTGAGGCCCTTTCTGCAACCCACTCCCAACCCGCAATAGTGATGGGATTGCGATGGGACCACAATGACAGTTCTGCATGATGCCGTTGCAATCTGTTGTGATCCCATGACCGCCCATTGCAATTGCAGAGTAAATCATTGATGGTTTTTTCCCATCAATGAACTGCGATTGCACAGTCCTGCCACCCTCGCACATTTATCTGCTGTGCAGAGGGTCAGGAAGTGCAATGGCTGTGCTTCCTCCCCCAGCACAGCCGAAAGTGCCAGGTTATGCTGTGGAAGGGAGGGGCAGGGCCATTGTGTTTCCTCCTTCCAGTAGGCAGCCAGTGTGGAGGGGAGCGCTTCTGTCATGCTCCCCTCCTGGGACACCCAACCCCGGGATCCCCACAGGATGGCTTCCGCAAAAGGTTAGCTGTGGAAAGGGCCTACTCTTCAAAACTTCCGGAAATGATGAGAGGTTCTGGTTTTCAAAAATCAATATTTTTTATATTAAAGAGTGCAAGGGACCCCTGCAACCTATTTAAAAGGTGAATGTCTCTCTGCAGGATTTCAGGAGAAGCAACTGACCTTTTTTTTTAAATAGAAAAAAGGCACTCTAAGGAACCTGGAGAAGTCAAGGGCCACAAAAATAGTCTTAGGGGGCCACATGCAGCCTCAGGCCAAACTTTGCCAATTCTTGATATACAAGCACAAAATGGAAAAACCTCCAGATCTGGCGAGGGGGAGGAAGGGAAGAAAAATAGAACCTTTCATTCTTTCTTGTACCCAGAAAGTCTCGCTGTCTACCTAAGCCTCTGAACAACATGGCAAGGAGAAGTAGGTGATGACTGCCTTAACAATTGCACTGGAGTTCCAAAGTATAAATATCAATTGACATGTTACAGCAACTCTTAAGAGCTTTCTCTTGCTTTTTTTCTTCTAACCTGGAGCAAATGCGCAAGAACATGTCTTTCTCTGTGTACAAAAGAAACAATACCATCTGGGAGTCAGCTGCTACCAAGTAGAATCTTGTCAGCCTGGCTGCACTTTTAGTTGGCAGGCATCTGTCTTTTGAATGAAGAAAGACTGGAATCTTTCGTGTATACTGGAAATTCCCAGCAGGGAATATTTTCTGACATTGCATTTTTTTTTCTTTTTTGCCAGACACGGGAAATAACATAAACTCATGCAGAAACCTCCCCTGAACATTTTTTTTTCTGCATGGCTGGATTGTCTTCCATCCCTGCTGACCTCAGAGTTAGTGTCCCATTCATGTTTTGGAGACATTATTGGGAAAACATCATGTTATGCCTCCAGAGGAAAATCAGAACTGGTCAAAAACCACAGAAAGTAAATAGTATCATTTGAATACCACACAAGGCATGCTGAACACCACTTGGAGTATACATTTCTGTGTAAGTAAAAGGAAATGGGTTTGCACAGGTCAGAAGGATTGTGAGTGCTTAAAGGAGGGGAAAAGCAGCCTAAAAAGAACTAAATATGCCAAAGGTACAGGCACAAATATACCACGTGTAGCACTCAGGATCCAAACAAACATGAGGTGTCCACCTTTAACATGATATCTCATTTGCTTGTAATTCATCTCCTGTGATGACTTGTGTCACCTTTCTCTCCTGTTGTCTTTTTTGTTTGCAATTCTAGGGTGCCTTCATGCTCCTATCACTGCCAGTCAAATAGTATTGCAGAGTTACTCTCTTTTCTTCCTTAATAGGACTTCTTTTCTGAAATGAAAACAAGACTGACCTAGTGGATATAAAGGGGGGGGGTACAAGTTGAAAACAACCTATGTACTCCCATAAAATTCCATGAATGAAACAGGGCAATCACACAGTAAAAGTCTTGCCAGGAAGTTCCTTTACATTGTAAAATCTTTGGGCAAAGGATCTCGTTTGTTGCTTTTGAGCCTCTGAAAATAACCTATAAACTGATATAAGCTATCAATTATCAGAGAACAGCAATAAGAAAGTATGCTTCAAGTAGCACCTCTCCCTGTATGTATATCCTGTATATTCATGAATGTATATCCTATATATGCTTACTGTAGGACCAGTGGGAACAGTACATTTTGTGAGGATGTTACCCTAAAAGGTGGGAGATGTGGGAGATGTTGGAGTCCACCCATGATGTCAGTATCTCCTTAGAATTTGAGGGAATTATACCTCAAAGGAGGCCTATGAGAGGAGGGTAATGGAAGGATCTTTTCATCCATGTATGCCAATACTAGCTGTAGAGACAACTCCAGCTAAAATTAACAAAGTATTTTATTTGAATTGACAAACAGACAAGAGATCAGACACTCTTAAGAACCATACATGGCTATTAGAAAGTCAGGCAGGAAAGGTTGGATAGAGAGAGATTGGGTGGAAAGGGTGATAGTTACCAGACCTGAAAAAGGGGACACAGCAGAGTGGCTCAGACACTGTTTGAGGGTAGCATGGAGGAATGGCAGTCTGCGCTACTATGTCTAATGTACTACACCTAATGTATTACAAATGGCTGGGATCAAAGTTAGGGTTTTATATTCTATTTCGCATCTTGAAGGGGTATGTTGACAAAGCTGTAATGGCTTCCTATGGGATTGACAAAGGGGTCCAGAATGGGCTGATTGCTTAACTCCAGAGTGACAAAACATTGATGGGACAATAACTTAATGTTCAGTCAGGTAGGGTTATAGGGAAGATATCTGTAAGATAAGATTGAGGGATGATCTCTGATTGCTCATTAATTTGGGCAGTTTGTCTTTCATTGTATTCGGAAATGCAAAGAGACTGGAATGGTAAAAGGATTAGCACAAACCCATCAGTGTCGGGTTTTCCCACTTAATCCTCTCTGGACTTTATGACCTTGAACACATCTAAGGTTAGCTTGACCCTGAAACACATTGTCTGGTCAGCGTGACTTTGATCATGGTCTCCAGTTATTAAGTATGAAAATCACATGTCTCATAGGAGGGTGTTAGGGCATGGTAACAAGGACATAGGAAAGTACCTTCTCTGCTGTAGCTTTCTGACTGTGAAATGACCTCCCTATAAAACCCTGTTTTAAGCTAATATTTGCTTCATTTTCACACCAAGATGAAACATGGCTTTTTATTAAAAACTGTAGGGACTAATGCTTTTGTTATCCAATCTGTATATGTACATGGTTTCAATTTGTTTTGTTATATAGTTTCATTTCATTGAAATAACGAGCTGACAACATATTTCAAAACAATATAGATTAAAAGGGATTAAAAAACCTTGAATATAAGCATAAATATAAAAGTTATTTAAAATCAATTAAACAATTTATAAAATTAAAAAGATTAAAATTTATTTTAAAAAACTGCATAAAAATCACAAAAAACAGCACAACCCAGGGTTAAAAGCTGATGCCAGCAAAGGAAACTCACAGAGATAATTCATACAGGGTTTTTATGAACTGATGCGGAGGCCAAATTTTACTTCTTATATACGCAATATATATGGTACAGTCCTTTCCCATCCTCACTCCACAATTATAGATTAGGTAGCCAACAGTACCATTATACAATCTTCAACATGAACAGTCTTACCTGTCCATTAGTTAACAGGATTGTCAAGATGAAAACTGGAAAAGGCTGCTGTACCTTTAATGGTTGCATAAGAGGGAATTTCAGCAGGGGTTGCTTGTCATGAAACCAAGTAAAATGCAACAGCTACTGAAATTCCGTCATCTACACAATTAAAAGATAGGAGCCTTCTCCAGTTTTCAATCTGGCAACCCTATGGTATCACACACAACCTATATAGGATCTTTAAAACTTGGAATTCTGACAGGTGAACCTGCAAAATACAATTCACCGTGAATGCAGATGATAATAGTAATCCATAATGTACTCAGTTTTCTGCCACCGAGGCAGGACAGGGAACAGCTTTCATCAGCCCCAAAACCAGGATCCAGGATGATGAGAATGGTGTTTCAATAATATTGGGAGGACTATAGTCTCCCTAGTGCCAGGATAAGGGTATCCACAGCCCCAAACCTCTGTGTGCTTTCTTTCCTGTGCCGAATGTCCCATGAAAGATATACACTGTTGAAGGCTTTTGACTATAATTATTTGCTGTTTATCATTCTGGGATATGTTAAGATTCCACACATTTGGGCAATTACATTATCTAAGTTCATTTTTAGTTCAGCTTCACTCTCCTTCTCCCTCCCCTCCCACCTTTTTTGCTGGGTTTGTAACATAAACCTATTTCTGTCAGCTCACTCTTACCCTCAAACTGTGGGGTTGACATTCCTAGAAACCCTGACTTTGCCAGGAAAAGCAGCCACAAAAACTGTCGCTCTCAGGACTTTGCAGCCAGTAAAGAGTAACACAAACCACAAATCACTTCCTTCTCCGAGTGGGAAGTGGAAAGGAAAGGGCAGACCTGAGATATTTCAGCCAAGAGGTGATTTGGAATCTGTGTCATGATGAAGGTCGTGGTGGGGGGAGATGTCACCACAGGAAAAAAAACAATTGGTTTCCCAGTTGCCAGGAAGGAGTGAACATGCAGATCATGGAAACAAAAATGTACACAAACATGAGATATGATCTCCTTGGTATGTTCACTGTTCAGGCCCAGTGACCTATATCCAGTTGAAACTCCCAAGGTAAGCTCTAAGAATCAATGGAAATGTTGAATTACCAGGTTGCCATTGATTCAGTGGCCTCCTCTAGCTGGAAATAACAATTGGATTTAGGTCATTGAGATCAATGGGGCTATGCAAGTCTGAAAGGAAGCATAATACAGAATCTCTGCCACTTCACTGTTGATCGGCCTATGGGAGTCACAGATTTTCCCACAAGGAGGTGGGAACAAGCCCCCTAAATGGCTTTTCCTCTAATATTTTTAGCAATTATAAAGTGCCTGAAAAAGTAGCACAATTAGCTCATGGGCCTTACTGTTTTTGAGTGCTGAGTATAACTATTTCTTAATAACATTTATATGGCACCTTTCCTTCCACAAAGGCCTTTTCTGCACTTTGTTTTTAGAACGGTGCAGAGCATCCTCCAGCAAGGACGTTTGCACTTGGGAGAGGACTGGGTCCGGACTACTTTGTGTAGTTCCGGACTTCAGCCCGCTCCAGAACGACCAAAAGTGCTCGTTCTCCGTGCTATTGAAAGACCACTTAAAACAGGTCTTTCAACAGCACAGAATGTACCACTCCGTGGCCACACTCTGTTGCAGATTTGCAGGCTCGCACCAGTGCGAGCCTGCAGATCTTCCAGGGGAGGGCTTTAGGCTGGCGAGCTTCACTGGTTGGTGGAGAACCTCCACCAACCAGAAGCCGCCATTTCATCCCCGGAGTAGTGTGTAGCATGGCCATGCACTGCTCCCGAACAGCAAGGATCCGCCGAGGGAGCACTCCAGTCTGGTGAGTCCCAGAACGGGGTGATTTCTTTGCCAAGTGCAAAAAAGGCCAAAGTCAACATACATAACTTTCCTCACCTTATCCTCACAAGAATCCTGCGAGACAGGCATGACAAAACATTGCTTTACATTATTTTATATTGATATATATGGGGTTAATATTCAGTGGCTAAATTTTGTTTCTTCCAAAATTCAACGGCTTTGCATAGAACAGAAAGTGAAAGCAAATTTGTGAGAGATAGGCTGGCCAGGAGAGCCAGCATGGTGTAGTGGTTTGAACATTGGACTACAATTAGGGAGACCTACTCTACTCAGCCATGGAAACCCACTGGGTGACCTTGGGCAAGTTGCATTCTCTCAGCCTCAGAGGAAGGCAAAGGCAAAACCCCTTTGAATAATTCTTGCCAAGAAAACCCCATGTTCACAATAGGGTTGCCATAAAGTGGAAACAATTTGAAGGCACACGACAACAAAAGTGGGCCAGACTTAGGAATGAGTTTGTTGATGTGAGAGCTGGAAGAAAGCTGGGGCTGTTGAAGCAAAGCTAGAATTAAAAGTGAAGTTGAAGCTGAAGTGTAGATGGCAGACAAAGAGAGACAAGAAGGCCAATAAGAAGATCAAGTTGAATGAGAGTGATGGGCCCAAGGTCACTGTGTGACTTCCATAGCTTTGCCTGATTTGAACCAGGATTTCCCAAGTCCCAGGGCCTTTCCGCATCCTACCTCTTCTCAGAGCTGGGGTGCAGTGCTCACACGGGCAGTCTCTTGTGAGAGGCCCTCACGTCCAGGTTTCTTCAGCTCAACACGAGCTTCCTGCTCACACGAGAGCCCTGCCTCTTCCTTTCAGAGTGCAGCCTGGGACCTTCCCAGGTTGCACTGAGACAGGAAATGCGACCGGCCCAGCTCCCGAGGCTCCGCACGCAAGCTAAGTGTGTGCAGGGCCTGGGAGTAATGTGTGATCATGCAGCATTTTTGGCTGAAAGCCAAAAATGCAAAGGTGCACGATCGTTGCCTGCCGGACCCTGGAGCCTTGAGTGATTGCGAGGGCGTCATGCAGATCGCTCCTCACAATCGCATGAGGCTCCAGGCCCTCTTTCACATGGCAGATGCAGTGTGAAAAGGGCCCCAGTCCCATACAATAAACCACTTCAACCATGCTGGCTTTAACAAATCTCATTTGTCAGAATGTAGGCATTCTAGAAAAGAGATGAATGCATTCTGTCAACAAAACATGAGATGGCTTTCTCATAGCCGGCAATAGGAGAAGGGCATGGCACAAACACATGATAGTACATGATTGCCCTACTTGAACACCATAAAAGCTTTTGTTTTTCTAGCTCTCTGTTTCTCTTAGTTTTCACTATGACAAGAAGATGCTAGTTTGTATGCCACTGCAAATTACAAATGAGAGGGTGGCCATGTTGGCTAGGGGAATTCTGGGGAAATGTGGCCCTCAAAGGTAACTTTTACAGCATCTGCAAGTGCAGGGGAAAAAGGCCCAAATGATATTGGCCAAGTAGGAATAGCATCCAATCGTGGGAGGGGTGGAAAAAATGCTATGGGACTTGCAGGAAGGGCACGGGGACTTAAGTGTCTCTACACTAATGCACGGAGTATGGGAAACAAACAAGATGAATTTGAACTCCTAGTACAACAAAATAAATATGATTTGATAGGCATCACTGAGACCTGGTGGGATGAGTCTCACGATTGGAATGTAGGAATAGAGGGGTATAGCCTATTTTGTAGAAATAGACCAAACAAGAAAGGAGGAGGAGTAGCCTTATATGTCAAGGATGTTTTCACCTGTGAAGAGATCCATGACTTGAACACCGGAAGCCAGGTCGAGAGCATCTGGGTAAGAATTAAGGGAGCGAGAAACAATAGGGATATTATAGTGGGGGTTTACTACAGACCTCCAAGCCAGACTGAGGACCTCGATGGCGCTTTCATAGACCAAATGACTGCACATTCAAAAAGGAGAGATACAGTAATAATGGGAGATTTCAACTACCCAGATATATGTTGGCAGTCAAACTCTGCAAAGGCGGCAAGGTCCAGCAAGTTTCTTGCTTGTCTTGCAGACAATTTCATGGTCCAGAAGGTGGAAGAGGCGACAAGGGGATCAAATATTCTGGATCCGATCCTGACCAACAGGGAAGACCTTGTTAATGACGTAGAACTGGTTGGATCTTTAGGAGAGAGTGACCACGCCCTATTAGAATTTTGCATTCAGTGGGGAAGAGAAGGCAAGTGTAGCCAGGCATTCGTCTTAGATTTTAAAAAAGCAGACTTCTGTAAACTGAAGTTGCTGCTGGCTGAAATCCCGTGGTCAAGAATAGTCAATGAGAAAGGAGTTCAGGATGCATGGGAGTTCTTTAAAAGGGAGGTACTGAAGGCACAGGCTAAAACTGTGCCATTAAGGAGGAAAAATGGAAGGCATCTGAACAAACCGGAATGGTTGACTAAAGAGCTCTCAGCTGAGCTAAGTATTAAGAAAAACATGTACAGGAAATGGAAGAAGGGGGAAATCACCAAAGAAGATTATAAGCAAGTAGCCAGGAGATGTAGGGAGAAGGTCAGAAAGGCTAAAGCACAGAACGAACTTAGGCTGGCCAGAGACATTAAAAACAATAAAAAGGGCTTTTTTAAATATGTCCGCAGCAAAAGGAAAAAGAAGGAGACGATAGGGTCACTGCGCAAGGAAGATGGTGAATTAATAACAGGAGGAAGAAAAAAGGCAGAACTCCTCAACACCTTCTTCGCCTCAGTTTTTTCCCAAAAGGATAAAAACACGCAACCTGGCAGTTGGGGAGCAGGTGAGGAAGTGGGGGAAATGCAGCACAGAATAGATAGAGAGGTAGTACAGGAATACCTGGCCACACTGGATGAATTCAAGTCTCCAGGGCCAGATGAATTGCATCCTAGGATTTTAAAAGAACTAGCAGAGGTCATTGCGGAACCTCTTGCTATAATCTTTGAAAACTCTTGGCGGACCGGAGAAGTTCCGGCAGACTGGAGGAGGGCAAATGTTGTCCCCATTTTCAAGAAGGGAAAAAAAGAGGACCCAAATAATTATCGCCCAGTCAGCCTGACATCAGTACCTGGAAAGATCCTGGAGCGGATCATCAAACAGTCAGTTTCTAATTACTTAGAAAACAATGCCGTAATTACGAAAAGTCAACATGGATTTCTCAAAAATAGGTCATGCCAGACTAATCTTATCTCTTTTTATGATAGAGTTACTTGCTTGATAGATGAAGGGAATGCTGTGGATGTAGCATACCTCGATTTCAGTAAGGCCTTTGACAAAGTTCCCCATGACATTCTTGCAAAGAAGCTAGTAAGATGTGGGCTGGACAGGGCTACTGTCAGGTGGATTTGTAACTGGTTGACTGACCGTACCCAAAGGGTGGTCACCAATGGCAGATTCTCATCCTGGAGAGAAGTGACTAGTGGGGTGCCACAGGGTTCTGTCCTGGGCCCGGTGCTGTTCAATATCTTCATTAATGACTTGGATGAAGGAATAGAGGGCATGCTGATCAAATTTGCAGATGACACCAAATTGGGAGGGGTTGCTAATACGCCTGATGACAGGATCAAAATTCAAAAGGACCTGGACAGATTGGAGAGCTGGGCCAAGGCTAACAAAATGAATTTCAACAGAGAAATGTAAGGTCCTACACTTAGGCAGAAAAAATGGTATGCAGAAATATAGGATGGGGGACACGTGGCTGGCTAACAGTACGTGTGAAAGGGATCTAGGAGTCTTCATAGACCACAAGCTGAACATGAGTCAGCAGTGTGATGCGGCAGCCAAGAAGGCCAACGCAATTCTTGGTTGCATCAATAGGAGTATGGTGTCTAGATCGAGGGAGGTATTGGTACCACTCTATTCTGCATTGGTTAGACCTCATCTTGAATACTGTGTCCAGTTCTGGGCACCCCAATTCAAGAAGGATATGGATAAGCTGGAGCAGGTTCAGAGGAGGGCAACCAAAATGGTGAGGGGCCTGGAAGCCATGCCCTATGAGGACAGACTTAGAGAACTGGGTATGTTTAGTCTGCAGAAGAGAAGGTGGAGAGGGGACATGATAGCCATGTTTAAATATTTGAAGGGATGTCATGTCGAGGAGGGAGTGGGCTTGTTTTCTCCTGCTTTTGAGACCAGGACAAGGAGCAATGGATGCAAGCTGCAGGAAGGGAGATTCCGCCTGGACCTCAGGAGGAATTTCCTGACAGTCAGGGCTGTCCGGCAGTGGAATGTGCTGCCACAGAGTGTGGTGGAGTCTCCTTCTTTGGAGGTTTTTAAGTGGAGGCTGGATGGCCACTTGTTGGGAGTGCTTTGAGGGTTTTCCTGCATGGCAGGGGGTTGGACTGGATGGCCCTTGTGGTCTCTTCCAACTCTACATTTCTATGATTCTATGATTCTATCTGTTTCAGTTCACTTTAGCCTGAGTCTATAGCCCAAGTGCTATCAAAACATCACAGGTTCTGTTCCTTAATTTTTTTCAAGAGTGTTTTAAATCAAAATCAAATGGTAATGTGGGGGGCAGAAAGCCAAATAAAAACAACCTACTCCCCTTCCCAAAGAATATGATCATTTCAAGGAGAAACTTCCTTCTCCAATGCACTATAGTCAAAGAATTTTATCCATACTTAAGTACACAAAACAAGTAACTTCCACTGGTTCTCTGAAGCAGTACACTTTACTGATACTTAGGACCAGCCAAAGATATTTTGCCATCCCTCTGCCTTTATCTCTGGCTGAAGATGGTCTCCTGTAACCATCCCTATTGAGGATGCTCTTCTCTCACCATTGTTGAAAGTTCAACTGCTGGCCCACTCAACTTTTATACATGGAATGGAAGGAGATTCCACTTGCTTCTTCTCTTCAGATTGTAAAATCTGGCTGTCTGAAGAACCACATGGAACCTCCTTCTGTTCTGTGGAAAAAAAGCTGAGTGGGTCAGCAGGTGAATCTTTCTCTCCCACTGTCCCAACTGTCAAAATGTTTTTACTTATGCAAGGCTTACTTGACCTGGTTGTCTCATTTCATCTGTGCTTAATGTTAGTTTTGAATAAAATGTTTGCTGAAACACGTTGAATTGCTCTTCTTTGTTGTGGTGCAAGAACCTACCGTGTTCTTTCCCTGCTATTTCTACCTCTCGTGCCAAAATTTCTCTTAAAGTAAAGCCCAAGAACAATTGAGATATAGCTGTATCAGCTTACTCTGGCTAGAACTGAATGTCCCACAATGTCCAAAGGGCCAGAGGTTCTTCCTGCCTTGCCTTGCCCTGCTGCTAAATCACAAGTGGTTCCATTTCAAATGCAGTTTGGCACATGATAATGAAGGTGTTGCTGCCTGAGAAAATCAAACCAATCCTTCACCCTCTTTAGCTGGGCTTGGCTCTTGACCACTGTCTCCATAATATCTGCAAACCTCTAACCAAGACATCACAAGGTCACTGCTTTTAGCACTGAATGGCAGCAATCATCTGCATCATGAGTGGGCAACTGTGGAAAGGAAACCTTAGAGGACTGTACCCCCAGCAAAAGAAAAAAAGTCCCTCAAAGGCCCTCATGAGAGTGTGGGGGGCATTTCTGCCATGTTTTTAGCCCACTTGGGCCATTTGATGCCTAGGAGAGGCCATTTTTAACAACAGAAAGTGAGTGGAAGTAACTTCCTGTTCCTAAAGGGTATTTGGGGGTATATTGAGGCAAAAAGTTGACTCCTGGAGACCACAAGAATGGCCCTGCCAGGACCATGTAGCCCACAGGCTGCATTTTGTCCATTCTTGACTTACTGGAAAGAAATATGAGTCCAAATCCAAGGCTTCCTTTTCCTTTCCCCTCCTGCTCCAGGAACAAAAAAACAAAAAAACAAAAAAAGCCCCAATGTGGCTGTAGGGTATTTCTTCCCATGTATACATCCCAAAGTCTGAAGTCTGCTGGAGGAGACCTCCTCTGTGCCCCACCACTTGGGGAAATACAGTATGGAAGAACATTGGAAAGGGCCTCTCTGCTGTGGTGCTCCAGTTGTAGAATACTCTTCTCTTGGTGGCCCAACTGGTTCCAGTCTAAACACTGCTTTTTGTTAAAGTCTTTGAGGCCGAACTTATTTTATCCAAATCTATCTGTCTTATAGTTTTAAATTGTTTTAAACATTTAAAACTGATTTTAATTGTCTTGTCTTAATGTGGATAACTTTTCAATATGCTTTCAGTCTACTTAAATTATTTCCTACTGTTTTATACTATTGGTTAACCAGATATTTTGTACATTGCTCTGAGATCATACAATATAGGGAGGATAAAAGCATTTAACTAGATAAACAATTAACGTAAATAAATATACATATATTTTCCATCTGTCTTGCAATTACTTGGTTTGCATGCTGTGACAAAGGTTGACTTGTGAGTGTACAAATGTCCCAATGAATATTAAAAACATCCACTGCGCTGTAATATTGCAAATGTTGCCAAAAAAGGAAAAAAAAAGGGGAAAAAAAGGAACTGGGAATAAGATAAATCATGTACAAATAGACTTTAATTCTTATTATTCCATAATTTACATTTTTCATATTTTACTCTGTTAGAAACTGACACTGCTGCTCAGGAATTAATAGGCAAATATTCTACCTCTCAAAGATGAAAATTTAAAGCATCTCCAGTGCTAAATCTGTTCTAACTAGGCTGACACACACCTTGGCTTCTGTTCCATCCTATGCTAGTTGAGAATGATTTGTAATGACCAAATAATAGGTGGGAAAACAGTCCTATCCACACCACAACATGCTAATCAGGACACAACAGAATAAAACATATATGTTGGAATAGACTATATGTATCATACCACCAGTGTGGTGTAGTGGTTTGAACATTGAACTTCAACCCTAGAAACCAGAGTTCAATTTCCTGCTTGGTTGTAGAAACCCACTGTGTGACCTTGGGCGTGTCACACTCTCAGCCTTCAGAAAACCCCATGATAGTCTTCATAACTTGGAAATGACTTGAAGGCACACAACGGCAACAAAAGCCATATTGACAGAAACACAAGATACATGGTATTATGCAATTAATAGTACAATCATAAAAATGCTGTACAGTTTCCTGTGAAGTTTTCATCAGGTACTGGTCTCCATATCTTTTGGTGTCACACTGTCTAAAACAATATAAATCACATAAACACAAATAACCTTCTCTTGTACTTTAAATACTATTTATTTGCATTATTTCTGTATTACCTCCCAATGTATATTGTGCTTCTATTGTATACAATTTCATTATTGTCCCATTCACTGTATAATAATGGCTGCCTTATGTTTTTTTATGATGCTATATAATCCAGTGCTTCTCAAAGTAGTGGTTCATGGACCAGTGCACTTCCTTAAGCCATTGGCTGTTGGTCCCTGGGAACTTTCTATGAAAGAAGAAAGAGTTGTAGCCAATATGCACAAATATGGTACTAATTCCTGTTGTACTGGGAGAAAAATGGTCAGTTCCCCAGATCTGGTAGCTTGAGATGAACTGAGCAGTCTATTGCGATACACATCTCTCACAATACACATTTTATCCTATAGTGTGTGGCAGTGGTGTATTTAAGTCTTTTATTCCAAGTCTCAAGTCTCAAGTCTTCAAGTCTCAATTCGAGTCTCAAGTCCTTGCAAGATACTTTCGAGTCAAGTCTCGAGTCAAGTCTCAAGTCTGGGAGCCAACTTTATATCCCAACTTGTATTCCAGAATTTCTGGACAGAGTCAAAAAATGTTAGTTTTAACAATTTAAGTAGAGTTGGCCCTCTGCTTTTGTGATTTTGCTGTCTGCAGCTTCAGAAGAAGGGAATAAGATCCTTTTTACTTCCCATTGGCAAAGCTGGAGGCTTTTTCAGTAGTGGGGAATAGAATCCTTATTCTCCATTATTGAAGCTTCAGGAGCTTTAGAAGGAAGGCTCCTTCTTCCTCAAGCCCATTGCCTAACACATTTTCTGTTCCCCTCTGAGATATGCACCCTGGACTCAGGGCACAAGTCTTGCCATCTGCTCTTAGGAAGAGTTTTAGAAAGCTCCTTCTATATGTAGTAGTGACAGGCTGCT
The DNA here is from genome assembly GCA_948472985.1 of Iguana delicatissima. NCBI lineage: Eukaryota > Metazoa > Chordata > Lepidosauria > Squamata > Iguanidae > Iguana > Iguana delicatissima. The sequence continues at coordinate 21,002 of CAOKZL010002387.1, read as the reverse complement.
GAGCAAACCTCAACCCCACCTGAAGCCCATCGCCTAACCCATTTGCTGTTCCCTCTGAGAAATGTGTCCATACTTTGGGCTTGAGACAGATAGTTGTAAGGTTTCTGGATGAATGTGTTATATTACTGAGACGAGGGCAGTAACTCAGCCACTAAAAATATGCAAGTCTCAAGTCGAGTCAATTCAGTGTGTAAATTTTTGCCAAGTCAAGTCCGAGTTGAGTCACTGAAGTGACTTAAGTCTGACTTGAGTCCAAGTCAATTGACTCGAGTCCACATCACTGGTAGTGTGGTGATCAATATCATCACTGTATGTGAAGATTATTTGCTGTCAATTCCAAAAGGCAAGTGGATCACCACATCTTCTATGTGCACACACCATACAGATGGAGGAATGAGCATTGGTCTCTGATATAACACTGTGGAAGAGTTGAGTGCCTCTCACACAATCTGGAAAGATATATTTAATCAGGTTCAGTTATAGGAAACCAGCACTTATTTCTCACACATACCTCAAATGAAAAGAGGAGAGCGGGAGAACTCAAGTCAGAAAAAAAGGGCAGCATCCTTTTGTGGCTTTGTGAAACTGAGATGTCAAGTATTTTTTGGCGGGGAAGTCAACCACTAGGCACAGGGTAATATTTCTCCAGTCCTGTTCATGAAGGTTGGCCGGCCGTTGCAAGCCCTGTGATAGCTGCTGCGAGTCAACACCAAAGTTGGCAGAACATCATGTGGCTTTATGCTCACTTGCTCAGCACAAAGTGATGCCTGTTTTGTCATAGAGTGCTTACAGCAGCCTGGCACTTCTGCACCAGTGAGGAATGAGAAGCAGTCTGATCTAGGCCTATCCTAGAATTTGGGACAGTTCTAGGGCTGTTCAGCTTTTTGGCCTGAGGCCCAGGGAGCTCCTTGATGTGAAATAAATGACCTGAACAGCAACCCTGGACTCGTCAAATGAATTTTTTTAAAATCAATTACTGGTAGCAAGAGTGAGTGCTTGTAAACCTGGTACACATCTGCTCTTACAAACTTTTATTTTCTTTGGCTATTGATAGTCTATTTTAAAAAAAAAAGGGAAGAGGAAGGAAGAAAGAAGGATATTTTGTGACTAACAGATTTATTTTAGCATGACTTTTTGGAGATTATAATCCACTTCCTCAGATGCACTGATGAAGAACAGTAGTCAGGCCTCAGGTATGCATGCAGTCTGTGTCCTATTTCATTCTGATCCCACCCCATAATTCGGTAACCATGCATATCCTGTTTGAAGGGTGGGGAACTGTCCGGTTTCATCACTCATCCTGAGAGCATCATATAAGTCCCACCACATGCACAAAGCTTACTGGATGATCTTGGGGCAGTCTCTCTTCATCTAACCTGCTGCATGAATTGTTATGAGTAAACTTCCATGCCAACAATGTGATCACTCCAGACAACTGATTTTCTGCGCTATGAAAGGGTGGAAAATTTCCTTACATATTACTATTGGATAGTTACAAGGAGGAATTTTTTGGGATTTCTGTCTCACTTGACAAAGTAACATGTCTGGTCTGAAACGCTATGCTTTCAGGATGGGATGGGATGGGGGAGATACCATTTGCTGCTACACCTCAGGCACCAAAATATTTTAGGCCATTTCCACACTACATTGCTGTTATTCCACTTTCAACATCCTATGGAATCCTGGGGTTTGCAGTTTAGAGCGTGGCATTGAGAATTCTCAGCTGGGGAGCTCTTTGACCTCAGTAAACTACAAATCCCAGAATTCCATAGGATGTTGAAAGTGGAATAATAGCACTATAACAGCATAGGGTGGAAATGGCCTTAGGCTTGCCTTGACTCAGGTAAAACTATTATGTTAAGCCCCCTATCTACACTTTGGAGGTAATGCTTAGCTTCCATAGAAATGTAACAATTATTGCTGTGTGTGATTGATTATCGATAGCAGTGTTCGAGCACTAGAAATTTGAAGAACATTATGAGTAGCACTAAATGTTTCACCCCCAATGTAGTATGCTTTCACCTTGAGACAGGAAGGAAATATTTTGATATTTCTCTATATTTTGATAATATCTCTAGCCACAGGAAATGCACCTCACGTATCCCAAGCAAAGGAGTAATTTATGCACTATTTGGGCCTTGATTCAATTCACACTGGTTGCGGTTCAAAATAAAATAAAGAACACGGAACAGTTCAATCAGTCACTAACATATTATTATAAGTATGTAAGAGATGAGCCATAAATTCATATCCATAGGATTAAAAGGTTTATTTTAAATAACATGATCACTCTAGCCTAGATTTTGACATAGAATATTCACTTCAAATATGCCTAGGTATCAGGAGACCTCTAGTGGTAATAGTTTGCCACATGCCTTAAAGTGCTTTTAATTTTTCCAACAATGGACAGTAAAATGAAGAACTGTTTAAATAGGTATTCAGAAGATGATTAAAATTAATAATCCTTTCCAGAATTCTTTAAAGAACTCATAATTTTATATCTATCAGCAGAAACTTTGTCTAAAAAAACTATTTTTAAATCTGAGATGTCTTTTTCTTTAGGGTAAATTGTTGGCAAATTACATGCAGGTTAATTTTTAATTTTGGTTATGTCAAGGATGGGGTTTATAGGCTTTGCATACAGGGAAGATAAATCAAGTTTTATGATCAATAATTAATACACGCACACTTCTTTGGCAAAAAATAAAATAAAAATAAATAAAATATCCAAAGGACTAAGAAAAAAAAATCTAAACAGAAATAAAATAAGGGTCCATAAGAGGGGAATGAAAAAGTTTGCTGGCAATAAAGGCCTAAATCCAATTGCTAATCTCCACTACAAGACAATCACTGAAGTCAATGGGATTTATGTACGTGCTGATTTCCCATTCAGCAATTAATCTAATAGGTCTGTTCTAGCTGGGACTAGCAAATGGATTTAAGATAAATGATTTTATTGGCTTGGATTATAAGAATAACACTAAATAGATAATCACTTTTTGTACTGCAAAGAGAACCATGTGAAAGGAACTAAGGCCAAAATAAAAGTCTTTGTTCATGAGAATCTGTTTTTGTTTTTTCCAGCTATGTCCCATTTTAGTGGCAGAGATACAGAACCAAACTATAGTTGTTTATGATTAGTTAATAGGTAACATTTTAGTCCTTTCATTTTACTATAGATTGAAACAGTCACTCCAAAGAGTTTTGAAAGTCATCAGAAGCTTTGATTCAGCAGTTTTTGATCAAGCTCTACAATCTTCTGAAAAATAAACAATCTTTGAGCAATTTCTCAATAAACCACAACCAGTTTTCCACAGGATGAAAGCCAATACCTCACAACTAGCTAATCAAATTATCCTATGACATAATGTGTGGTAAGGAGATGATATATCAATGTCAAAGCTTATCAGATCTGTGGTCTTCCAACTCAACAAAGCCTCTGACCAAACTCTTCTTGAAAGATGAGATATTTTCAACTGAACAAGATTAAATTAAATATTTGTTTGTAACTTTTCATAAAATGTTCCAAGTCCCTGATCATTCCGATTCCTAGCAAAAATTACTAGCTGAAATCTGAAATCTCAGAATAGACAGTAATATGTTGCAAACTTTCAATTAAATTTAGAGTAAGCATACAGTAATATGTTGTAAACTTTTGATTAAATTTAAAGTAAGTCATGTCCTTGAATTTAATAAATAAAATGGTTTTTTTTTTTTGTCAACTGTACCAGTGTTAATTTGACAAAAGCAAAACACTAAGACAATTGAGCCTAATGAATACAATTCTTTCAGACAACTGAAACACTGATTCAAGTTTTTGGCATAAACACCTGGTAGCTCATTCAGTGTGTCAGTGATCATTAACATCTTCATGGGAATGCCGCTCTGTTTGGTACCATTGTTTTCCATGGCTGGCTATGATCTTACAAATTTTGTTGATATGTTAAACCATTACCTCAAAAGGATGCATGAAATCTGAGGATCCAGAGAGAACCTCTCCAGAATTTTTAAGACAGTGGACTTATAGTGACATGAATGAATTAACCCTTCCCTTCATGCTTTCCCACTCCAAGCACTCAGATATCATATTGTATATACTCTTGTATAAGTCACGAAATTTCAGTCAAAAATCAACGAAAAACACCCTGGATTGATTCATCCACAGTTCAGTGTGAGCAGTGTACTTTAACTGCTATTAAAAAAAGGAATCAGTCCCTTCTTTGAGTAGAGTGAAGAAAGGTGAGAGTTTAGTCTATCCTGAGAGAACCTAAAAGAAGCACTGACCCCTTCTTGTTCTCTCAGCTGCTGCATAGCTTTGGGCCTTTTTGAATGCCTGGGTGGAAAAATGGTTGTGGTGGCAGCACTTTGGCACTTCCCCTCAAAGTGTATACATCGCATATGTTTATGTTAATGTTCTGTCCTTTGGTGAAAAGGGCCTTATAAATAAATGTTGTTGTTGTTGTTGTTTGTTGTTGTTAAAGGAATGCCAAAAGAGTAGGGGGAAGTGATGTAATTAAATGTTTTACTCCAAGTCTCAAGTCAAGTCTCAAGTCAAGATGGTAGTTAGCACACACTGGTAACCTCGAAGTTGGACTTCTGCAGTTCACTCTATATTGGGCTAGTTCCAAGCTTTGTATCAAGTTCAAAAATTCCAACTGGTCCAAAATATGGTAGCCAGATCGGTCACAGGTATAGCAAGGAGTGAACATATCACACTGATATTAAAATCACTCCACTGGCTGTCAACTAGTTTCCTGGCAAAGCACAATGTTGGTTATTACCTTTAAAGCCCTATATGGTTTGGGTCCAAATTACCCAATTACCAATCTGCCCTATACATTTGGGTCCTCAGGCGGCCACTTACTTAAAATGGCCAGGACTAGGCTGGCAACAGTCACCCAGACGACCTTCCTGTCGGCTGCCTCTAGACTGTGGCATGACCTGCTGGAAGAGATCCAACAGCAAAATATGCTATCTGAATTCAAAAAAGTACTAAAGACCTATCTCTTCCGGCAGGCCTACCCAGTCTATTTTTAATTGTACTTTTAACTGTTTTTTAATTGTACTTTTCATTGTATGTCTACTTTTAATTGTACTTTTAATTATGATTTTAACTATGGTATATTTGCATTTTACATGGTTTGTGTTTTAGTGTATTTTAACTGTGATTTGTTTTTAATTGTATCTGTGCTGTACGCTCCCATGAACCTGGGGGAGAGGTGGGTAACAAATAAAAATTATTATTGTTATTGTTATGTCTCAAGTTGAGTCATATGTACTTGCAAGATCACTCAGGTCAAGTCAAGTCTGGGAGCCAACTTTAACAGTGAAAACAGGTGGTAGTAGGGTGTGTGGGACAAGGCCTTGCCTTTCCCATTTACTCATGAGCAAGCAGGATTGAAAGGAAGCCTGCAGCCATTGAAGAACAGGCAGGCCCTCTGGGAGGAATTTGCTCCTCACTCTGCCATGGCTGGCAACAAGGCCTTGCCTTTCCTATTTACTTGAGTCACAAGCTGAACATGAGTCAGCAGTGTGATGTGGCAATCAAGAAAGCCAATTAGGTTCTTGGTTGCATCAATAGGAGCATGGTGTCTAGATGGAGGGAGGTAATGGTACCACTCTATTCTGCTTTGGTTAGACCTCATTTGGAATATGTGGCCAGTTCTGGGCACCTCAATTCAAGAAGGATATTGACAAGCTGGAGTGTGTCCAGAGGGCGACCAAAATGATGAAGGGTCTGGAAGCAATGCCCAATGAGGAGTGACTTAGGGAGCTAGGTATGTTCAGTCTACAGAAGAAAGGTTAAGAGGGGACAGGATAGTCATGTTTAAATATTTGAAGGGATGTCATGTCAAGGAGGGAGTGGGCTTGTTTTCTGCTACTCCAGAGACTAGGACAAGGAGCAATGGATTCAAGCTGCAGGAGATTCCACCTGAACCTCAGGAAGAATTTCCTGATGGCAGTAGAATATGCTACCTCAGAGTGTGGTGGAGTCTCCTTCTATGGAGGTTTTTAAGCAGAGGCTGGATGGCCATCTGTCAGGAGTCCTTTGATGTGGATTCCTGCATAGCAGAGGGTTGGACTGGATGGCCCCTGTGGTCTCTTCCAACTCTATGATTCTATGAAAGCAAGCAGGATTGGAAGGAAGCCCTCAGCTCTTGAAGAACAGACAGGCCCTCTGGGAAGAAACTGCTCCACACACTGCCACGGCTGGCAACAAGGCCCTTTCTTTTCAAAGCAGGCAGGATTTGAACAAAGCCTTCAGTCAGCAAAGAACAGGCAGCCCCGCAACAAGCCCTTTCCTCTCCTCCCTGCCCCACTGTCTCCCTGCCATTTACTCCTCAATTATCTTGCTCCACTGGGTGAGACCATCCTGGACTTTCCCCCCTAACCCCAATCCCCAATGCCTAGACCTCTCCATGTCCACACTTGCCAAAAAAAGCTGCAAATCCATGTTTTTCCTTCTTCAATCTTCCTGCATTTTTGCTTTCCTATAAATGGCTTCTCAAAAAGCATGAGAAACAAGTGAAAGGTGGGAATAAGGAACATGTGCAACTCTCATTGAGTCATCAATATAACATTCCCTAACTTCTGATTGGAAAACTGGGTGAGATGGGACTAGCAAGGGCAGCAAATTCGTCACTAAAAATAGATAAGTCACAAGTCAAATCAAGTCAGTCCATCATTTACTGCCGAGTCAAGTCATTGAAGAGACTTGAGTACAACTCAAATTTGAGTCAATCGACTCAAGAGTCTCTGTCACTGGCTGGGGAGCAGTGCTTCTTTTTAAATATCCATGAAGATAATGAAAATGAAGGCTTAAGAAGCATAACTACTGATTGTTGCAGGTCAGAAAATGAGACTGACTAGATAAAATTTGACTAAGGAAAAGCAATATTTGATGAGTCTTGCATCCCTTTTCTCCTGTAGCACTCGTTCTGGAAATGGATGCTGTTATCCACTTGACACAACAGAGAGGATTAAATTTACAATGCAAGTCAGCTCTTCACATTTATGGGTTTCACTTTCACATATTTCATTTTTTGCAAGTTTTTCTAACTCCTGCCCACCACCTCAAGTATTTCTTTTCCAGGGGAACCCTCCCTCTCAGTAGTTTCAATCAGGTCTTGCAGCCCTTTAAGAACCTGCCTCTGGTATTCCTCCTCCTCCTCTAGCTGCTGAGTGGCTGCTAAAAAGATAGATTGCAGCCTGATTTCTCAGCATCACAAACTGTTCCCCAATGCCCCACGCACACCCAAGGAAGGAGATGGGCAAGAGAGAGGACATATAGGGCCACCATGCCAACCCACCCTCTTTCTCTGATCTGGTTCGGACCCTGGTGGTGCCTTCTCTCCTCACCCTGCTTCGGCCCCTTTCCCACAGAAACATACACACATTTTGATAATTGCGATTTTCCACTTTTGCAGATGTCCTGTGCTCCTAACCCTAGTGAATGTGGAGGGCCAACTGTACTTTGTTTCACTCAAAGTTGACTTCTTCTGTTTTGAAATTGAACCCATGGCCTTCTTTGTTCTTGTTCTTGCTCTGTGGCCTCAAGTCATTTCATATTTACAGCAGTGCCAAGGCAAACTTGTCACACGGTTTCCTTGACAATAATTGTTCAGAGGGGGTTTGTCTTTGTCTTTATCTGAGGCACAGTGTGGCTTCTCACAGGTCACACAGTGAGTTTCCACAGATGAATGGGAATTCAAACCCGCATCTCCAAAGTTACAGTCCAATGCTCAATCATACCATGTTGGTTCTTATGAACTGGCAAAAAGAGATGCTTGCTTTCCTAACTGATTTAGACATTTGGAAAATGAAATAAAATTTAAATTATAAATGTCTAATTGTCTGGACAAACTATACTTTAAATTTATCCAACACAGAAATTTTATTAACATAATTATAACACAGCAAAGCTAAATATCCATTTGGGCAAATTCCGGAGACTTTTTTTTTTTTTTTGCCATAGGCTCAAGGTGCTGCAGAGACTGCCAGAAATGTTGAAATACAAAATGGGAAATAACTGGAAGCCCATCTCTGGTTTCAAGAAATGGTGTGGTATTTTGAAATTATGGAGCACTGAAATTAGAACTGTAAAGAATAAGCACAGATTTTCTTGTATTTGAAAAGAAAGGGGATTGAAAAAAAGGCCAATGTTGCAATATTTTTTGCCATTTCAGTGCTTGTGAGGGAGGCTTGTATACAAAAGACTGAACTTTGCAGATAAAACACTGCAGATAAAAATTTTGCACAATTTTTGTTGTCCAAGAAGTTAAAAAAATCTGAGAGTAAAGTAAGTGAAGTCTTACATTCCTAGCAAGGAGGACACTGCAAACTATTTAACAGGTCAACAGTCATTCCTATAGGCTGCTGAGAGGCGATTCACCATTTTTTGTACTAGAAAATAAGCAGTCTAGGGCTACAAAAAAGCCTTGGGGTCCTACATATTGCCTGCTCCTTTATAGATGTTTACTAAGTCATAGCCACATTGCTAGGTAAGTAGATATAGGATGACAGCTGAAGACAGTGAAAATGAATTTATATCACTGAATTGACTATCTCCCCTCCATCTTTCATTTTCATACTCCTGAGACAATGATTTTGCTTCATAGCTTCAAATTTTATTCTCTCATTATATCCATTGTCATTCCTAATATTATACCAGATCTTTAAAAACCACTCTCAAAGATAGGTTAAAACCCTGAAATATGGTTTTATTATAAGAATAGTGAGAAAACCTCAGAGATACAAGTCATACATAGCAATCTGATACCTTCACATTAACATGTTGGCACTGGTGGACACAACACTGCATTGATTACTATGTTAAGATCAGAATTTGTAACTTGAAATGAAAGAGATGGTTAGTCTACATTACTGGTACAGTTGGGTTTTCCTGATTTATATAACTTGAAACTTTAAAAACCTGAGAGAAATGTTTCCTAAAGCACAAGTAGGGGTGGGTCAGGACAGATGCCAGTTTGGATGGCTAACTTCTCAATTGTAAGTATGTATACTGTGAAGACAGTTCCATTTTCTTTAGACCTCTACTCCCAAATGGTTGGGTAGAACATTGCGACTTAATTAGAAGAAAGATATGCTGCTGTGGACTCAACACAGCACAAACTGAGTGGGGGTCAGGGAAAGGAGGGAATGCATACAATACCCACAAGGTCCATCACTAGTTCTGTTTTCAACCTTTCTTCTCCTGTGTACATCAGAGCCTGAGTATGTGAAACAATTCATCTGGAAAAACTACACTACTAGAGGCCAACTCAGTGCAAGCTGTGACAGGCCACTAATGGCCACAGTACATTTAAGGACAGCATTGTCCATTTCTGGGAAGAATGCCAGCCTATTCATAGCCAGTCCTGGGATATACCAACAAGGCTCACTCAAAATATTTTGGTTTTGAACACTAAAGAACACCATGGACTCAATCACTGCATGAAAACATCTCACCCATCATCTAGCAGTAACTACAGCGCATTTCATATATGTTTTCACTCAGCTGGGTATGGATTTTCTTCTGCCGACACAGTAAGTTTAACTCTTGCAAACTTACTGCATTTTGGAAATCATGGGATTTTTTTGTGTATTGGTAACAGTTCTGTTTTGACTGAAAACTTGCAGCCCAGTACTCCCCATGTACTTCTAAGCTGAATTCAAGTTACTTCCAATTTAAATACGTTGAAGATTACAGTTTTGGGGAAAACTTCCAAAATATAGCATTCATGGCTTTATGTCCATCCACAGAAAAAGCTTGCAGAACAAATATATTCTAATAAGGCTAAAGAAGACATTACCTGAAGCTTTCTAAAGTGAAATGAGATACCTATTAATACAAGCAATTAAGTAAGAGCAGCACACATGACTGGTGGAGATGCTCTCCACAATTGCAAATAGCAAAAGAGCTGAGAATTCCACAGTGTAATTTGATCCCTATAGGATTACTGAAAGGGAATTGAATGACTGACTTGGTCAAATACATCTGAACAGTTAGTTGAGTCGAAAAAGAAATAGCCCTTATCTATGGAAGAACAAAAACAGATATTTAAGAACTCCTTAAGACAAAAGGGAACCCCCCCTCCAAAATATACAAAACACTTTGTCCAGACAAGAGGTTATCCTGTCCCACCTGAACCTGGTTAGCATGCACAACACATTCCTAATGATCCTGAGGCAAAAGCTACTTCCATGTCTTTACCAAACATGGTAAAGCATGGGAAAAGATTGCGTCACAAAGAGGACATGATGTGCTTAAGGATGTTGCAAAAGAAGCAACATACCAAATGGAATACTATTTTCTTTCATCCAGTCATGAACCCACTGCCATTTTTCCTGAATTTAATTTCTTCAAACATCACAAAGTAGGTTTGAAAATTTCTATATATGGCTAACCCTGCGTATGATCATATTTAAGACATATGATAGTAGCATTTTTTAAAGTATCTTGGACTTACTACTTGATGATACCAAAGTAACAAAATGAGAAAATCGTTAAGAACCTCAGCTTTCCATATTTGCCCTGATTCTTGATGTTTTAAGCAAAAGTTCCACCATCTCATGTTCTTGTTGCATGGCAACAGACCACACTATAGTAGTATGACTCTTTTTGGTTCCAGGTTGTCATGCAGGGACCTGGAACTGGGGATAAAAACCCCACACAGCTCCTCAAATTTGGAGAGGAAGTGGGGGATAATACTCAAATTTTCTCAATCTAGTACACATTACAAACACTAGCATTATTTCCCTTTTAATATTTAGGCCACTTTTTAAAGTTCAAGAGTAGACAACCTTTTATGTTCTATCAGAAAACAAAATGTTGAATGGGAATTTCAGGAAAACTAATATTAAGGCCAAGCCTCCATGTGAAGCTGCAAACTATGCCACAGATGATGGTGGGTATTAGTAGAACACCAGCCAAGACTTAATGTTAATCATTCTTCCTAAATACAATCATGCCATTAAAACTACCATACCAGATTCATATACTACTACAACTTTAACACATCTTCAGTACTCATTCATTTGGGATACTTCTGATGCACTCCACAATGTTTTGGTTTTTAAGTATAGAGACCACCATCATATCCGAGGGATATCCTTCACTTTTAAGACTGTTACAAATCTGAATCTTTATTATTCTGAAATGATAGAAACTTAAGACAAAATCCTCATTTTTTTTTTGTCTTGGAAGAGGTGTGGTTCAATGCCCATTCCGAGTGTAACAAGGCTTCCTTTAAAAATAAAAGGAAAAAAAATTACTAAAGTTCATAAGGATGTGAATGCAACCCTTGGTTTTGACTCAGTTTTTGTAGGAGCAGGCATCACAACATCAAGCTTTTTCTTCTGAGCTGTTCTTGCTATGATGCTTGACGAACCTTTTGCCATTCCACAAATTCATCAAGAAGAACAGGCCCTGGAAATAGAATAATGCCAGTTACAAAATGCGCTTTAAGCTTCTTGGTACAAAAGAGCAAACAGTGTTAGTTTAAATTATGTGAACACTGAATAATCTCTAATTTGAGCAAGAATTCAATATCACTACTGGCATTTTTAAAACAGTTTTAACAGAGAATAAGTTATGCATATATGTTTTGAAGCAAATTAAAAATGTCCCCACCAAATTTGACATGAGAGATGGGTTACAAAACTAAGGAAAATTTGGTTGACACCACCTTTTCCCTTACCTTCCCAAAAATACAGGGTACCACAAATAAACCTGTGAGCTTGTTGTTGGCAAGTGATGGTTTTGTTTTTGTTTTTTAAAATTCTGCTGATGGCAAGATACCCAGTATTTCAAAGCAAGAAAAGGGGAGGTAAATCACCAGTCTTTGTAAAGGAATACAGAACAGGAAACCTTACTTTTCAAACCTTTCCAAGGCTCAGTGCTTTGGGAATGCCCTGCTCAGAACTAGAGCTTGTCTCTGCTTTTTTCACTAGGCCTTAGGAGTCATATACTGTACTGGTGAAGCACACTACAAGCTTTACAATGGCATCACACATGAATCTTCTCTCTTCATGGAGATTCAGGACTGATGGAATTACACTTTTACTCACTGTTAGGGATAGCTAGAATGTGTGGACCTTTGCCAACTAGTATCATTAGGTTTTGCTCCCTCCACCAATCACTTAAGGGACCTGAAATCTTAAGCTGTGATAACACACAGGCACATTCCAAAGTTTTTAAAGAACACTTCTGGAAACAATTTCTCATTCATTGCTTTGTTATGAAGATCTTTCTGCAACTTTGGAACATAAGTCCTGCTGATAAAGACTGAACCAATTCAAACCATGGATCCAACTTCATCCATCCTGGCATGGATGAAAAATGTAGAGAGAGGGAATATGGCTAATTCTGCCAGGGGAAAAAAAAAAAACCTGCTACAAATATATTTACATGAGATCAACAGACCAAATATATTTACTTGGATCTAAGTTCAACTGTGATACACAAGGCACAGAACTGGGCAGCAAGTCTTTCAAGACTCTTAAGGATCAGTTAAATATATCCTTCCATGCTGTCAGGCCACAGTATTAAGACTCCTATTGGATGAAAGACCCAAGACAGAAGGTGGCAAGTGGTTTATCACTACAGCCATCCTGCAGAAAAAGACTTCCTTCTGTCATCTCCAGCTGAAGTCTAATGAAAGATGTTCTTTGAAGTGCACCACTTGACAAAAAGCACACAGTAACACCCTCCAGATGTTCCAAAATTACAACTCCCAAAATTCCAATTACTAAACAAGATGATTGAGGCATTTGGAGCTGAAGGCCACAAACATCTGGGAAACCAAGCTGCATTCGAGGACCTATATTAATCCTCCTACAGTTGCTGTGAGCGTTGGAAACTTCCAAAGTCTACTGCTGCCACTGCTAGGTTGCACTAGCTGCCATTGATGTTGCTGCCCCCTGGGAATTCTGGAGTCTTCTGCAGACTTCTGGAGACAACTACCTCTTTGCAGATTTAGGCCCACAAAGCTGATTCAAAAGTTACTGCCAGCAAATCCCATCCACCCCTGCTGGCAGAATAACGGCTGAACTCCAGCGGGGGAAGGTCTGTTGCAGGTGGGGACAACATTAAAAAGAAGGTTATCACTTTGGGCAACAGCCTATCCTGCTGTGATGGGGGAAGCACAAGGACAGAGGCCTATCCCACTGTTAAGGGGAAGAGGGTTTTGTACTTGTAACCTGTGGGGAGTTCTTCAAGGTGGCGAGCTTATGCTTTGGTGGGTCAGCACTGATTTCTAACCTGTGCTGTTTGGAGTCTTGCATGTTTTTGGCTGTCTACTCTCCCTAAGTACATGGTCTAAGGGGGTGGGAAGATAAAAACAGGCATTTTGTGGAGAACTTTGAAACCTCTACAGGTGTGCTGCTAAGTATATAGGATGATGAACATGGATGGTGGTGGAACTGTTGTAATGACCTGCAACATCTGTGCCATGTTACATTTCTTGACAGAAGATCTGCTATGCTACACTTTCAGCAAGTACAAGATAGCTGTGCTGTTGTAAGAGAAATACAACAGCTTGAGGCTTGTGTATGTACACTTCAATTTATTGGGGAGGAGGAAGTATTTTTTTTTTAAAGAATGGGCAGACTCTCCTGGAAGGGCAAGAGGATGGCAATTCTGAATCACAAAAGGAAGATGCTTGGAATTACATAATTGGGACCCCAGGATTCCATAAGAGGTTGAAAGTAGAATAATAGGACTATAACAGTGTAGGGCAAAAATGGCCTTAATCTCAGGGTATTTAGGACTCTGAACGTGAACAAGAAAACTATGGAACTGGTTTGATATACAACAGGCAAGTACTGAATTCAGTTTTTTGACATCAAGTATGATATGGGCAACTAACCTGCTTCGGAACAAAAATAAGTACCGCCAATAATGGAAATATAAGCATATCAAAAATCAGCTGTGACTTATTATGTTTGTTCTTAAGGCACAGACTTCTACTGCATTTTCAGATATACCATCTCCATATTCTGAAAAATGAAAAGTGTTTCTACCATGCGTCCTAAAATAGCCTAAGAATATATGCACTATACTGATGATTTAGTAAACCTACACAGAATAGTTTCACTTAAGAACTCTAACTGCCTTGACTTTTACCATTTTTGTGTATGAACCCATCTGGTTACCCGCTGAAAATAAAATTATCTTTAAGGTTTTTTTTTGATATTTCCCTTCTTTCACAAATAAGCTTCCTACCCAAGGCCCTTATCTGTTCCCCGATTTTTGTGTTTTTTTGCATGAATTTTATTGGTGCAGCTTTTTTTAAATATTGTGATGTATTCACCTGAAAACCAAAATTCACCCAGTGTATAAATTCAAACAAAACAAAACTGAGAATACTCACATGCCCCATCTTCATCGTAGTTGCTAAGATCTGCATGGACAGTTCTGCTGAATTCTAACACATTGTACCACTGATCTTTGTTAATTACTCTGTATTTTGACTGCTACAGAACAATAAAAGATTGGGTCTCAGCCAACAAAATGTAGTATATGGGAACAATCACACAAAGAATCATGCATTTTTTCTTCACAAAGGCAAGAAATTGTAGTAGTTTATGAAAATATTGAGGAAGCAGTTTTTAGTGTGGATTTAAATGAGCCGACTTCACTGTTAGAACAAAAGACTATTTTTGGCAAACTAACAGGGAAAACATTGCATAGGGCACAAAGGCAGGCATGAAAATATAGGGAAAGGCAGCTGGTAGCAAATAACATCATAAATAGTAGGTAAGAAATACGGAAGATACCATTTCTTTTAACAGAATAATATGGCTTATACAGGAGTTCTTTCCTTTCTAGGCTCTAAAAGAAAATATTTTGGCAGATAAGCTTGCCAGTTTCCCAAAGGTACCCCAGCAGCAGAAGTGAACAAAGAAGAATCTATTACATACAAGAATCACCTAGCTCTGCAGTCATGTAAGTCTAATGTTGTGTTTCCAATCTAAAGCACTTACAACTATTAATAAATATACCTTTTGTTTCTAAACAGGAGTACAGGGGAGTGGAATTTATGCAGAGATCTGTTTATTTCTTTCGAAAATATGAACAAATACATGCAAGATCATCTAAGGACATTAAAAATATTGGCACTCTTCTCTGTGCTTTTTGGTCAGTATTCCCAAACAGGTGCACAGCAGTCAAACTTAAAAATGGCCACTTTCTGAACTGGTTCCCCTATGAGAAGACTCTTTCAGGTGAGCAGGCAAGAGACAATTGGAAGCTAGATGGTACATTTCTTCTTGTTTAAGGTCAGGACCGACAGTGTGAGGTGGGCTGGTAGTTTTTGTAGACTTATTCATAACACAGAACAAATATCCAACACATTTAATTTTTTGAAATTTATATATGCCTACCTCTAAGTACTGGTAAAATACTGAAAACAATGGCCATGTTCTTCCAAGTAGAAGTGCTAACATAGATTTTGCAGTGTCAATATCAAGACTTCTCTGGTCCTTATCCTAAATAGATTAAAAGAAAGTGTAGTTCAGAGCATAAATACTAGTCACCTCAATTCATGTTTTTTCTGAAGAGGAGATGCACTTACCCTTGCAAAATCAAATGCATATCTGTAGATATTCTTAAACGTTGAAATGTCATTCAGTTGTGAGCGCAAAAAATCAAATTTACTCTGCAGCTTTTCTGTACAGTCACATCTTAAATGAAAAAAAAAGAAAGGAAGGAAGGAAGGAAGATATATGCCAAACATACAAATTTATGGTTGGAAGGAGGCATACACACTTGCTTCTTACTTTCGGTGGTGAGATAAACAAGGCTTGATGCATTTCAAGACTCCCTCAGACACTGGTTGTGTAGGGCATACCTCTGCATTCTTGTATACAGTCATTCTCTAGTATCTTCTTCTACAACCAGCAGCCCTTCCAAATGTTCCTGGGACCAGCTTCTATAAACTTTACTAACTGGCCAAATTAGTTGCAAAAAAGGGAGCTGCCATTACAAACATTTGGAGTGCAAGAGGCTGGGAAAGGCTGCTATAATGGAAATAATGCACCCATGCTAATAAACCTGAGCTAGAACAGAATGTTGGATCTTTGGAGGTTTTTAAGCAGAGGCTGGATGACCATTTGTTGGGAACACTCTGATGTCCCTGCATAGCAGAGGGTTGGACTGCATGGCCCCTGTGGTCTCTTCCAACTGTATGATTCTATGATAAACATGAAGATGGTGTCAGGACAAGAGAGGGCAAGATTGTTAATCTCTGACTACTTCATTCTTCTATGTCTCCAAAGATATTCGCTCCTGTAGTTTTCTGACCACTGCCAAAGAAAGTAAATATGTATGCACAGTTTTTGCCTGGAAGTTATTCTGAACAGTAATACATCTGGGATTTTTTTTTCTTCAATGTGTTTTTTTCAAAACTTATTTTTTTAAGCAAGAAAAATGTTCTTTTTTCATGCAGAAAACAAATTTTTCATTTGGAAAACACTGTTTCCAGAAATCCACATTTTTGCGTGTGAGAAAAACTAACGCTTTTTGTGTAAAAGGACATGGAAACTGCTTTTTCCTATAAAGATATATTTTTGCATGAAAACACAATTTTGCACAAAGACACTGTTTCTATCAACACATAATTTTTGTGCAAAAACGTGTTTTGTACAAAAGCACCTATTTTGCATAAAAACATGTTTCCACAAAGTTTATTTCTTCTTGTGGTTTTTGCATAAATTCCATTTGTTTCGTTTTGAGCACCTCTGTCTTGTCTGGATTAAGTTTCAATTTGTTTACCCTCATTTTGTTGGAAGAGTAATTCTGAAAACTAAGCAGGACTGTAGAATGAATTAGCTTGCCTGTGGAGGAATATATGCTTTCTGAAATTCCTGGCAACCATTGCTACTCAGAGTTGACAATACTAGATTAGACGGAACAAAGATCTGATTCAGTATTAGGTAGATGTTGGTAGATTGCTATCTTCTAATGCGATGGCTCTGGGGAAAGTCCTGAGAAAGATGTATTTATTTTTTTTGCATCTTGTAATTTTTATCAAATGCCCAGAGCGGCAAACAACTTACAAAAATACAGTCCAGCACATAAGCCCTGTTAAAATCACATTCTACAATAACATAAATAATAAACAATATGTTGTGAAGACATAAATAGCAATACTATAAAATAAATGCAATGCTTGCCTATTCACCATAAATATGTGATAGTGCCTGTATGACCAGATCAAAAGGGGCAACTGGGTTTCAGCCAAAGGTAAGATCCATGGCTGAGGTGCCACCACCAAAAAAGCACTGCAATAAAATATACAAACAGCCTCTCCAGTCAATCTTAAATCCAAGTTCAGCTTGAAGAAAACAATTTCTCAAATATTTATTGAGCAATGTGTGTTAGCACTCCCCCCGCACTTTTATATGGTCTGATATAAATCATACATTGCCATGGCTGAAGGCCATGCTAGATAAGAGGCAAGCTGGCCAAAGAAGCAAGTCAAGGAACCCCCCCAGGCACAAGCCAGGTCATAGGTAGGACAGTTAAGCTTTCAAGTGCTTATGAACTTCCAGTGAGCTATCACTGGGACAAAGAGTCTCCAATGTTCACATGAAGTGTTGATTGGTCTATTCCTGTCACCTCTCCCCTTCAACGTCCATTCCTTTATTCCTTTATTGCCCTACCTGCCCAAATGGCATAAGCTATCAAACCAGCTATTAACTCTTTCTCACCTACATGCTAAGACCATTAGCCTATTCTGGACCCCACTGTATTTGTTGCAAACTCTATTGTTTGCCCCAACAGAGAGCTATTTACATCCATGCCCTCCAGGTAAAAACTGCATATAAAACCCCTCAATTTTAAGCAGTCAGATACAGTATTTGTCACCTTGAATTCTGATTTGTACTGCCCTTAGACGAAAGTCTAAGTCACATTGCTGTTTCTTCACTGCAATTCTGGACTGGTAATTGTCGCTCACTCTCTTAAGTCTCACTATCAACCCTTTCCTTTGGCTAGCTCTTGTGTGAGTGCATGACTGTTTGCATCTTGTGTGCATGCATGATTGAACTCCCATCAATAAACATATTTTAGTTTACTATTGAATCTCTGGCTGATTTTCCTGCAAGGACCCCATAAACATTGGTGGAAAGATCTCACTAGGTTATCCTGCCTCTCACAGCCCTCTTAATTAGAACTAATTAATTTCCCATTTTTGAACGGAGGTGTGGGTACTGCTGGAGGACTTCAAGGGACCTTCTGGGGGCCCTTTGGGGTAACATGTGAAGAGTTTAGGTGCTGAGCTATTTAGGATTTCATATACCAATTTTAACATCTTGTTTTAGGCCTAGCATTTCACTGGAGGGAGTGCAGCTATTTTGAAACTCAAAAAATATAAGTGTATTCCTGGTCCTGTCCAAACACACACAGTACAGCACTCTGCACTAAGGGCAGACTATTTTCAAGAGAAGCCTCATGCAGAAAGCACTGCAATGGCCTAGTTGGTAAATTAAAAGACTGTGCACTAATGTCTCCAGATTATCCAGGCCCAGAAATGTCTCCTGATGGTGAACAAACCACAGTTGACCATAAAGCTCTCTTTACCATTCAAGTTATCTGGGGCTCCTGTGGTAGCTTTGTATCAAAGAACACTCCCGTAGTATCAAGGGGAGTACTATTGCATGCAGAACAGCCTGTGTAATTTCAAGGAATTAGTCCCCATCTTGCTCACCAGTGATGATGAATGGAAGGTACGGGTTTACTAAAGCAGCTAACGCAAGCAACTTAGACTGTCACAGGCACTGAGCTGCACTCTGAACTGTACCTGAAATGTCAGGCAGCCAGTGCAGCTTAAAAAAAAAAGTGGTGAAATATGTTCCTGTAGTTTAGCTTAGTAGATTAGTAGCTGTATTGTATATTAAATGTATATTAAATGATAATTTTGAGTAGTCTTCAAAGCCAGTCCCATAAATGGTTATTGTGGTACTCCAGTCACAAGGTTATCAATCTCTCTGTAAAGGATGAGTCAATGCTGGTCATCAGCTTCGGGGCGAAAACGACTACGAGCTGCGGGTGTCACCCTAAGCCTCCATTGACAACCAGTATCCTTAATTCTACGAACATGATCTATTAGAGAGCTAACTATCAAGACCTCTTTCTCAACTGTACTATCATTTATTTTCTTCCCACTTTCCTCCCAGAACCCAAGACAGCTTATAGAATTAAAACAAAACACAGCAAAAAGACACAGAAGACTATAGTAAAATCCAGTGAAACTACCTACAACACTATAACCACCAGCACTTTTGTAATTAAACAAAATCTTTGCCTGCAATCTGAAGGACAACCTAGTCTTCCTGGGAAAAGAGATCAAGAAGCTAGAAGCAGCCATTACAAAGTCACAAGTCTTCATTCAGCCCACTAGTGCTTATTCAGCACTTCTACTGTGCTTTTGTTATGCACAAGTAGATCACTTCTTCTACAGACATATGTGCACTGGGCAAAATCTGCCCACCACCTATGACACTGGGTAGGTCAGACAAAACCATCAAGGATAAACATGGAGGAAAAATAAAAATATCACTTCCATGATGTCAGAAGGCAGCTCCAGAAACAAGTTGTGATGATGCTGGGAAATGAATCAGTATCAGTACCACACTGTCACTTCACCCTAAACACTGTGATCTAAATTAAGAAGAAAACTTAACAAAATGAATTTCAACACAGAGAAATGTAAGGTCCTACACTTAGGTAGAAAAAATGGAATACAGAAATATAGGACGGGGGACATATGGCTGGATAGCAGAAAGGGATCTAGGAATCCTAATAGACCACAAGCTGAACATGAGTCAGCAGTGTGATGCGGCAGCCAAGAAAGCCAATGCAATTCTCGGCTGTATCAACAGGAGTATGGTGTCTAGATCGAGGGAGGTACTGGTACCACTCTACTCTGCTTTGGTTAGACCTCATCTTGAATACTGTGTCCAGTTCTGGGCACCACAATTCAAGAAGAACATCGTCAAGCTGGAGCAAGTCCAGAGGAGGGCGACCAAAATGGTGAGAGGCCTGGAAGCCATGCCCTATGAGGATAGACTTAGAGAGCTGGGTATGTTTAGTCTGCAGAAGAGAAGGTTAAGAGGGGACATGATAGCCATGTTTAAATATTTGAAGGGATGCCAAGTAGAGGAGGGAGCGGGCTTGTTTTCTGCTGCTCCAGAGACCAGGACAAGGAGCAATGGATTCAAGCTGCAGGAAAGGAGATTCCACCTGAACCTCAGGAAGAACTTCCTGACGGTCAGGGCTGTCCGGCAGTGGAATATGCTGCCTCGGAGTGTAGTGGAGCCTCCTTCTTTGGAGGTTTTTCAGCAGAGGCTGAATGGCCATCTGTTGGGAGTGCTTTGAGGATGTTCCTGCATGGCTGGGGGTTGGACTGGATGGCCCCTGTGGTCTCTTCCAACTCTACATTTCTATGATTTCTATGATTCTATGAACTTGTTTTCCCAGTTCTAAACCTGTTTTCCCAATTCCAATTCTGCATGGAAAAGATACTACAATACCCAACTTTCCTACACCCTGGCAAGCTGCTAGTAAATGACAAATATGAAAGGACATGGTGCTCTCTGCAACAGTTTGGAAACAAAAATTATTTCTTCATTCAAGGCTAAAACCATGACATGTATTGGTAAATTAGCACGAAATGCAGTACGAAAAAAAATATTTGGGGCAGATTTCAAGTAGAAACATAGCGAGGAGAGAAGTGAAGGGTTAAATATTCACCTTCCTATCCACCTTAGAACCTGCAGTCACCTAGGAATGCACAAAAGGGGAAGGACACATACAACATCTATTCTGACCACAGGGAAGCCATACCAACCATTAGTGGCATTATCATACCTTTTTCAAACAGATAACCTACAGGCAAAGGTTCTGTATCCTATTTTCAACAAGTTTACTAACTGAAAGAATAAAATCTGCTATTTCAGATCCATATGAAGATCATTTTAAATATAAATTCTTACTGTAA